>OW119933.1:40735394-41335394 GCA_933210815.1 Meta bourneti | reverse complement strand
GGAGAGTTATCCGTAAAAAAGGAGCGCTTCATATTCTTGAGATTTTAATGAAGTCTGGATACTGGGAGAGGATAATGATTAGAGGAGATGGGCTTTAAATTCCATTTCGGCAGTCTTTTGAGGAGGAGGTTGGTGGGAAGATTTCCCCCTCGTTTTAATTAAAAAATACTTATTTTCCCAAGCACGTGTTAATGGCGCTTTCCCCTTCGATTATATCAGATATTGAATCATTTCGGAATCCATTTTGTGGCTCATCGACAAGAGAATAGTATCGTAATAACCAACACTTTTGCATCACGAGTGGAATAGGGATTATAAACGTTTGCGATCGTTATGTGTTGGATTGTTAAACTGATCACCTCTTCAGTCCCGAGAAAAACCCTCGTCTCACAAATTTATTTCATCGGCTATTTAAGGTTCTTCGAGACCCAGGAAAGATGAAAAAAATGCTATTTTATTTTTAATGGTACTTTTTTCGCATGCACGTGTTAATGGCACTTACCCCTACGATTATATCAGATATTGAATCATTTCGAAATCCATTTTGTGGCTCATCGACAAGAGAATAGTATCGTAATAACCGACACTTTTGCATCACGAGTGGAACAGGGATTATAAATGTTTGTGATAGTTATACTACGTATATTGGATTGTTAAACTGATCACCTCTTCAGCCCCGAGAAAAACCCTCATCTCAAAAATGTATCATCGGCTATTTAAGGTTCTTCGAGACTCAGGAAAGATGAAAAAAATGCTATTTTATTTTTCAATGGTACTTTTTTCCCATGTACGTGTTAATGGCACTTACCCCTACGATTATATCAGATACTGAATCATTTCGAAATCCATTTTGTGGTTCATCGACAACCTGTAGTACCTGTAGTATCGACATAGTACCTGTATAAAATGCAACGTTCCTCTGAGAATATCTGATCCAAGCGTTTGTAGTACTGTAGTAATTAAGTTCAAAAATGTTTTTGATTAAGAAAGAATAAAATAAAAGATAAACGGGGGTGTTTTCTCGTGACTAACATCTGTGCGTGATTGTCTCATATATCACAATGGAATGTCCCTACTGTTGGTGGTCAATACTTTGAGCAACTACACTGGATTGTAAGTGAACAACTACCAAGCTGTTAAATTAGGGATAATAAAATTGTTTACGTACTTGCTATCTTTCATTTCTGAATTAGTGTACTCACTAGCCCATTCAGATGGCGCTAGTGAACATACATCCCTATGTGAATACGATTTAACTTTTCTAGTGGCTGTCTCGACGAGGTATTTCGTCGTTTGGAAAACTGACCAGATCGTGATGGACGAGATATCTCGTCACTAGAAGAAAACTGACCACATCTTGATCTCGCCATCGCCAAACAATCTCGAAAAATTAATATCCCGATGACGAGATATCTCGTCATCAGCACAATTGGTCAGATCTTGATGAACGAGATATCTCGTCAAAATTCTTGGAGGGTTGTGTTCCCTATCTTTCCGTAAAGTTTGGGCAAGAAGTTTTGAAGCGCTCTGTATCAAAAAACGAAACGTGCCTCTGAGAATACCTCATCTAAGCGTCTGTAGTACTATAGAAAAAACGGGTCTCAAAAGTTCGAGTGGATTTTCTGTCATTTTGCAAAGACGGGAAAAACTGGCACATCAAGTGCCTTCTTTTCGGAGTTAAAATTACGATCCTTTGAATTTTCTGCGTTATTTCGCACACTTAAAATTCCCGTTGCAGCTCGGGAGATCCCGTCGTCAGAGTCATTACACTAACAGTGGCTTTTCCTCAAAAGAAAGGAATTTTAATCACATTAAACTTCTTCAGAAAGATAAAAGCCCGAGAGCGGACGAATCAAAAACAAGTGCGGGAGCGTAATCGGATTCCTTTCGTAATTTTCGTAATCGCTTTCAACCACTCGCGCCGTAAAAAAGGTTGCAGAGATCAGACTGGTTCTCATTTCACTTCATTGATGAAAGCCTCGGCAGAGGATCAACTACCGCAGAGGAAGGAAATGACGCAAAAGTAAAATTCCAGGACACCTTCCCTTTGGTACAGAAGCAAACAACGGGAATTGGAACGGAATTGGCTTCAACAGTGCGAAAGTGAATGGTGCAGGAGTTGGGAAATTTGCCTTTCCCAATTCAAAGAGTATTTATCCACTAAACTTCTCATTAGGTCGATTTCCGTAAACCTTTTATCAACTATCCGATGCATTAGATACGTTGTAACAGGAAGATTTCCCTTGGGATTGAAGTTGGCCGTTGGTTTCTAAGTCTGCAGTTAAGGAATATGAGTTTAATGAATGATAATGTTTTGCCTTTTTCAACTGTACGTTAGAATGTCGATACAGGAAGATTTCCCTTAGAACGAAGTAGGCTATTGGGTTCTAAGTCTGTATTTAAGGAATGAGTGTAAAGAATGATAACGCTTAGCCTTTTCCAAACTTTACACAGTACCTTTTTACCTTTTGACTTGAATATATCTTTAAAATCAGACCAGTACATGGTGGCCAGTATGGAAAGCTGAGCGTTATGAAAAAACGGGTATCGAGTTCGGTCTGGTAATTTCTATATTATCAGCGCGACTCAAATCAACCTTGTGTTATTCATCATTACTAATCAATTCAGTGATTCCAGAACTTCAACAACGTCAGTGTCTTGAATCAACAGTGTTCATGCAGAATGGTGCCCTTCATATATCGCAAGCTGTGTTAAACAGGTGCTTAGACATCATTTTTCTGAAAAACGTGCCATCAGCCAACATTTTGTTTGGTCCGTACTCACGCCGCATCTGATTCCATGATATGTTTGGCAGAGGGGTATCTCATAGACCTGGTCTACTAGGACAACGTAGCAACTTTGGTAGATCTTACGTGTTAAACATTTCCAGGAAGACCTTGCATTCAGCAGTTGAATATACTATTCAGATTTCAGGTGGTAGCAGATAATGGTGATCAACATATTAAACGTGTTTTGAATTGACCTTACTCAAATCGCTGCTGCACTGCATTCTAATGGTCAAAAATGGAGGAATAAAATTTTCAAGCACCCTGTGGTGATTTTTTTTGGAAGGAATTTCTTCTTCATGGCCTCCTTAAGGTGTACTGAAAATTTGACGACATTCCGATACGTAGTTTCTTCTGCAGACTGCTTAGAATAGGTGAACTTTAATAATAGATACCCTGAATATCGCCGGCCTACAAGTGAAACATGTGAAATCAAATTTTTCGAGAGATGAGTTTATTAGCTTTTCTAGACCAGACTGAGATTAACTTTAGACTAGTGAAGTTCACAAAGTTATTTTTTCTTTGCGTGAAGGTTAGATTTCTTCTTGCAACACGCTTAGTAAGTATAGCGTTGTGAGTGGATTTTTCCCCATTCGTTTTTCAGAATGTTTTTTGACTTTGTGTGTTTCACTTGTTGGCCGACGATATATTTAACCCTCCAAGTGATTTCGACGAGATATCTCTTCCATCAAGATCTGATCAATTGTGCTAATGACGAGATGTCTCGTCATCAATATATTGCAAATATTTTTGTGATGGCAGATCAAGATCTGGTCAGTTTTTCTCTTGGACGAGATATCTCGTCATCAAGGTCTAATCAGTTTTGCTAATGACGAAATACCTCGTCATTAACAAAAGTACTTAGACTTGATACAACCACCAGATGGGTCAACACTTATTCGTGTCTTATGTCTTTAAGGGTAATGTAAACAGTGTATAGAAAAGTCCTTATGCACCCACATAACTGTCGAATGCAGATAGCTAGTTATGAAAGTGATGTATATAATACAGTGACAATGCTCTACAAGATGAGACCACTTGAAGAGTCCCTAGTGGTAAAAATAGGAAAATAGCGCTCAAAACTCGAAAACCATGCAGAATACTTGAAAAAATTTATTTACAAAGTTGTAGAACTTTACCCATTTAGTGTAAAATGAGACTCTGCATACATAAATAGCTTGAATAGAAAGCGTGAAATTCTAATTTGTCGGTATTCGTTTCCCATCAATGCTACAACTCTACTTTCGTCACAAAGCAGCAAATTGCGTAATGAGCGTCTAGCATCTCAAAAACAGTTATGTCAGACCGAACTGATGACTGCACAAGGTGTATGACATCGCATTACCAATGCCTGTACCAGCGTGACACATAAAATGTTGCTCAACGTGCAACGAGAAGCTGTTCCGGATACAAATGTTCATTGTCGTCGACGGTGGATACATCGATTAGACAGTGAAATGTGTATTTCTTATGCTTTTATTCATCTGTTCTCGCTCATTTCTCATGTGTTTACCTGTAACATCTGTATCTATCATTTTCCTAAGTTCCTTTTTCCCGTACGTTGTATAGTTTTAAAGATAGGATAGGCTAATTTTCTAATTTTACCGCTAGAGGCGCTGCAATTGGTCGCGTATTGTAGCTCACAGCCACTTTGCTATATCCATACATCACTTTCATGACTGTAGTTATCTGCGTTCTGCAGTTACGTGGGTGTACAAGACTTTGCAATGCACCCTTTATATTTAACAGACTTCTCATAAAATATCGATCTTTATATTTTATCTGATCGACTGATTGAATATGTGGAGTGTGAACGCAAAATAATTTGAGAGGACCCATTTGGGATTTTCCCCCTCTGATGTCATCCCCAAAACAGATGGCCCTTTTCTATTTCACCCCTTGCCCCTAACGAGCTCTCTGCACGCTAATGCTGGGCAATAACGGGTACTCTTTAACCCTCCTGGTGGTTATACCGACGAGGTATCTCGTCATTAGCGAAACTGGCCAGATCTTAATGGACGAGATAACTCGTCATTAGAAGAAAACTTACCTGATCTTGACGGACGAGATATCTCGTCATTAGAAGAAAACTTACCTGATCTTGATCTCGTTATCATAAAAAAAATCGGCAGACCTCTATTGGGCTGATTGTCGACTGATGGACGAGAGGCGTAGGATCGAAAAGGGTTTTGATTGACTGAAATATAAAAATCATCTTGATGACGTGGTATCTCGTCATTAGCAAAATTGGTCAGATCTTGATGGAAGAGATATCTCGTCGAAACCACTTGGAGGATTGACACTGAAGATACTTTGAGCAACCCATTAGTCTTACCACTATCAAGTGCAATGGTTCGCAATTTTTTCACGTCTGCAGGTTCATTTTTACCTTGTGTGGATTTTTAAATACTTCGGCAACTCGGACAAGGGTACTCTTTAACCCTCCTGGTGGTTGTCTCGACGAGGTATCTGGTCATTAACAAAACTGAACAGATCTGGATGGATGAGATATCTCGTCATTAGAAGAAAACTAACCAGATCTTGATCTCGTCATCATCAAAAATCGGCAATACCTTGATGACGAGGTATCTCGACATTAGCAAAATTGGTCATATCATGATGGAAGAGATATCTCGTCGAAACCACGTGGAGAGTTAACACAGAAAATACTCTGGGCAACCCATTAGTCTTACCACTATCAAATGCACGGTTCGCAATTTTTTCACGCCTGCGGGTATGTTTTTTTATCTTGTGCTGATTTTTGTATACTCCGCAACTCTCTAAAGTGGAATATTAAAAATGTTTGATTTTTATATTTCAGTCAATCAAAACCAAGAATTTTAGATCAGTCCTTGAGATGATCCCCAGTTATTTCGTCCAATTCGCAAAGAGGACAGATAGCTGATCTCTCTACTCCAATGAGGTATTCATGTCCGGTAAGAAGTCAAAAACAAGCGATTCCAACAGCTTTGGACAAGGAACGTGGAATACAGGCTTTTTCCTCAATAGAAAATTCCTGTTTTTTCCTGAAGGTATCTCAGTAAATTTAAAATCTATTAATCCTTATAAGTGAGCGTATAAGCCTCTTGGTGTTGCGTTTCATGTTCTCTAGTGTCAGCTTTTCTTGGAAAATTGAGTTGGCACAATTGACGACAAAGCCGTCTGTCGTTTAGTGAGAACAGGTGGGCATCACGAATAGGAGACTGACATCACCACAAATCAAATCCCTAAAAGAATTAAATTCGATCATACATCTCTGCCGTTCGAATTTTGTACACATGGGTTCTAAATAATTTGTTTTGATGAAAATAAATGTAAAAGGGGAAAGTAGGCTTTCAAAACACACTTTTGAAGTTATTATCTGATTGTTACAAAATTATCACACAAACTGTTTCTTTTCTACTAAAAGCCTATACCTGAAGTTTGGTCCAAAAATATTAAGATATGAGGAAGTTTTTGCATAATACGTGTTCCGTACGTTTCCATTTATTGCCATTATTTTACTTATGCCATATAGATCAAATTAACTCCCTTTGACAAGTGTATCGAATTTTATACCTTCATTTAATCCCTCAATTAATCCTTCAATTGTAAAGCCACAAATATTTTTACTGGAAGATTTAACATTTTTATCGTCTTCTGACCTTGGTTCGAAATTACGAGGTGTGTTGTCCTCGGATCTTTCCCTTCTGGATTGATCCCGGACCATCGTCAATACCCTGTTGTGTCTGTTGCTTCAATACGACGTAAATTCAACTATCGACCAACCTATAATTTTTCAGAAAAGCATATATTAAGCAACATTTTAAACCAAAATTTCAAAATTAGAAAGCATGATGAATATCTCATTTGCGCCTAAATACATACAAAAGATTGAAAGGATTATCCAAAAGCAATTTCAAGGAAATCAAGAAAAACCTGATGTGCGAATAATATTGTTAAAAAATATTAATCCATTAATTATCAATGCAGACATAAGCTAAGAATTGATTAGTCGTTGATCCTTAATTTTTTATCGGGGCGATGATAAGTCCAGTACAAACAGCACAGACAATTTAACTTTTCTCAAACCGTACGAAAGATATTGGTTTTAAAAAAATTATACTCGAGTTCCAACTCTCTTAATTAAACAAAGATGTTTTAGTAAACATTTCCAAAAGTTCTCATTTCCACAAGAAAGACAAATATAACCTTGAAGTAACTTAGAAAATTAAATGGAATGCTATTTCAAATCAAGTGGCATTGTGTGCTCACGGCATAAATTTGACATAATGGCAGTAAGACGCCATTATTCTTCTACTCCCGCATTAATTCACTCAATTAATTCATAATTGATTACTATAAAACCGATTAACCAAATGATTTCTTCTTGGTATGTTGTTTAATCTACGAACCCACCACATGAAGGGGACATTAGTTCTTAATTTCTCTGTCATCAGACAATAGTTGGAAGCGAAAGGTCTGTTGTGCAATCTAATTGTCTTGAAACTTTTGCGGTTGCTGGCCATAAGAATTGAGTATTCTTCGTACCGTATATGACGTAAACAAAGTGTATCAAAATGTAATAAATTGGTGTAAATATTTTGGAGATAATTAAATGTTACACGCACATTCCTGTTCGAGTCCAACAGCCATAGTGTGTTGACGTAATAATAGTAATGTGGACACGAATATCGATTCTACATACTTGCGTGTTAATGCCATTCAAATTAAAAATGCATTACTCCTCCAAGTGGTTTCGACGAGGTATCTCGTCCATCAAGATCTGATCAATTTTGCTAATGACGAGATATCTCGTCCATCAAGATCTGATCAATTTTGCTAATGACGAGATATCTCGTCATCAAGATACTGTCGATTTTCTTATGATGACTAGATCAAGATCTGGTCAGTAGTTTTCTACTCTAATGACGAGATATCTCGACCATCAAAGATCTGGTCAGTTTTGCTAATGGCGAGACACCTCTTCGAGACAATCACCAGGAGGTTTTAAGTAAAAAAATTTTCAAGGAGAAATTGTTTTTAAAAGGCAAACGAGAAGATTACTTCTCGTACTTATGGACCTTTTGCGAAAATAAAACTTCAGAACAATGTTTCATGGAAAACTGATCCAACCCATAGCTGTATCAGAAAAACATCCCAAAGATGCACTCAAATTCGAGGGTGATAGAGGTCAGCAGACTGCTATCTCTAGACTGGTCAGTGGACATTTGAGATCAATTTCATTTGATTGGGGCTTAAAAGTTTTCCCGACCAGTCGGAAATGCAATATGGAGTAAGCCTCTCCTGTTCATCACCTTACTTTGATGTTGTCCATGGAACCCAATCCTATATTTAACCCTCTTGTTGGTTAGCAAAACAGACCAGATCTCGATGGACGAGATATCCAGTTATTAGAAGAAAACTTTACCAGATCTTGATATTATCAAATTCAAAAGCTCATTTTAAAAAAAATCGACAATATTTCCATGACAAGATTTCTCGTCATTAGCAAAATTGGTCAGATCTTGATGGGCGAGATATCTCGTCAAAATCACTTGGAGGGTTATATCCTATGCTCGTCTTGAAATTTTTCAAGGTGCATGAACTCACAGATCCGTAGCAAAGCCAGGATTTGGTCTAGACAGGCTAGACCAAGTCCTAGCTTTGCTACAAAACCCAGTTTGCATCCTAGCTTTGGTACGGATCCCAGTACTTAAGAAATAAATTTTGACTGATACCTTTCAATGATCCTCTTTACATCTTACCACAAATAGTTGTTACAGTTTATACGCTGGTAGAACCATGATTTATTTTTTATTTAATGTTTACGCGCGCGAGCGTTAGGTTGGGACTGGAATATGGATCTGTAATTTCGAATTCTTATTACGACTGTCATATCATAGATATTGAATGAATACAGAATCCATTTTTTAGATATATACATTTTAAAAGGTACAGATTCTTCTGATTCGTGAAATCATTTCAGTTTCATTACTTTGAAACTCCGTAGATACACTGCTTTAAAACCCTCCTGGTGGTTGTCTCGACTAGAAATCTCATCATTAGAAGAAAGTTGACCAGATCTTGATCACGATCATCAAAAGATTAGCAATATCTTGATGAAGAAATATATCGTCATTAGCAAAATGGATCAGATCTTGATGGACGAGATATCTCATCTAAGCCACTTGGAGGGTTAGGGAACAAATTTTACAACCTTCTACATAATACAATTAATTCTCCCTTTTTAGTTTCTTGCATTAGTTTTAACGTCCAGGTATATCACTAGACACTGTCAATTACTTTTTGTTAAGCATATAAAAAAGAAATTACGTAACAATTTCGCAGTAGATAAATTTTTTAAACTTTATAATTCTTTCTAGCGAGGTCGATATACTTTTTAATGATTTTAATGCAATGAATAATTTGCTTTAATGAAGTGTTTTGTTTTATCTATTTTATCTATATTCTGTACTTGTGTACGTCTTTTTTCATGTAATTTTTTTATCATATATTTTTGTTCTCTAGTTGGATATTTTTCTGTAGAGAAACATTTAAATAAATATTCAAGCACTTTGTGTAAGAAATACTGTAATCTTCGATGTATCGAGCTTCTTGGGAAGGAGAAAGGCGATTTATCGAGGCTTGAAATAAACTGATTAGAAACAAAAAAAAGCACAAACTATGCATTAAATTGATCAGTTCTTTCATAGTTTTCGTATCGTCTCATAGGAATAGAAAGCGCTAACAAGACCGCATGGTATAAACCCTCAAAATAATTTCCACGGGTCTGCGATTTTTCTTAGAATTAAAACAGTTCTAAAATCAAGGGCCTATCGTTAAAGATTGCCCGAAACCTAATTAGACGAATGGGATAAAAACTAGATTAAGATGGTTTTACTTTTAAAACCGTTTTTCACTTTCTATATATCATTGTGAAGAAATCCTGATAAATAGGGATGCTGAAAGTACATGGAAGAGATTCCGAGCTTTTTACTTGCAAATGAAGCTTTACAGTTTCTATTTATTTCTCCTGTTGAAATCTCCCATCCAAATCCCATTTTATCTTTCTCCTTTTCGGAAACAGAATAGAAATTTCTTTTGCTTGCTTTATTTCCCCGTGATACGGACCGCAGCAATTTATTTTCGGCATGCGTGAAAGCTTAACACTTTTTTTGCTCCTTGAGTGTGAAATCGTATTTCTTTCACCGTCATACACTCAGTGGAAAAGGTCTACACTGATTCATTAATAATTCACTGACTGAATTCGTATACTGGAATGAAATTTGAATATGCTCTCACCAATAATTTTTATATGGTAAACATTATATACTGAGAAAATGTTTGTGGATTTGCAATTCTGTTTTCACATATCAGTGCCCTAGAGGTAAACAGTCTTAAGTTCAATTTTGTAAACCTCTCTATCTTTCACACACAGGCACACACATACACATATGTATGTATGTATATATATAGAAATGAGGGAGAGATGTGATCTTAACATTTTTTTACATCTGTTATTCTCTCACTTCTGTTATTCTCTGCAGCAGGTTTGTCTAAGGAAGCGTAAAGCTTGAAAAAGCACGCGCCGAGCGAACATGTAGAATACGTAAAACTCTTATTTGCAGAGAAAGGGATGGAAGCGACATTTTTTTATTAACAATTAAAGATGCTTATTTACAATGGATAGGGGGACTTATTTACAAGTTAAATTACATCGAATGTTCATCAGGCATGGCCGTACGCCATCCTCTTCTCGAGTCATTTTTGTGTAACTGTCTCTGCGGAATCTGAGAAAATCTTCGGTTGCCGTTCTGTATGGACATTGTGGTGCTTCATTTCCTGTATCACACACAGGAAGTGACAGGTGTTTCTACTTGTTCTTTAAACCATATCCCACATAGATATAGTTATATAGTTACAGATATAAAGATAGATATATAAATATAAAGATATATAGATACATAGATATATATATAGAGAGATTTGAAAGAAAACATTTTTGAGAATTTGTAATTTTATTTCCATATATTTGATTTTAAGATTTAATATATCTAACCATTAGAGTAGCCAAGATTTCATTTCGGAAAGGGCCACAAAGTTAAAAAGTTTTTTCCGAATGAAGACCTGAACCTTTTCAAACTTCAGAAGTGTGACTAAAATATAATGTCTTGTAAATATTGCTGAATTTTAAAATTCAAGAGTTGATGCGATATATAAATGCAAATGCTTGAAACGATTGGAAGATAAAACAAGTCTCCCTAAATTTTTCATTCTTTCGTAGTGAATGATTAATTCAATATGTTATTAATTGACTTAATAACTACGGCATGTCCGGTGGTAGGTAGTTAATTAACTCCGCACTGGAGCAACACAGCGGGCTATTGGCGACGGTCCGGGACCCATCCCGAAAGGAAAGATCCAAGGACAACGCCTCCTAATTTTGAACCACGGTCAGATGACGAGAACAACACCTGAGCTGGCGCCTCACTCTCCAAACTTCCACACCACGCCAACGTGAGGACATTTGAGGTCACGACATACTTAACGTGTACCAGCCCCCGTGTACATGACAGTCTTTGCCTGGACTGAGTTTTGAACTCGCAACCCTCCGGTTGCTAATCCGTTGCTCTTTCAACTGGTCTACCGCGGTCCAGCATTCGGCCGAATATCGGTCAATGTGAAGGTTTTCGAAAATGCGATTTTAATAGAATAACTGTCTATGTATTATAAGACATCGATTCCTATGCTTATTCTCAAAGAAACCACTAGGTGGTGCTGTAAGTCAGCATTTAATATGAAATAGCATGCTCGTGTGTGGAACAACGGTCTATGTGAAAACATCCACCTCCCGCTATTGCCAGACTCGTATTTGTTTGCAGGAAGGTTACGGAATAGCTATACCTCCCGTTTGTTGTGGTTTGGTCCTCTTAATTCTTCTCTTTGCTTTAAGATATATTTCACGACTATGAAAGAAGGGAGACGGCAAAGTTTTCTCCGTATGACGTCAATCGCCTTAACTAGCTTAGCCAAAACAGTTTATGGAATAAGGATTCGTGTGATCCTTACGTTGAAATCAGAAATATTATTGAGCGTTTTCTGTTCCTCTCGTAAAAGTAATCATGTGTAACATAGACCGTTATCCGAGCGAATACTTCAACTATTATTTAAAATACTAAATACTGACAGCATTGACGTAAATCGAATACCGACAAATCAGCTTTTCCGTTTTCTATTCACGCTATTCATGTACACAAGGTATCATTTCGCACTAAATTGTGATGCTCTACAACTTTGTAAATGATTTTTTTCCGTATCTTGCAAAGTTTTTGGTATAGGAGCGTTAATTTCCTATTTTTATCTCTAGGGGCGCTTCAAGTTGTCTCACCTTGTTGCGCCCCATAGTCATTTTACTATGCATAACCTATACATATATGCCTATACATACCTTTCATAACTGTAGTCATTTGCGTTCTACAGTTAATTGGGTGCATGAGGAAATTACTATGCACCCTGTCCCACCTAACCAAGATGGTTTTCCCTTCGTAAAAAGGTAGCAGCTGTCTTATACACGTCGTGATAACAGAAGTATACCAAAAAGTATGTCTTCATCACATCTTTTATGTCACGTGCTGCAAACGTATCGCGTAGACGCATAACACCACAACGAAAGACATCGCAAATACATCGTTTGCTTCTCTCTTAAGATCAAACTATTAAGATAGCAATGTAAAAGGTAAATTCTCGACTCACCGTTACTTCCCATATCCCTGATGTGTTTGGGTCATTAGCAGGTCCCCAAACGTTGAACGGGGAAAAGATCCCCCATCTAGTTTTCTACCTTACCAAATTAACAGTCCTGCTTCAGACCAATTTCTGTGCGACGTACTAAACACACGCGCGCGTTTGCCACATCTCCTCCGCTGTTTACTAATTGAGCTTGTAACGGCAGCTTGGGAAAATGGACAATCTTGCCGGCTCAAGCGTCGAAAGGAAAAGACCACGCACCGAAGTGACCACCCGAAACATCTTTTTAACGATCTTTTAACGACAGTACCACGCTCCAGGTGGCGAAAATCGTTGTGGTTTCGAAACAAAGGGCAGGCGCCTTTCTGTCGCTCTCTATGACATTTCTAGACAAAGAGGACGGAGATAAATCACGATGACCATTGCCGACAGGGTTTTATGGTCCCCTTTCAAGTCCGCCGAAGTCTGTCGTAAAAGTTGAGGGGAGAGGCCAATATGAGAGAGCCATTCGGGAACGTCGAAGATGGTGAGAATTTTCAACCGCCAACCAGCACCGAGAGAGAGGAGCAGACAGAAGAGAGAGCTGAAACAGCAGAAGAGAGAGGCGGTCAGCAGAGACCGTTTTGGAGAGAGACGTGAACACCCGTTCACTGTCGGCGCATTTATCCCGCCTTGGGATTCTATACTCGCCAGAGTATTTTACTGAGAAAGGCTCGCCGTAGCCGTGAAGGAGACCCCTCCGAGAAACCTGTGTCGCTACTCACCTGAGTAGTGGAGACTTCACCGAGATCTAAAGTTCACCAGAACTGATAAAGCTGATTTATCCCACCTTGGGATTCTATACTCACCTGAGTATTTTATTGAGAAAGGCTCGTCCGTAGCCGTGAAGGAGAAGCCTCCTAGAGATCCGTGCAACTGCTCATCCTAGTAGTGGAGATTGATCTGATCCTATCTGGAAAGACTTAGATATCCTGCCTTGGGACTCTATACTCATCTGAGTATTTTTGTTGAGAATAGGCTCACCTGTAGCCGTGCATTAGACTCCCCCGAGCGAAATTGTGAGGCTCGCCAGCAGCCCTAAGCGCCTCGATAGAACTTTGGACTTACCAACGAACTAACCTTAAATGAACTCTTCATTCTCTTTACCGACTAATTGTACAAAGTCGTAAATAAAGTACTTTAGTCTAGAAACGGATACTTTCAATGGTAACTAGTCTAGCTATCCGTGAACCAAGACGTTACAAGCTCCTTTGTTCACTAATTTATCTGCTTGTCTCATTCGCGCTGCAGATAGCACAAATATGATAAGGAGAAAAAGGTAGATAACAGCATCTTATTCTCATACCTATGCGAATATCGTCAACACATCTCGAAAACGTGGCTATGCTACTTGATGTGTGTATATTTGACCTGATCCACCCGAGAACGTGCATGAAACAATTGTGCAATATTTGACATTAACGTAGAGACAAAGAGGTATCAAAAATTAACGCCCAAAGCGCTTAAAGAGCATTAATTGCGCGATTGTGTTTTGCGAACATTATTAGCAGGGAGCACTTCAAAACTGTGAAATTCGTTACTTCGGTTGTACAGGAAATTAAAAGCGAAAGAAAAAGTTCTTTAAATAAATAGAAATCGGTTAATGACGCGTGCTTTTCTGAAATTGCTAAACACTTTTCTATTAATTTCCGGAGCTCGAAATTCCGGCCATTTTTAACTGAAAGAAACAATTTCCACGCTTTCAAAAATTTATGTTTCAAACGCAAAATAAAACTCGGGACGAAAGGCTCGAAAGCTTTCAGAGTTTAAAGATGAAAAAAAGGGCGCACCTAATGCGGTTTTCATTCTTTTGTTTATACCTGGCAGCTAATTAACATGAGTGCGGTGACTGTTAAAGTTAAATGGAATCCGAGCTTATGTATGTGTGCTTGTGTAGCGTGCATAAGAACACCGTAAGTGCCACTAAATAGTATTTTTAAGCATTTTGCACTCGCGGAAAACAAAATTAAATAGCTCTTAAAGCAAAGTGCCAAGTGTTTAGAATAAAAAGAACACGCTTTTCGAATCGAATCGCATTCTTTGATTTTCATGTTTTTCCTCTGTGCACTAACGGTGGTTGGAATCGTATTTTTATCCATTTTAGATTACAAAGAAAAATATTCAGAAAAATATTTAGAAAGCTATTCATAATAACGATTGCGGAAGAGCAGTGGAATAATTATCACATTATTTCTTTATTTTGTCTATAAAATGTGTGATAAATAAATAAAATATTCTTCCAAATCCCTCTACTTCAGTTTGGTTGTTTTTTCAGCTTGAGACAATTTTCCTTTGCAAATTACTTAATATCCTCGTTACTTTTTACCATAACGTATAGCCTAAATACACAAGCATTTACAAAAGTTACTTATTTCACTTCTTGTTCGCATGAATTGTTTATTTTAATTAGTTTAAAGCAGAGGTATCAAATTCAGACCCTTAGAAAACAGCAGCTCACCGGTTTTGAAGGTGTATACTTATTCATTTATTCATACTGTCATAGAGATGAATCCATTTGCATGACAGTAGTTAATAGGTAACATTTCAGATTTGCAGTCAAATTATGATGGTGATAATCGCATTTTTATCTATAAACACTTGGTGATTTCATAAACACTTAACCATAATAATGATTGTGAAATTGTTCTGACTAACTTTAGAGAGATGTAGAGTTAGTTAGGAAGAGAGGACTGGAAAATTAACCCTCCAAGCGGTTTCGACGAGATATCTCGTCCATCAAGATCTGACCAATTTTGCAATTTTGATTTCGAGATGTATCGTCATCAAAATATTGCCGATTATTTTGTGATGACAAGATCAAGATCTGGTCAGTTTTCTTTTAATGAGAGATATCTCTTCCATCAAGATCTGGTCAGTTTTGCTAGTGACGAGATACCTCGTCAAGACGATCACCAGGAAGGTTAATCATAGCATTATTTCTTTATTTTATGTCTGAAATGTGTGATAAATAAATAAAATAATATTTTAAACAGCTCTGCTTCAGTTGTTTGGTTGTTTTTTCAGCTTGATACAATTTTCCTCCGCAATTTGCTTAACATCCTCATTATTTTTAGCATGCGTAACCTAAATACACAAGCATTTACACATATTATTTATTTCACTTCTTGTTGCCATAAATTGTTCATTTTATTAGTTTAAAGAGAGCTCAAACTCGGACCCTTTCTCCCGAAAAGATCGATTTCTGGTTTTGAAGGTGTATATTTATGTATGTTGTAATATAGATAAATTAATTTACATGACAGTAGAAAAACACACAAATGATAGCACACATACTATTAAAAAGGAAGCAAATTTTTAGTTTTTAAAAGTCAAATTGGGATGGTCAGAATCTATTTTAGATGTAATAAGAAAAACTCGCAAAGATTTTACAGAAAGTTATCCATAATAACGATTGCAAAGTTGGCTAGGAAGAGAGGTGAATTAATTATAGCGTTATTTTTTCGTCTCTATAAAATGCGTGATAAATAAATAAAATATTATTTCAAAAGCTCTGCTTCAGTTGTTTGGTTGTTTTTTCAGCTTGATGCGTTTTTATCGGCTTTATATGCATTAACATTCTCATAATTTTACCATAATGTATAGCTTAAATCTACAAGTATTTACAAATTTTACTTATTTCACTTCCTGCTAACATAAATTATTCATTTTAGTTAGTTTGAAGTAGCGGTCTCAAATTCAGGCCCTTGGAATAAGGCCACTGGTAATTTTTTATATGTATATTTATTCATTCATACTGCATACAGATGGTGATGATTCTTCCCCTTCGATCACAATTGCTTTATTTCCAATAATAGTGATTGAGAATGATCGACAGTTGTTTGGTTGGTTTTGGAGTTTTATGGCGCAAGGGCCATATTTGACCATGCTGCGCCAGATACAAGGCATACAATATCAAGTAATAGACATACACCCAATGAAAGTTTTACTGACACAGAAGAGAGAAATGCACCCAGGAAGGAATGTACCAGACATAAATCGAATCAGCTCTGCCTACAACTCGCAGATGAACGACAGTATGTAAAACATGTCTATTTGAGTATGCAAAATAAATTTCAAACCGATATCTTCAGTAAATTCTGAGAAGATACATAGAAATTAGGTAAATTGACATTGTAATGGACTTTCCAACTCTCCTTAGACAAAGATTTAAGAGTAAGAATTCACTCATTGGGCCTTAAGGCATCGGACTACTCAACCAACTAGATAGCTTACTTTTCCTTTTGAAGGACAAAGAAGGTGATGATTCTCCCCTGTGTCCACAATTGCTTGATTTCTATTAATAGTGATTGGAAGCGAGCGAACGATAGTATGTAAGTAAATATCTTAAGCGAACGAATAAGTAAATGTCTATTGAGCATACAAAATAAATTACAAACAGCTATATTCAGTATATTCTAAGAATATAAAGAAATAAGTATAGAAATTAGGGAAAAGTAAATATAGAAATTAGTGATTCTCACTCTTCACTCGCTTCCCTGTAGGATTGATCCCAGACCGTCGCCAATAGCCCGTTGTGTTGCCTCCAGTGCAACGTTAATTAAAATACTTACCTATTTATCATCTTAACTCACTATCACTATCTTTCCATTAATAGGATTGAAAACGAACGACAGTATGTAAGTAAATGGAGTAAGTAAATTGAGTATACAAAATGAATTACAAACCGTTGTATTCAGTATATTCGAAGAGGTATAGAAATTAGTGATTCTTCCCTTTCACTCACAATCGTTATCTTTCCATTAATAGCGATTGAAAACGAACGGTAGTAAGTAAATGTCTATTGAATATACAAACAGATTTACAAACCGTCTGGACGTTATTTTCTTTTCTAGAGAACCTGGGCTAATGGACCCTTCATCTCCGATGAATGTTGAACTCTTAACAGAACGGCAGTGAGTTATCCAGAACTTCTATAGTCTTGCTGGAACTTGAAGGAGAGGTGTAATGGTTTGTATTCAGTGTATTCTAAAAAGAGGTATATAAATTAGTTATCTTCCCCTTCACTCACAATCGCTATCTTTACATTGAGAACGAATGACAGAAAGTAAGTAAATGTCTATTGAGTATACAAAATGTATTACAAACCGCCCCATTCAGTATTTTCTAAGAGGTATAGAAATTAGTGATTCTTCCCCTTCACTCACAATCGCTATCTTTCCATTAATAGAGATTGAAAACGAACGACAGAAAGTAAGTAAATGTCTATTGAGCATATTAAGTAATTTACAAATGGCTATATTCAATATATTCTAAGAGGTGTAAAAATTAGTGATTCTTCTCCTCTACTCACAATCTCTTTTTCCATTAATAGTGATTGAAAACGAACGACAGTATGTAAGTAAATATCTATTGAGCATACTAAGTAATTTACAATATATTCAGTATATTCTAAGAGGCATAGAAATTAGGTAATTAGCTCTATTATCGAAGCTTCCAACTCCCCTTAAAACCTCACGATGCAACTCCAGGCTGAGCAAAACCTCCACACAATGGAGACTTGGCATACATCAAACCAGTCAGTCAAAACGACGACCACTCCTGGATGTACCAGCCAGCTTATTAGTTCAAGAATTTTCCGTTCGGAGTAACATGGCTGTCGTTCATCAGGAATAGAGTGTTCCAATTAAGGTAAGGTCCTCCACTGTCGAGTCTGCTTTCCCGAAATAACTAGTTTTAGGCATTTGTCAATATCCGACTGTCAAACTGAATATTCACAACGCCACACACACGAATGGCTTTAAGTGTTGAATAAATAGGCGCCTGCCTCAGCGTCTAACGATCGAAGGTCTGGTCGGAAGCTACTGGTTTGTTACTTAGACTCAGCCGAAACGGACATAATATCACTCACTCGGATCGTTTCGGAGGCCACGTGAATGTTCCTAATGTTTCGGTTCGGCAATCAATACTGCTTGGAGCTCGTGATCGGAATAATTACGTCAAACGCGTATTCGTAAAACTTGCAGGCTGTTTATTTGCAAATTCCCGTATTGAGAAGTGGGATGGATTATGTTCCGAGTCGAATGATGGATCTTGGCTCCGTCGTCGAAATTTCAGCTAATCAGATCCCTCCCCCACATATGCGATGTGGAAGTTTGGGGAGTGGGGTGCCACAGCTCAGGTGTTCACCTCGTCATCTGACCGTGGTTAGAAATTACGAGGCTTTGTCCTTGGATCATTGGGGCCGCAGTAGTCCTGTTGGAAGAGCATGGGATTAGCAACCGGATGGTTGTGAGTTCGAGACTCGGTCCAGCCGAAGACCGGCGTGTACACGGGGGATCGTGCACTTTAAATCTGCCCTGGCCTCAAATGTCCTCACGTTGGCGTAGTGTGGAAGTTTGGAGAGTGGGGTGCCAGCTCAGGTGTTGTTCTCATCATCTGACCGTGGTTCAAAATTACGGGGTATTATCCTTGGATCTTTCCCTTGGGGATTGATACCGGATCCACTGTGTTGCTTCAATGCGACGTTAATTCAACTACCTACATACTGGTGCGTATTCCAATCGTTAAATCTTTCTGCAATTAAATGTTTCCAAACAATTCTATTCTGAGGAAAGGATCAATAGAATCGTTCCAAATGATTCTATTCTAAAGAAATGAAATACAGAATCTTTCTAAAGGATTCTGTTCTGAGGAAAGGAGCAATTAAATCTTCCAAAGGATTCTATTCTGGGGGGGGGGGGTATTTCAATTAACGTCACACTGGAGCAACACAATGGGCTATTGGTGACGGTCCGGGATCAATCCCAAAGGGAAAGATCCGAGGACAACACCACGTAATTTTGAACCACGGTCAGATGACGAGGCAACACCTGAGCTGGCACCCCACTCTCCAAACTTCCACACCACGCCAACGTGAGGACATTTGAGGCCACAACAGATTTAACGTGCACCAGCCCCCTTTGTACACGACGGTGTTTGGCTGGATTCGAACTCGCAACCCTTCGGTTGCAAGTCCGTTACTCTTCCAACCGGGCCACCGCGGCCCTCTATTCTAAGGAAATGTCACTAGAATCATTCGAAAGGATCCTATTCCAAGGGAAAGATCAATGTAATCTTTCTAAATAATTCTATTCTAAGGAATAGAACAGAATAGAATGGGTTCTATTTTAAGGAATTCTATCCTAAGGAAGAAACAGAATATTTCTAATAATCGAAAGAAACGATCAATAGAACCTTTCCAAAGGATTCCAATCGAAGAAAAGGAGCAATAAAATCGTTCCAAATAATTCTATCCTACAGAATGTGCCAATATAATCGTTCCAAAGGATTATATTCCAAGGAAAGACCAATAGAATCTTTCCAAAGGTTTAAAGAATCCATGGATTCTTTTGAAAGATATGATTATTTAGTCATTAAGATTAATTCGCGGGGTAGAAGTAACACTATACTCGTAAATCTTCCGATGTTCAGAGGGTTAATAAAGATGTCAATTTTGTTCCGTTTTTAATAAAAACTTTAAATACACATTAACATTGGTCAATCATAAATTATAATTAATAACCTATGGTTGTACATCAATGTCATGGATACTAGCAATTGGTTTTGACTGTATACTAACCGGTGGCTTTGTTGTTCAATATCGGCGTTCAAATTTCATATTTTTAAAGCTTTAAGTCTATCCTTGAAATGTCAGTCGAAGATGTAGATTTAATGACGATCTCCAGAAAGAATTCATCATCTTACTTTTTCATGATTGCAGAATATTACACAATCGCTGTCCCGTTTTTGTCTGCAGGAAGTATGGTCAGCGTAAGTTTAGATGACGAGTCCCTGTTGCATCATGGCTTCTCAAGCTTTTTGGCTCAACGCCCTCTTTTAAAAGACAATTTTCCCCATCGTCCCTTCTGGATCTCCACTAATAAAGTATTGCAAGTGTATCTGTGGCTATGATTTTTGAATTTCCCCAAAATATTTATATAGCTGTGGGTAATTTTGGAATTTCGAAGATAAAATAACTTGGAACTGAAATTATAAAGCTATATTTATTAAAATGGAAAATCAAATAAATTTCGCATAACTACACTAGATCGCTCACTATTATTACTCATTAGCTTCAATCCAATCGGTAAACTTAAAAATAAACAGTCGCGTGAAAAATGAGTCTGGTGTACCACCAATTTGACTCAGGCTGGATATACGTCAGCAGAATCCTTAAATTTCCACGATCAACTATTTGCATTCAGTTGCTCTTTTTAGTTAAGACTCGTAACCGCACTAAATCCATGTTTAACTAAATGGAATGACGGTAATGCATTCAAAAATTTTCTTGCCATAGCTCATAGTTCAGGATAAAGTGTGGGTATTTGCTTTTGCAACCTAAACATCTTATTGCCCAAGTTTGCTCCTCAATGTCCTCCTATTTCTCCTGGAGCCAGCCAGCAGTGCCCCAAGATTCCTTCAATGCCCACAGTGAGCGGTATCACTTTGAGAAACTATGCTTTAAGGCGTATGTATATGTTACCGGCAAAGTATGGGCAAAGCACGCATTGTATAGAATGCCTAGGCAATATATAGAATGCCTGGCGTTTTTGGACAAAGTATGAAACGATTAATATTTCACATATTTCCTAGGCATTCTATGCAATGCCAAAAGACAAACCTGCAAAGTATTAAATACTCCCGCTAATGACATTTCTAATGTCACGAGGCAAGGTACGTGACTTTCGAAGCTCGCCCAGACTGAGAATATTCATTTTATTTTCTCTTGTTTTCCTCGATAAGCAAGTCCTATATTTTATTTTGTATTTCTTTTTCATATACGTCTTTTTGAATAAAAGCCTTTTTATGACTCTCTTTTAATATTTTGCCTAATTAGCATTTGTCATTCTATATAATGCCCAGATATTACATATAATGTCTAGGTATTACATACAATGCCTAGGGAAAGTATATATAATATTAAAATAATTCGGATATTTCATATTTTGCCCCAAAACGCTAGGCATCCTATATATTGCCTAGGCATTCTATACAATGCCTGCTTTGCATACTTTGCCGGTAACATATACACTAGAAGATTTTTTAATTTTGACTTTTAAAATCCAATTTTTTAACAATGGATCATTGGTTTGTGTTTAAATTCATTTCAGTGTGAAAAATTCAGATTAACCTAATCATTAATTATCTAATTCAAATATAATTAGCCAATTAGCATGTTTTTAGAACAGTGGTAACTCAAACTCCAATCTCCATCAAGTTGCTAGAGAGAATAGGTTTTTATAGAAAACAATTTTTTTTGTATCAAGAAAGTAAAAAAATCAAAATTTTCTTAGGAATTTCAACATTTAAAAATAAATTAAAAATTCATTTCTTAACTAATAACTTTGACTGAGAGTCAAAACATCCGCTGTGTTATATACACTGCTGGCCACCGTAAATGCAACACCCTGAAGGAAGCATGCAAATAATATGAAATTTACAACATGCATTAGCGGAGGTGAGATATGCAAATGATTAGAATTTCAGCGCAGACGCACATCACGCGAGCCTGTGGCGCCACTTCAAAGCGCTATTTAAGGCTTGGAGATTTCGACGATTTCAAGTACGGCAATTGTGTTTTTCTTGTGGTTTTTTCAAAAAAACGATCAATTATGCCTCGTAGAAAACAGCGATCATCTTTTGATCAAGTATCCGAGTTCGACAGAGGAAGGATAGTGGCCTACCGAGATTGAGGATTATCTTTCAGGGAAATCGGTAGTCGTGTTGGACGAAACCAAACAACTGTAATGCGGATATGTGATCGTTGGATGCAGGAAGGTACGACGGACCGACGTGTTCGATCGCATCCACCTCAGTGCACCACTTCACGTGATGACAGGCATATTGTGCGTATGGCAGTGACGGATCGCTCAGCCACATCACGAACCATAACACAGCACATTCAGTCTGTACCGCATCATCCAGTGTCTGCGCGTACCATTCGACGCCGTTTACAGCAGAGTGGTCTGTCCGCAAGACGTCAATTGCTTCGTCTACCCTTGACGCAGAACCACAGACGTTTCCGCCGCCAATGGTGCGATGAAAGAAGGATGTGGACGGCAGAATGGAATGAAATTGTCTTTACTGACGAGTCACGCTTCTGTCTGCAACACCACGATGGTCGGACTCGAGTCTGGAGACACCGTGGAGAGAGGATGCTGAACAGCTGCGTTATGCACCGCCACACTGGTCCTGCACCGGGTATTATGGTATGGGGCGGTATTGGATATCACTCTCGCACTCCTCTAGTACGCATTGCCGGTACTTTAAACAGCCAGCGCTACATCTCCGAGGTGTTGGAGCCAGTTGTCCTTCCTTACCTTCAGGGCTTGCCCACAGCCATATTTCAACAGGATAATGCACGACCACACGTGGCACGCATTGTCCAAGGGTTCTTCGTCAATCGCCAGATTGAATTGCTTCCCTGGCCATCTCGCTCTCCGGATTTTTCGCCGATAGAAAACATGTGGTCCATGGTTGCTCAACGATTGACCCAGAATACATCCCCAGCTGCCACACCAGATCAACTTTGGCAACGTGTGGAAGCTGCTTGGTCTGCTGTACCCCAAGAACACATCCAAAGTCTCTTTGAATCAATGCCGAGGCGTGTGGCAGCGGTGATATCCAACAATGGCGGCTACTCTGGCTACTGATTTTGGCAGGAACCACACTTCACAGAAGTCTATAAATTTAATCATTTGATACTTGGTCAACATGTTATCTACAAAATAAATTTTGTTGTGATATCTCTTGTCTTTCTTGGTGTTGCAATTTGGGTGGCCAGCAGTGTAGATTATAATGACACAAAAATAATTATAATAGATCAATTCATTGTTGAGTTATCACTGTTTTGAACAAAGCATCATATCGCAAAAAGTTCTTCAGAAATTGAGTTTAAAGTTTTGGTAACATGTCTGTATATGGAGACAGCACCTAACGAAAACCCTTGTAACTGGAAAATTATTTTGAATTACAAGATCTTGGGGGCATCATTTTAAAGCTAAGGAGTTGGAAAATATTTTGAATTAATAAAAAAATTATCAATATTCTGGTCGATTTTAGTCATTTCTAATGTATATGTTACCACAATGTATGAAAAGCAGACATTGTATAGAATGGCCAGGCAATATATAGAATGACAAATTCTATTTAGGCAAAGTATAAAACATCACATCAGCGATTCAGCAGCCAATAATCCCGTGGTTCCTTCTTAGTATTCATCTTGGCCTTTTTCACATCGCTCACTAACTTCTGGTAAGTAGTTT
Organism: Meta bourneti; assembly: GCA_933210815.1. Classification (NCBI taxonomy): domain Eukaryota; kingdom Metazoa; phylum Arthropoda; class Arachnida; order Araneae; family Tetragnathidae; genus Meta; species Meta bourneti. The sequence continues at coordinate 41,311,576 of OW119933.1, read as the reverse complement.
CGGTTAAGAAAACACTGTTTTTTGCAGCATAGGCTCGCACTTTTGACAGTTCATCGTAGAATCGCCGTTGCATGTTCCTTCTCGAACACTACACCTTGCTCTTCCATTTTCATACAGCACAGTATGGGCTAGAGTCTTTGCTGAACAAATTGTAAGTAGCGTATTTCGTCACTTCCGAACAAAGACTGAAATGTAAATGGGGAATTCTCCGTCTGAGGCGAGAGTCGAAAGTCACGTGCCTTGTTACGTGACATTAGAAACGTCATTAGAGGGAGTATTTTATATTTCGCCGATTGTCTTTTGGCATTGCATAGAATGCCTAGGAAATGTGTGAAATATTAATCATTTCATACTTTGCCCAAAAACTCCAGGCATTCTATACAATGCCTGATTTGCATACGTTGCAGGTAACCTATACATACACCTCAACCATTTCAAGAAAGTGGGACGTTAGACACCCCACTGCCAATGAAAGTGTTAATTTATTGAAACGAAATAACAAAAAATAAATTGGCACATGAACACATTTGATTAAATTGCACCATTAGATCAGTAACTAATATCGATCAAATCAGTAAAATTAAAAATAATCACTAGTAGAAGGATGATCCCTGTGTTATGCTGCCAAGGGGTTGTCTATATTACGCTCTTTTCTCATCAGGTCCTGATATACATCCATATGTGAATGTGGATTAATTTTGTGTTCCCATCTACACTTAACCCTCCAAATGGAATTGACGAAATATCTTGTCCATCAATCTCTGACCAATTTTGCTAATGATGAGGTATCTCGTCATCAAGATTTTGCCAATTTATTTTATGATGACGAGATCTGGTTTTCTTCTAATGGACAATATATCTCGTCCAGACAACCACAAGGAAGGTTAAAGTGTGTACATTAAGTTTGGTAGGTAGGTAGGGATTTAATTACGTCGCACTGGAGCAATACGCCGGCTATTGGCGACGGTCCGGGATCCGTCCTCATGGGGAGGAACCGAGGACAACACCACTTAATTTTGAACCACGGTCAGGTGACGAGGTCACACCTGAGCTGGCACCCCACTCTTCAAACTTCTACACCACGCCAAAGTGAGGACATCTGAGGCCACAACAGATTTTACGTGCACCAGCCCCCTTTGTACACGAAGGTCTTTGATTGGATTCGAACTCGCAACCCTCCAATTGCTAATCCGTTGCTCTTCCAACCGGGCTACCGCGGCCCACATTAAGTTTGAAAACTAAATCACAGTTTCCCAAAGTTTTTGATTCAAACTTTTCAAAGACACACATCTGGAAAACTATCTCCACTAAAATTAAATTCCAAATGTACCTGTGCCTATGACTTCTGAGTTTGCCAAACATATTTATGTATCTGCCTGCGATTTTAGAATTTCAGAAAGCTGGTTTGGAAATAAAGTAACCGGGAACTGAGATTATAAAGCTGTTTATTAAAATGAAATAACAAAAATTAATTGGCACGTGAACACACTAAATTGGTCGCTATTGATAGTAATTAATATGGGTCAAATCAGCAAAATTGAAAATAATCGCTAATGAGAAGGATGAGCCCCTGGTGTTATGCTACCCATTTCTCTATGTTAGGCTCTATTCTCGTCAGCAACATCCTAAAATTCCCAGTCAAACATTCGTTTGCTTCCTTGTTTTATTTAAAAGAATCAATGACAATGCAGCCTTGTAGTAAGTGTGCCTGTATAAGTGGTCTGGCCAAGTGAATAAGTGTTTACTTAAAACATTGTTAGGCTACAAATATTTTAGCATCTTATTGCTCACTCTGTCTCTTAAACGTCTCCATTTCCCCTAAGTCCAGCATTGCCTCCCATCTACCTCCAAAAAAATTCCTTCAGCCCCATTTTGGGAAATTTTGAAGATGTCCACAAAGGAGTTGGTCGACTCCTTGTGGCAAGAGTCGTGGAATCTTCAAGTCCCCAACAAATTGCATTGTATAAAACCCATCATTCATCAGTGGTTAGTGTCCCCGGTGCAGAGGACGGATATCAAACTGACCCGCCTTCGCATTGGACACACGATTCACCCATCGTCATCTTTATCTAGGAGAGAGAGCGCCCAATTGCAACTCATACTCTACTCCTTTTTCTATTTATATTTTAATTGTCTGTCCTGTTTTTAATCATCAACGTATCAATTTTTTAAAAGTACAATTTTAAATCTGCGAGATTTGATTGGGGAAAATCCCCATTCAAACCTTTTCCAGTTTTAAGTTCAGTTGGTTTTTTAAACCTACCTAATTTTTTTCCATCTTTTAAATTTCACACTCAAAAAATTTTATACATATGTAAATTAAATTCTTCAGTTTCATTATTTATGTTGCAGCGATGATCTTGTTTTATCATCTGTGACTATTGTTTGAATATATTTTAATTCTCATCTATACATTTTACATATTTTAGATCTGACTTTTATCTTTGTCTTGATATCAATTTTAAATATTTTATATTTTTATTGGGTCATATTCTGTCTTGTGTTTGGCGCAGCTTGTCCGCTTTTGGACCTTGCGCGATAAAACCCCAACATCCAATCCAATTTGGGAAATTCTGTGTTAGATTATAACAATGGGTCGATGCTGTGATGTATGGTCTCAGATTAGAGCTTTTTAGCACGAATACACTTTTATTTTAAAGTAGAAGATTAAGTCACAAAACAAACACGCACAGTTCAATATTTACATGAAACAAAAAAGGCTTCAACAAGACAAAGAGCAGGGGCAGCACGTTCACCCTGCCTCGAGCTCTAACAGGCAGTCTCTTCTTTACAGTACTCCGTTACACCCAACTGCAATCCCTCGGTTACAGTTAGGGGTGGGGATCTCACAGGTCCAACGTAAAGACAATATGTCCAGAGTATTCAAAATTCAACTTTTCATTTTCACAGAATTTCCATACCTTCTACCGTGCGCTTGAAAAAGACAGAATCTCCATGTTTTCGTGTTGACGAATGGTTACATGCTGTGTATTTAACCCTAGGGGTTAACACGCATACATCCGTTCTTCAACCTACTGTCTTTCCTGCATGCCTTCTTAACCATTAAAATCTTTCATACGATTCCTTTAACCAATCCATTTAGTTATTTAGTTAATTTGAACGTTGTGGGATAAAAGCAATACTACACTACTCGGAATTCTCATGACGCTCAGAGGGTTATGAGGGTTAAAACGAAAAATCAAACCGTATTCACATTGGGATGCATGTTCACCAAGCACCATCTGGAAGTGGTTGAGGACACCTAAGGTGCAGATGGTAGGTAAATAGTTGAATTTACGTCGAACTGGAGCAACCCTGGCTATTGACGACTGTCCGGTATCAATCCCGAGTACAACACCTCGGAATTTTGAACCACGGTCAGATGACGAAGTCAACACCTGAGCTGGCACCCCACTCTCCAAACTTGCACACCACGCCAACGTGAGGACATTTGAGGCCACGAAAGATTTAACGTGCACCAGCTCCGTGTACACGACGGTCTTTGACTGAACCGAGTCTTGAACTCGAAACCCTCTAGTTGCTAATCCTATGCTCTTCCAACTGTGAGCTACCACGGCCACAAAGATCCAAAACAAAGCCTCGTAATTTTGAACCACGGTCAGATGACGAAGTCAACACCTGAGCTGGCACCCAACTCTCCAAACTTGCACACCACGCCAACGTGAGGAAATTTGAGGCCCCGACGGATTTAACGTGCACCAGCCTCCACGTACACGGTATTTGGTTGAAGCGACGAAAGGATGCAACTACTTAATTAAATGCTTTCTTTCGATCTAAAATCACTGAAAGTGGTCCTTCAAGGAATACAAACTAGAAAAATATTCCTTCTGAGATTGGAAATTTTATCGAGGAAGAGAAAAGGGATTTCTCTCTCGCGTGGAAAATTGAAACAGTAAAGTATGTTATTAACGAAACTCAGTCAACACTTCGTGAAGTTCGTAAAAGCAATTAGCACTCTTGGAAATTGTAGCAATTTTAATTAAAATTTGTCTCCACACGGAACGTTCATAATTAAGAGCATCCAATCAAAACCTGCGTGATCATTTTAAAAACATTCGTTTTCTACTCGTAATGTTGGTGGTCTTGAAAAAACTATTGCACTTTTTATGCGATTTGAAAATTCAATAAGTTCGTTAGTATTAAAAGGCACCCATGTCGTGTGAGTGCACTTGATTTGAAAAGTAATTATTTTTATGACAAGACAAAATGTTAAGTCACGTAAGCATTTTAGAGCATTGCAGACATCAATCATATTTTTTAATTTTCTTTATCAACTTTCGAATATCAAGAATATATGAGAGGCATTTTCTGTTAAGCTAAATGTAGATAGAGGTAATGTGTCTGAGACGGTCAACGTTGCACTTGAGCAACACAACGGGCTATTGGCGATGGTCCGGGATTAATCTCGAAGGGAAAGATCGAGGACAACACCTCCTAATTCTTAACCACGGTCAGATGGCGAGGTAACACCTCAGATGGTACCCCACTCTCCGAATTTCCCCACCACGCCAATTTAGCCTCTAGCGAAATTAAATATAAAATTGCTACCATCATAGCTACAATCGCATCTTGAGTAGAGAAGATAACATGTCGGTCGTCTTGCCAACATAATGTCTCCGTTGTCTAGCCGAGCAATTCAATGCGATACTTTCTTTAATTTTCCTTTGATAAAAATGATCCCCGGGATTAAAAATGTCACAAACGTGTGACACTTTCTTCGTCTTTCTGAGCACTAATTTTACTCTTCCAACGTTTCTTTGGGGGTTTTTCGGGTAGTTTCGACTGTGGACCGTTAATCAGCTTCCCAGCACTTCGGAAAAGAATATACCCACGTAACCATGGAAATGAAATATAAGAAGACTGAACATTGCTATTGAGAGGAGCTTCAAATGTGACCAACGCGTCGACTAGTAATCACGTGATTGCTCTGTGAAAAAATGACTTGCTTGGCCGATTTGTGATTTCATCGCCTCGTTTGGGGTATAACGTCTTATATCAGGGTAGATGTTTGAATGCGCATTTCTATAGAGTGGCGATAAAAATGATGGAATCGCCATTCGGTTACTATGTCGAGCAGGCCAATCAGATGATGAATCAATGGATGGTCTTCTCCCGCCCAGTGGACCAATCAGATGGTGAATGTTCGTTTCCATGGGGCAGACGGAAGGTCACGTGAGGGTGTCTCTCTCACACACATGATCCCTGTGCACATAAAAATTTTACCATTACTCACTCTACTTTTATATCTCCTATGGATGTACGACGTCGCATTATCGATGTCTATGCCAGCATTTCATCTGAAATGCTGCTCAATGTGCAACGAGAAGCTTGTCTCAGATACAAATGTGTACTGGGGGCGACGGTTGGGATATCGAGTACAGAAAGTAAAATGTGTATTTCCTATGTTTATATATCTTCTCATTCATTTCGCATGTGATTATTTCTTACATGTGTATTTATCGTGACTACAAAGATATCTTCATCCGGAAAGATTATATATGTCGGTGGGGCCACGGTAACCAGGTTGGTAAAGTAGCGGATTAGAAACGGAAGGGTTGCGAGTTCGAAACTCGATCCAACCAGACTTTCGTATACGTGAAGGCTGGTGAGCATTAAATCTGGCGTGGCCTCAAACGTCTTCTCGTTGGCATGGTATGGAAGTTTGGAGAGTAGGATTCCAGCTCAGATGCTGACCTCGTCATCTGACCGTGGCTCAAAATGACGAGGCTTTGTCCTTGGACCTTTCCCTCCGGCACTGATCCCTGCCGGTCTCCAATAGCCCGTTGTGTTGCTCTAATGCGACGTTAATACAACTTCTTATGTAAGTGGTCGTGCCAACAAAATGTCTCCGTCGTCTAGCCGAGCTAATTAATTCGATACTATTTTTTTCTTTTCTCTCAACAAAAATTAGTCAAATAATTAAAAGTGTCACAAACTTGTGACACTTTCTACGTCTGTCCAAGCACTAACTTTCACTCTTCCGACGCTTTACTTTAATTTCTTTGTGGGAAACGGTTATTTTGTACTGAGGAAGATCAGCTTCCCGGAACTTCCTGAAAGAATTCGAAATCTCCAGCTCAGTCCCAATTATTCTTTGATTACTACTTCATAAATCAGTTTTTTGTTCTTTCGCTTAGGAAACTTTCAATTGAAATCTCTCTTGGTGTGTAATTAAAACTATCGCGATGACTTTTAATGCGTTCGTGCAAATTTTTCGTTTCCTTTTGCTTAACTTGAGTGGCCGGAGGGGTTTTCAGCATCGGCTTTTCATTAGGACTTCTGAAAAATGAAAATTCTATGTTATCACGTGGTATGTTACTTAAAGGTATCTGGATAGGACCGGAAAATTTTCCTAATATTTATCACAAATTAAGCTTCGAGAGTTTTTCTGTGAGATAATTAATGGAGTTTCCAAAAATCCATATTACCAGGGCCGTTGCTGAGGATTGTGCTCCAGGCCCCTCCCACACATAACTTCACTCCGGACCCAGTACTGGGGCAGCTTGATCAAATATGGCCCTTGCACTATAAAACGCTAAACCAACCAAACGGACCCAGTACTAAGTTTGATGAGCAGTCAATGCACCAAGTTAGGCGACGGGCCCCAGGACCTAACGAGTCACATTACCTAGTTAGATGACGAGCCCCAGCGCCAAGTTAGATGACGGGCCCCAGCATCAAGTCAAATGACAGTTCCCAGTACTAACAAATAACCGACACCAGCACCAGGTTAGAAGACGGACTGAAGCACCAAGTTTATGACGAGCCACATTGCCAAGTTAGATGACGGACTGATGCACCAATATTACGACGAGTCACATTACCAAGTTAGATGATGGACTAAAACACCAAGTTTGTTGACTGGCCACATTTCTAAGATAGACGACGAGCCCCACCATCGTCTCAAATGACGGGCCTCAGCACCAAGTTAGATGACGAATCCCAGCATCAAGTTTGATCATGAGTCACATTATCTAGTTAGATGGCGAGCCTCAGTATTCAAGTCAAATGACAGTCACTAGTACCAACAAATGGCGGACCCCAGCACCAAGTTAGATGACGGGCTGAAGCACCAAGTTTATGATGCACCACATTACCAAGTTATATGACGGACTGAAACACCAAGTTTGTTGACAGGCCAAATTTCCAAGTTAGACGACGAGCCCCAGATCATCATTTCAAATGACGGGCCCCAGAATCAAGTTAGATGACGGGTCCCAGCATCAAGTTTGGGAGGGGGGGGGAATTTCAATTAACGTCACACTGGAGCAACACAATGGGCTATTGGTGACGGTCCGGGATCAATCCCAAAGGGAAAGATCCGAGGACAACACCACGTAATTTTGAACCACGGTCAGATGACGAGCATCAAGTTTGATCACGAGCCATATTACCTAGTTAGATGGCGAGCGTCAGTATCAAGTCAAAGGACGGTCCCCAGTTTCAACAGCTGACGGACCCCAGCACCAAGTTAGATGACGGGTTGAAGCACCAAGTTTATGATGCGCCACATTACCAAGTTAGATGACGGACTGAAACATCAAGTTTGTTCTCAAGCCACATTACCAAGTTAGTCGCCGAGCTCCACCATTATGTCAAATGACGAGCCCCAGAATCAAGTTAGATGACGACCACCAGCACCAAGTTTGATGACGAGCCACATTATAAGCTAGATGACGTGAGACAGCACCAAGTTAGATGACGTGAGACAACACCAAGTTAGAAAACGGGCTCCAGCAGCAAGTTAGATGACGACCCTCAGACGATGGGCCCCAGTACCAAGTACAAGTTAGATGAAGGGCCCCAGTACCAAGTTAGATGACAAGGTCCCAATACTCTGACTCATGCAATTCTACAATATTTCTCTAGATTTCAGGTAGGTAATTAATTAATTAACGTTGCACTGAATCAACACAACGGGCCATTGTCGGCGGTCCGGGATCGATCCCGAAGGGAAGGATCCAAGGACAGAGTCTCGTAACTTTGAACCACACTCAGATGACGTCAACACCTGAGCTGGCACCCCACTCTCCAAACTTCCACACCACGCCAACGTGAGGACTAATTTGAAGCCCCAACAGATTTAACGTGCACCAACCCCATGTACACGACGGTCTTTGACTGGACTGAGTTTCGAACTCGCAACCCTTCGGTTCCTAATCCGTTGCTCTTCGAACTGGGCTACCGCGGTTGTTTGGGTCGGGTTTTTTTATGGCTCAAGGCCATATTTGTCAATGCTGCGCTAGACACAAGATTCTTTTGACACAGTGTACTTAATTTTTGAAACACTAACTTATCTCCGCCAAGTTATCTGATTATTCATTGTTAACCTTTTAACGTTTACCCCAACCGTTTAAATGGACTCTGCCCCTCCATAAAATCACTGGGTAGGGGGACAAAGGGTTGACGCCTTGACAGCTCGAAAAAGAATTGTCTTATCACTGCTCTTATCGTCTAATCACTTAACCATTCATTTTCCAGAGAACGCAAACCATTTCATATTAAGCAACCCATATTACATACAAGAGTAACATTTCCGAGTACGTTACACATAAAAGAAATAAACTTTTATCGTGTTTACCAGTGTTGCGAAAACACGATATTAACGATAATCGAATCAAGCACTTATAGTTGCGGGGTATTTTCCTCTAGACAGCATTATTAAATATTCAGGGAAATGACGTCATAGCAATTATCATTTTAGCTCCCTAAATGGATTCTCGAGTGCTCTAAGTGCAAGATAATACCAACGATTTATTTTGTTGATGTACCGATACTGGGAAAAATCCGAAAGTTGGTAGCGAATTATTTCGGGTTAAACACATTTCTTGATAGACAGTCTAATTAATAAAATTTACCATAGATGGCTAGCAATGTTTCAAAATTCCATCAGTGCTATTATGACTTTCATTGATAATGATCTTTAACAGCATCACTCCCAAATTGTTTCTACTTATTTCCAAATCTGGTTCGTTTGGTAATTAGATTTGATCATTGAAACGCGTTTATTTGCTGTTCTGATTTTATCTTGCATGAGGGGACGAAATCGTATTTACTTTATTCATTTACAATTTTTTTATTTTAGTTATGTGATGGTTGTAGTGTGTGGGGATAAGAATTACAGTTTATTAAAACATTAAATGTTTATTAAATTTACAACCACAGAAGATAGGTAGGTATTTTAATTAACGTCGCACTGCAGTAACATAACGGGCTATTGGCGACGGTCCGGGATCAATCCCCGAAGAGAAAGAGCGAGGACTACACGTAATTTCGAACCACGGTCAGATGACGAGGTCACATCTGTGTTGGCACCCCATTCTCCTGACTTCCACACCATTCCAACGTGAGGACATATCAGGCCACGACATATTTATCGTGCACCAGCCCCCTTTGTACACGACGGTCTTTGGTTTGATTCGAACTCACAACCCTCCGGTTGCTAATCCCTTACTCTTCCAACCGGGCTACCGCGGCCCTGTTGTGTGGATAGGAGAGTATTACGATTTATTAAATCATTAATGTTTATTACAACATTTATATTAATGTTTATTACAACACAGAAAACAGTGAAATAAAACTAAAGTCAGCGTAGAAAAAACTTGTTCTAATTCGCTTGATTCTTTTTCATCACGTTGGAGCGTTGTGGAAGTTTGGAGAGTGGGGTCCCAGCTCAGGTGTGACCTCGTCATCTGACTGTGGCTCAAAATTACTTGGTGTTGTCCTCGGATCTTTCCCTTCGGGTTTGATCCCGGACCTTCACCAATCACCCGTTGTGGTGCTCCAGTGCGACGTTAATTAAATACTTACCTTACCTTTACTTACTTTCATTCGGTAGGTAGGCGAACCGACGTCGCACTGAAGCAACACAACGGGCTATTGGAGACAATGCTATTGACATACACGAGACAATTCGAGTGACAAATATTACAGAAAGAAATAAAACTTGCTCCTCTGCTATTTTCTTCGTCCCTTCTCAGTCTCTGAAAGTTGGCTGGTTTGTTGGGCTTATGGCGCAAGGACCATGTTTGGCCAAGCTGCGCCAAAAAGGTCAAGTAAATGGACATACACACACAAGGAAAGTTTACTGACGCAGAAGAGAGAAATACACCTAGAGAGGAATCGAACCTGGGCCGCCAACATCTCTCAGGCTGCTAGAGCAGTGAACAAACCATTGAGCAACGGGGCCTCTGACCCTATGAAAGAGGAAGTGAATAACAAAAAAGATATGAAATGTAGAAGAGGGTGGAAATTTTTTTATTTATTTATGATAAAGCAGAGGCACTGCCGACAAACATCCTTAACATCACTAATAATAGAAGAAACAACAGAAAATGAAGATCAGATTCCGTAGAGCATTAAATCATCATAATACAACTGTTCGAAAAAACTATTTTTAAACTGAAACAAGTCCCGCCTCCCAATGACGAGTGTCAAGCTCTATTTATCCATGGGTGCATATCTCTTTTCTGTATCATTAAAACTTCCCTTGTGTGTGTATGTCCATTACTTGGGGTTGACGGTCTTATGCTTTGTGTGTCCTTTGTGCTATAAAAACCCAACCAATTCAATAACGAAAGTAAAATAGTTCAAAAGAATTTTCCAGTTAAGGCCTGTCAGGCGAGGAGATGGTCAGTACTCATCAGTGCTGACCACCTTCAACGGTAGGTTTGAATAGTCAATTCGGTGGTCGGTTGTAACGATTCCTAAAAACACTTTATGCCGTAATAGAAACCACTGCTAAAACCTTTAGCTGATTCGGTGACTACTTTCAAATGTAAGATTCTCATAGAGTAGGATAGCCAGATAATATTGGATTGATGCAAAATTTGGTCCCGTTTTTGGCGCTAGATGGCATTGCATCGCAAAACCGAAGACTTATCTACATCACACGTGTAAAGTTTTGATTTTTGGAAAAGGAATTTCAGCGAGTACTTGGGAGAAAAATCGTGTTATTGGGTTGTGTTTGTTAAATTTGTTAAGTATTAAAAGGAGCAGAAAATAAGGAGCATTTTCGACATATTAGGCTTTTTTATTTCCGAAAAGGCAAGAATGCTTCGCAGATGCTAAAAAAGATATGTGTTGTGTATGGTGAGGGTGCCGTTGACGATTCCACGTGCCGTAAGTGGTTCAGAAAGCTTCGTCACCTGGATCAGTTCTTTAGCCAGAAACCTCTGAACTTCTATGAGCGCGGGGTTATGCAGCTACCGGAGAGATGGAAAAAGGTCATCGAACAGAACGGCACATACTACATTGATTAAAGGTAATTTTTAGTAAATAAAATTTTCTTCAATTTTTGTCAAAAAACGGGACGAACTTTTGCATCAACCTAATAATTGCCAGTATTGAATCTGAAGCGGAAACGTTTCCCGTGGAGCACCATATGAAGATCTATGAAGCTCCCCCGTTGAATTAGTTTGCTTTAATATTTCAAAATAGTCATTTAGTTATTCTTTGTACCGGCAGATGGCAGCTGTAGTTGAACCTTTTTCCTGTCTTCACTAAGCATAGAAATCTGGATTACGATTAGTGGTTACTTTTTCAAAATTATTTTTTTCTTGCTTACTGGATGAGCTTGCATTGGTGTAAAGGTTTTCTATTTTTTGCTTTACAACGATATTTGCAGCGCAATTGTGAGTGAAGAAAGCAAATCAAAAATATCAAAAATGAACTAATCAGACCAAGATAACATCAAAAATGAACTAATCCTGTTAATTAAAAAATCTGCATTTTATGTGATCCAAGATCATTTCCTAATGAATTATTTTCAGAAAAGTTGCTCATGCATTAGTTTTGAGGGTTTTGTAGCAGTTCAGATACTTGCATGATGTTAAAATATTATTATAGGACCATAGATGACCACAAATAAATTAACGCCAGGTCAAGATAGTTTGTCAGACTTTTTTAAAATCCCCTTCCAAAGCAAATTCTTTCGGCACCCCTTTGTAAAATTATCTCAACTAATAATACATTTCAAATGTAGCTGTACTTATGTTTTTTAAATTTCATCAAGATATTTACGTTGCTGTGTGTAATTTTAAAATTTCAAAAAGCTAGATGATAGGTAGGTAGTTATTTTAATTAACGTCCCACTGGGAGCAACACAACGGGCTATTAGTGACAGTCAGGGATCAAACCCTAAGGGAAAGATCCGAGGACTATACCATGTTATTTTGAGCCACGGTCAGATAACGAGGTCACACCTGAGCTGGCATCCCACTCTCCAAACTTCCACGCCACACCTACGAAAGGACATTTGATGCCATGACAGATTTAACATGCACCAAGTACCGGGATCAGACAGACCCGGGTATACGGGGTCTTTGGTTGGATTCGAACTCGCAACAGGGCTACCGCGGCCCCAAAAAACTAGATGGAAATAAAACTTGGAACTGAAACTACAAAGCTATTTATTAAAATGAAGTGACAAATAAATTGCACTCTACCACTCAAGATTCCCACTATTACTAATAATAAATATCAATTAAATCAGTAAAATTAAAAATAATCACTAAGGAGATGGATGAGCTTGGTGTGCTACTGATTCGTCTCTATTAGGCTCTACTTTCATCCATCAGCATCCTTCAATCTCCAGTCAACTATTTCCAGTCGGTTCCTCTTTTCACTTAAATAATCTATGACAATGTATCACTAGTGTGTCTGTATGGTCAAGTGGATAATTATTTCCTAAAATAAATTAAACATCTTATTGCCCACTCTTACTTCTCAACTCCCCTTGGTTCAACATTGCCCCTAGACTTCTTCAGCGCCCTCCAAGCGGGCTATATCTCCTGCAGTGCTATGTGACTATTTTAATGGGAAAGGATTGGACAAAAGTCCCGTGTACACGACGGTCTTTGGTTTCGACCAAGTTTCGAATTAGCAACCCTCCAGTTGCTAATCCGCTACTTTTCCAACCAGGCAATCGCGGCCCCTTATAAAGTTAGATTTAACTGAGAATTCAGGCTGCGCCTTATGACCTGTTCTTCGGAATCTTTAATCAGCAGTAACCTAAACTCGCTCAACTGATTGATGTCAACTTTTGCGAACCACTCAATGTGCATCCACGCTCGTCTGTTATTTAGCTAAGCAAGTCCAACAATAAGAATGAAGGCAATGATGAATTTGATGACAAGGAAGCGCGAAATAAATTATGAAGGCATGTCCTTATTTCTTTTTTTTAGATACAACCTCGCAGTGCGAATGAAGGTGAATCTGCTGAAGCGGAAGCTGAAAATAAATTATGATCTGTCTAGGTTTTGACTTTTTTTAAAGATGCAGCAAATTAAATTCGCCCGAACTCATTTAAAACGATCTTGTTCCTCCACTGTAACAGAAATTTCCAGACTCCCAATAAGCCACCACGTCCCTGTTCCGGAGAAACAATAAGCCATCCAACTTCGGGATGTACCACCAGCTCTGATGAAGGACATCTGTTGCCCCAAAGGCTGCCGAGGAACATTACCATTCCTCCACAGCAGCTAATAAACGATACGGTGATTACCTCTCCCCCTCAATCTGAATCCAACATTTTTATCCGCGTAGTTCTGGGAGTAGCAACATGCTAAATGAAATGTTTTCAGTAAATGATTGAGAATATTTTCCTTAAGCGCATGCTTTACGAGATCGACTACCCGCTTCGAAAACTAATCCCCTCCCTAATTAAGGAAAGAATGGAATTTTCTAAATGGGGGCTCAACAGACAATCGATTCACATGCGGTTTCCCGAATTTATTAGTTGTTGGAATCCATAAACTCCGAGATGAATTAAGCAGGATGGAGAAACATCCCCTGTTACGGAATATCGGCGGTTTGGGAGTTTGGGCAGGGAGATTCGTCGGTTTGCTGTAAGGTGGTAATCAACCAATAGAAGGCTTGTAGATCGGAAGGATGTATCCGAAAGTAATTAAGAGGGTGAATTATCTTCCCAACCCGAGCGCGGAGGTTCCGCCTAATTTATTTTGACACTTCCGATCAATCGATTTTTACTAATAAACTTAAGACCCCTTTATAATTAATTAAATTTAATCAACTTTATTGCGATAATTGTATTCCGTTTGAGGAAGCAAAGTGTAACGCGTTTAATTAGATGGAACGCAAGGAAAATAATAGGATCCAGTGCCGACGACTTAGGGAAATTATTGTGGAAAAACAAAGTAAGACTTCAGTTCGATTCCTGTAACTTACCCTGGGTGTATTTCTCTATTCTGGGCCAGTAAAACTTTCCTTGAGTGTGAAACCCAGTTACTTGACATCTCCTGTCTTGTGTTTGTCGCAGTTTGGCCAAATATGGCCCTTGCGCCATAATACCCAACCAATCAGAGTCCAGTCATGTGTCATAACTGCACCCTTGTGCCAACATTGCCAACAACCTCTTTCCATTAATCATATATTAATCCTCCTGGTGATTATCTCGATTAGGTATCTCGTCATTAGCGAAATTGACCAGATCTTAATGGATGAGATATCTTGTTAGAAGAAAACTGACCAGATTGTGATCTTGTCATCAACAAATCGGCGATATCTTGATCATGAGATATCTTGTTATTAACAAAATTTATCAGATCTTGATGGATGAGATATCTCGTCGAAACCCCTTGGAAGGGTTAACATCTTGTACCGGTCTTGGAGGTTTTACCGACGCTTTATTAATACTTCATCCCCTATTTTATCACACTTGTTGGGTCACCCTCCGTATTCATAACTTTTTACCTTTTGCACACTCGGAATTTCTATCAGATTTATAATCAATATCTTTTAAATACATCTGATTTTCAATTTTGATAGTCAATTAGATGGGTATATACCCCATCTTTATCTCGAGTTCTCATATTTTTTAGCTCCCATAATTTGTTTTTTCAAAGGTGACTTGCTTGTTTTTCTTTATACATCAAATGTTTTACCCTGCAGATGTTATATCACTTAAACTGATTACCAGCAATATTACCAGCGTACTTTCTACTACTTGTATATATATAACTCTCATATGTATGGGCAACAGCGTCACAACCATTAATATATTGGAGGGACCTAAGGAGATCAGGGCCTTAAAGTTGGTGTCCCTGCCTCCTGATATAGCGGCCTTTCGACCTAATCCTTGAGATCCAGTGGCACTGCATATTTGGTTACCCATTTTATCTGCATATTTGTTGCATCTTGGAGGGAACATGCCCAACATTAAAAATATTGGAAAAGTCCAAAGCGGTCGAGTCCCTTAAAGTTGGTGTTCCTGGCTCCTGAAATACCGGCCGTACGACCTAATCCGTGAGATCGAATGGCACTGCATATTTCGTTATCTGCTATATTACCTGCATACTTGTTGCGTTTATCACTCTCTTGGGGAACAGGCCCCAACAATAAAAATTTTGGAGAAACTTAAGAGGATCGGGCCCCTAGAATGTTGGTGTTCCTGCCTCCTGATAATAGCGACCTAATCCGTGAGATTGAATGACATTGCATATTTCGCTACCCATATTGCCATCATACTTGTTACATTTATCGCTCTCTTGAGGGGAACAGGCCCCAACAATGATATATTGGAGGGGCCCAAGGGGTTCGGGTCCTTGAAGGTTGGTGTTCCTGCTACCTTATAATAGCGGCCGTACGATCTAATCCGTGAGATCGAGTGACACTGCATATTTGGCTATCCATATTGCCATCATACTTGTTACATTCATCGCTCTCTTAGGGAAACAGACCTTAACAATAAACATATTAGAGAGGTCTAAGGAGGTCGGGTTCCTCAAAGTTGGTATTCCTGCCTCATGATAATAGCGGCCTTACGGTCTAATCCGTGAGATCGAAGGACAATGCATATTTGGCTGCCCTATTACCTGCATACTAGTTACATCTATCCCTCTCTTAGGAAATCAGGCCTCAACAATATAAATATGATATCGAAACTACTTTCGTGTTGAGAACTTATCAGCGATTAAGTTGTAACGAAATAAATTCAATCTTCTTTAGTCTAATCTGAGCCGTTTGAAATAAAAATTGAAGATTCCTTTTAATGAAAAATCATATCTTTATACAAATGAAGATGACTACAGATTACATAAGAAAATTGTGATGATGCTTCTCTTGTCCGAATTCGAGGAAACTTTTCGACGTTCAAAAGATTAGTTCTAAAAACTGTCCTCCCTAGAATGCAGAACTGTCTGAGGGTTTAATGTTTTTATAATTTGTTATATAATAAAAGAAATTGTACTACCTCCTACTCAATGATATAAATATTCGTGTACCCTCTTATAATACTCGCAATAAAATTATTTTCAGCAAAAATTATTTGAAAAATCAATCAATAGCCCAATTGGTCAGAACAATCAATAAGTTTTTAACACCTACCCCTGATATTTTCTTTGACGGTTTAATACATTTTAGTAATTTTTTAACTTTTTAACGTTTGAAAACTGAGCTTTTGATTTTTTTGCTCTTGTTATATGTCGATCACAATTGTTTCTTTTATACGTAAGTTTTGTTCAATGTAAATTTTTGCTTTGTGTCTATATGTCGTTGTTTCATGTTGAATAATTGTACTCTTTTTTTATTTGTGTGTTGCATGTTATGTACTTTTGATCATATTTCGCTGTCATGTAACTGGAGTAATCTGTTTGACAGTATATATAAATAAATTAATTGAGTAATTGTTGAAATTACTTGTTATTTTAGCACCATTGAACAGATTTAAGACACAAATATTTTTCGATACATGGTACTTGGTGGTAGACTTTAAGTTTTATGAAATGTCCCATTAACAACAGCTGACGATAATGGCTAAACAGTAAAACATTTTGTAAAAATAGTCAAGAATATTGGGTTGGGGATATGCATTTAAGTACACGCTTAATTTTAAAGTTCCTTGAAACGGTTTTTATATATGAAGCTCATAATACAGATATGCATATTTAAAGGTCATGGTTCTTTGCTTAATGGCCTGGAAAGTTTCAGATGGCGAGGTCATTACTTAAGTTGGCACCCCACTCCCCAAACTTTCACACCACTCACTCCAACTTGAGGACATTTGAGGCCACAACAGATTTAATCGCTACCCTCTGGTTGATAATCCGTGACTCGACCAACTGCGCTTCCGTGGCCCCTGCTATCAGGATAGAAATAATCAACATTCCTAGAGCCCTTAGAATAAGTACCTCTTGCGATTTTATTTTATAATTTGCTGCTGCAGGTTCTATATCAATGACCAAGTGAACATTTAAATGCAAGCAAGGCCCCGAACTTATATGCATCCCAAATGTTTTTCTCTGTAAATAATTGGACATAAATTTTGACTGATTTATTTTCTTAAAAACTATTTATACTGTAGTCATAGAACCATCGAAAATCTTAGATATCACACAATTTTGATATATGTACAGAAGTTGTACTGAATCGTGTTAAAATATCGCATTAAAAAAATAAAGTTGTTTGAGTTGCGAACCGGGGGATTCGAGTGCTGACTTGCTAGTGGAGGAATATCAATTGAGAGCGTGTCAGAGATTGAAATTTCTATTACGTCTTACTTTAAGGCTCTAAAAAATCAATCTTTGGGAAACTGTATTCGCTATACAAGAGACTAAATTAACAACCTTTTAAATGAACTTAAACAAAGAGTTTCAGAATTTTTAACGATGCCTTTTTATTAAATCTTGACCAAACTTCTGCAAATTGTTGAAAACTAATCCAATTTTTAAACTTTTCTTGTGAAGAGTATATTCAATTATCACCAGCAAAAAAATAAAGCAAATTGTCTTTAATATTTTAAGATTAGCAAAATGTTAAGTGATACGCGACATTCTTGACAAGCAAAACTGAATATTTTGCTCCGCTCAAAGGGTCTTATTTCCATAAAAAATGATTTGCAAAAAATGAATGCGGCATAATTCAACATACATCATTAGCCCTCACGTACTAAAATATTTTTAAAGGTCAAAGATGGTGAGGGGAACGTTTTATTTTTATTACCTGAATTTGAATGGTTTCATCCTCTTTTTTTTATTCAAATATTATGATACCTAACATTATGATAATCGAACTGATATTTCAATTCCAGATTAAGGTCCCATGAAATTAGACGTTTCTGAAAATATGCATGCCTGGGCATTTTGCATCAAGCTTACATTATACATTAGCCCTTCAGATCGTTTCCAAAACAATAGTCGAATTATAAATGTGGCCCAAGATTCAGCTGACAGATAAAATACAGAGAAAAGAAGTCGCAAAGCTATTAGCCGGAAAAACGTCCCTTCATCTTCATCAATGTTCCTCATCACAAATGAAAACGACCCCGAAATAGTATATGCTCACTTTACTTTCATTCAAATGTTCCTAACATATCAGCAATGAACTAATCATTCAATTCCTGATTAATAAAATATTTCAGAAAATGTGCATGTTTGTGCATTTTGCATCAAGCTTCCTTTATACATTAGTCTCTCAGATCGTTTAAAAACGATGATCGAGCTTTAAATGTGACCCAAGATTCAACTGACAAATAAAGTACAGAGAAAAGAAGTCTCAAAACTTAGCCGGAAACGAAAACGTCCCTTCATCTTCATCAATGTTCCTCGTCACGAAACTGAAACGACCCCGAAATACAATATGCTCACTTTATATTTATTCAGCTGTCCCTTCCATTCTTGCATTGAACTGATATTTCAATGACCTTGATATTCATTCAAATGGTCCTTCCATTTTTGCATTGAACTGATATTTCAATTCTAGATTAAGGTCCCATAAAATAAAATATTTCTGAAAATATGCATTTTTATGTGCATTTTGCATCAAGCTTACATGATACATTAGTCCCTCAAGTCGTTTCCAAAACGATGATCGAGCTTTAAATGCAACCCGAGATTCAGCTGACAAATAAAATGCAGAGAAAAGAAGTCGCAAAGCTTAGCCGGAAACATAAACGTCCCTTCATCTTCATCAATGTTCCTCATCACAAAGTAACAAATGCAGGGTAGGCGTGGCAAAACACAATAAATCTCTTCCTCACTTCACCCTCGTCCAAACACACAGAATTAAAAGAAGCGGACAAAAGCTTTTTATTTATCATTACTCTAGAAAGAAGACTGTCATCTGTCGCGCGCGTTCAGAGGAGAGTTCTTCCTGATATCTAAACAAAGAGTTTCTGAAACTGCGAAAAAACGCAAGGCTCGAAAATCCAAAAATACACAAGCAAGACCATCCATCAAAAAGGATAAGTTCAAAACTTCGATTACAAAGCAGAAAAGGATTCTTTATTTGGGGATTTTTTTTTCTTTTATCTTCTCAAGTGGTACAAACATGGTGTGTAGCATTTTTTTATGTTATTTTCGTATCTGTGATTACGATTGTAGTTTAAAGTTTCGGGAAGTTTTTGTGCAAGATGTGATACTCGATTACGAGCTGCGAAAAGAATTATTTCATCTTTTTCTGCGACAGTTTTATTTTAGCTGACTGTTATGCTTTTGATATTTCTTATATCTTATCTTTCGGTTTTTTAAATTGGCCCTTCGTCTTTTTAAGCTTAGATTTAGAAGGATTTCCATTAAGAATACTTTCGAGGGCATGTTTTTCTTGTCACCATTCTAATGCGAAAGGTTGGTTGATTGGTTGGTTTCAGGTTTTATGGCGCAAGGGCCATATTTGGCCAAGCTTCGCCTGGACAGTGTATGAGTCAAAACTGTATAATGAATGGCATGATGTCCGTGGCCGTTCCTGAGTGGCATGCTGGGCATGCCCTTTCAAGTTGTCAGAAAAAATAAGGGAGGTCGAATTCGCAGTGTGCCTCCAATTTTAAATAAATATACCAGAAATAAATTTTGCGATAGCATTAACGTCTGAGGAGTTCACTGACCACGGTAACGAGGTTGGAAGAGTAGAGGATTACCAACCGAGGGCTTTCAAGTTTGAAACTCGATCTTTTCACAGACCGTCGTGTACGTGTTGGCTGGTGCACGTTAAATCCATCGTGGCCTCAAATATCCTCAAGTTGGCGTGGTGTGGAAGTTTGGAGAGCGGGGTGGCAGTTCAGATGCGACCTCGCCACCTGACGTGGTGTTGTCCTCGGTTCGTTCCCTTAGGTTTTCATCCCGGACCGTCGCCAATAGCCCGTTGTGTTGTGCTCCAGTGTGACGTTAATTCAAATACCTGTTTGTCAAATACCTAATTGATATACCCACTGTTTGGGTGTTTTATGAAAGATACGACGGGTTTATATTTGTTTAATTCAATGTTGTTAGCCATCGCAATCTACATAAAGAAAAAGTTTTCATTTCAGTAGTCGAAATGTTGAAAGCTTTGCCACAGTAGGTAGGTAGTTGAAAGCATTATCATATACCCCTTTCATATTACCTCCCTAGTGAAGGATTCTTAAGATTTTCACATAAACAGAGTGTTCGCTTCTTAATTTCATATGAATTAGATTCTTTCTATAAAGCTAATTATAAAGGTAGAGTTAATTAATCCCCGAGGGACATATCCGATTACAACGCCTCGTAATTTTGAACCATGGTCAGATGACGAGGTCAACACTTGAGCTGGCACCCCACTCTCCAAAGGTCAAATGATGAAGTCAGGACTTGAGCTGGAATCTCACTCTAAAAACTTCCATACCACGCCAACGTGAGGACATTTGAGCTCATGATAGGTTTAACATGCCCGGAACATAACAGTCTTTGGTTGGATCGCAACCATCCCGTTGCTAATCGGGCCGGGGTAGCCTGGTTGGAAGAGTAACGGATTATCAACCGGAGGGTTGCGAGTTCGAATCCAACGAAAGACCGTCGTGTACAGAGGGGGCTGGTGCATGTTAAATCTGTCGTGGCCTGAAATGTCCTCACGTCGACGTGGTGTGGGAGTTTGGAGAGTGGGGTGCCAGCTCAGGTGTTGTCTCATCTGACCGTGGTTCAAAATTACGTGTGTTGTCCTCGGATCTTTCCCTTCGGGATTGGTCCCGGACCGTCGTCAATAGCCCGTTGTATTGCTCTAGTGTGAAGTTAATTAATTACCATTACCGCGATTCTACCAACTGGGCCATCGTAGCCGTTAACCACATTAGAGTGATTAAGAACGTTCTGGAACTTCATGAGCAAAAATATTGAGTAAAATTAAGATTATTTCAGAAACCTTTTTAGAGAAATTTTGTGTGTTAGTTCACATGCCATTTCTCAGCATTCGAACTTCAATTAAACGATGTACATTAGAGATGCGATGCACTGAAAATTTTACCAAAAAACTGCATCTGTGATAGTAATTTTAATTAAAGTTCCATTTCTGAACTGTTTCTATGATCATAAAAAAATTGTCAAAAAATCTTGAAAATATATCTAGAGTTTAGAGAATTTTATGTCCTTTATCAAAATCACATGAAGTAAAGTGGTGTATTCATCCTTGATCCAATTATTATTTGCAGATTTTACAACAGTAAAACATAATAGGATTAAAACAGAAAGAAGGAATATACAGGGTGTCCCAAAAAGATTGTTCCGCAATTTATCTTTTTACCATTTGGAGATAGGTAGGCAATGTAAATTGCAAAAGTGGACCAAATAAGGTAAGTAATTAAGATATGTGAATAAAATTATCACGTGATAACAATTTAAGCGGATACAGTTTTTAATTTGTATACAACCCCTCTAGATAAAAATCCGAGATAGCAAAAATGTTCCTTACCTGTATCCCTATTGTTAGTAAAAAAATCATATTTCTGTAGGTTTAATAGTAACGGAGATACAAGAGTTTCCATTTTAAGGGGGGCCGTATCTAATTTAGAACGATGGCCAAAAATGAAGAGCTAAGTTCTGCATTGCTGCAGATGGAAAACATTTTGAACATGCGTTGTAAATTTCCTTTTATTTTTATTTAAACCATTTTTTCTACAATATTTTTACTGAAGATTACATTGTCTACTATTATTCAGTGCGATTTTCATCTGCAGTTGCAATACTACATTACTTTGCACAATGTTACACTTTCTGACCGAAAAAAAATGCTTTTTAGCACTGTGTATACGGTCCCTAATCTAAATGCTTGAACAGCTGTGCACAAGCGGTATAAATCAACTTTTTTGCGTCATTATACCTCCGTTACTGTTCAACCTACAGAAATGCAGTTTTCTGCTAACGATAGGGATGCAGGTAAGGAACATTTCTGCTATCTTGGATTTTTATCTAGAGGGGTTGTATAAAAATTAAAAACTGAATCCGCTTAAATTGTTACCACGTGATAATTTTATTCACATATCTTAATTACCTACCTTATTTGGTGTACTTTTGCAATTTACATTGCCTACCTATCTCCAAATGGTAAAAAGATAAATTGCGGAACAATCTTTTTGGGACACCCTGTTTAGTGAAGTAAAACATAAAAACTCTTATATATAAAACCGGATGAAGTTGATTTTAATATATTATTTTATATGTGTCTTTTTTCACAAAAAAGGGCCGCGGTGGCCCGGTTGGAAGAGCAACGGACTAGCAACCGAAGGGTTGCGAGTTCAAATCCAGCCAAACACCGCCGTGTACAAAGGGGGCTGGTGCACGTTAAATCTGTCGTGGCCTCAAATGTCCTCACGTTGGCGTGGTGTGGAAGTTTGGAGAGTGGGGTGCCAGCTCAGGTGTTGCCTCGTCATCTGACCGTGGTTCAAAATTACGTGGTGTTGTCCTCGGATCTTTCCCTTTGGGATTGATCCCGGACCGTCACCAATAGCCCATTGTGTTGCTCCAGTGTGACGTTAATTGAAATTCCCTCCCTCCCTCCCTTTTTCACAAAAAACGAGAGAAAACTATTTTCTTTCGCTTTTCGGTGTAAAAATGATAAACTACCGGAAGAAGAAAAATTACTTCCGTTTAATAACTAATTTGATTTATCGCCTTTTTTGATGATGTCTGGCGTAAATTTCCTTCGTCACTAAATTATTCATGTGGAACAATTGGAGTCATATCTTGAGGGAGCATAAATTTGCAACACGTGTATTGAGTATGTTTTCAGTTTAAAAAACTTACATTTATTATCAGTTCTACAAGAGGTACTTTCAGTGTAAACATAAAGGTAGGTAGGTAGGTAGGTATTCTAATTAACGTCGCACTGGAGCAACACAACGTGCTATTGGCGAAGGTCCGGGATCAATCCCCAAGGGAAAGATCCGAGGACAACACCATGTAATTTTGATCCACGGTCAGATGTAGAGGTCAACACCTGAGCTGACACCCCACTCTCCAGTGTTGTCCTTGGATATAATAGTCCTTGTCCTTGGATATAAGTTTGGAGAGTGGGGTGCCAGCTCAGGTGTTGCCTCGTTATCTGACCGTGGTTCCAAATTAGGTGGTATTGTTCTCGGATCTTTCCCTTTGGGATTGATCCCGGACCGTCATCAATAGCCCGTTGTGTTGCTCCAGTGTGGCGTTAATTAAAATACCTACCTTATTTAAATTGTGGCTGTGGTAGCTCGGTTGGAAGAGCAATGGACAGGTAACCGGAAGGTTGCGAGTTCAAATCCAACCAAATACCGTCTAGTACAATGGGGGCTGCTGCACGTTAAATCTTTCGTGGCCTCAAATGTCCTCACTTTAGCGTGGTGTGGAAGTTTGGAGAGTGGGGTGCCAGCTCAGGTGTGACCTCGTCATCTTACCATAGCTCAAAATTACAAGGTATTGTCCTCAGATCTTTCCCTTCAGGTTTGAACCCGGATCGCCACCAATATCCCGTTGTCTTGCTTCAGTTGGAAGCTAATTAAAATACCTACCTACTTATTTAAATTGTATGTCTATATGCATAGCCACTGTTTAAAGCATTCAAAGTACGGTAGTGTGTGTCTCAACACATCTCAACTCCATCAAGGATCAGTAGTAAATAAGCAAACCATAAGCCGCAAAAAATAAAAAGCCTTTCTCAAGATCAAGTGTCTAAATGTGTATTCACTTAATCAAGGTTGTATGAAATGGAAATGTTACAATCTGGATATGTATTTATCCAATGCGAATGTTCTTGAATAATTTTGTTTTGCGAAACATTTTGACGAGAAAATAGATAACTTAAATTTTTCTACCCATTGAGTTGAGATTATGTAACAATCTCAATTATTTTCAGAGGCAGTTTCAAAAGCCTTGTGCTCAATCAGGGCGAATTCATGGCTTCTTTAGATTGTGTTTTAATTGTATCCTGAAAACGCGACAATATCTTTTGACTTGATGGAGTACTATGAAAATTATTTACTGTGTGATCTTACGTGTTTTTAATTTCAACTGTATCTATACAAAGCATGCTGTTTGTTTATCTAAAAAATTAATATATTTAAAAGTGAGCAAATTTCAACAAAACAAATATGCGCTGTTTATGTTTTATGTTAATTATTAAATTTCTGAATGCCTGTCTATCATCAGTATTGGAAATGATACGTTCTTTGTCAAATTTTATTAGAGAACATTTCCCTTTTAATTTTCGCTTAGATAGAAGTCATGTCCCTTACTACTTGTATACAAACCGAAGTATGAATGTATCAAGAAAATTAGTTTGCTTGATTTGTTTATTGTAGTGTTTCATGTTGGCTACATTTGTTCATTCACAATCTATTTGAATTTTTTTATTCCTTTGATTGGGATTGACTCTCCTGGTGGTCATCTCGATGAGGCATCTCATCATTTACAAAACTGACCAAATTTTGATCTTATCCAAAAAATCATCAATATCTTGATGCGATATCTCGTCATTAGCAAAATTGGTCAGATCTTGAGGGACGAGATATCTTGTTGAAACCACTTGGAGGGTTCATAGCCTAATTCTCGTCCACTGGTTCCCAATCTGAATTAAATCAGTCTTAAAGCTATAAAATCTAAAACCTGAATTTCTTTATTTCCTGTACAAAATTTGTTCATTTCAGTCACCATACTTCCATGTGAATTTATTGTGCTTCACATTGTCTACTTTTTATTTTGATTTCAGTAATTAATTTAATGCCTCCCTTAAGTCTTGCCGACTTATGGGAGGCATTAAATGTCTCCCATAAGTCTTTGTGTAGGTACGATCACTTGAAGAGAAAAACGGTTGTGGCACATGGCCTTAAGAAGACCTGATTTTTCAGTTTGGTTTTTAAGGGCCTTTAAAAAGCCTTAATATTTTATTACAAATTGTTAACATTTCTTAATAAGCTATATTTTCTCCCAATGGCACTGCATATTTTACATTGTCACTGTTCATTGTCATTTGAAAACCTAAATCACAATGATATTTTTGTCAATACCACTGATTTTGGTTTTAGTGGTTGTAAGGAAAACTTGTATCAGAAGGGAATTCATTAAATTCTGTAGGGATCAAAGAACATGCTTCTTTTTCTTTTGGATATGTAAAGCCTTCAAACACAAATTGATTCATGTTTATACTTTCATTGACATGTGTTACTTTAGATATATTGATAAATTGGTGCACGAAAGTGAACAATAAAAGGAAATTTCTTGCCATGTAAACCCAATTTCTTAAATGTTATTACAATTACGTTATGTACTTTTATGAAGATATAAATCCTGATAGTAAAACATGTCACATTTTAAGCTTCATATTCTCATTTTATGGGGAAATGTTAAGACTACTGTTAAAACGATATTCTTTGTTGCTATATTGATTTCATATGTATTTTGATTTGTATTGCCAAGTTAGTAGTCATCAAAGTTTAATACTCTACCCTCTGAAAGTAATGATCAAATGTTTTTATTCTATAATTTATTATAAAGCATATGCTATAATTAATTAAATCATTATATTTTCAAAACATGAGAATAATTTCATGTTCCCATCTAGACAGGAGCATGAAATGAAAATGTTTGAAAATAAAGTTATTGGATTGAACATTGTAAATTTGAGAAATTAATTGATGGAAAAATGAATGAAGCTTTTCCTCTAAAAATAATTAAAAAAATAAATCTTAATGTCAATCTTTTTTATCTTTCATCAAGTGACCGCCTTTAGGTGTGTGCAGGCTTCACAGACCCTTGGTACCAGAGTGATCTTTTCTCCCATGGGGTTTACTGTCTTTAGTAAACAAGGGAGTCATGCTCCCAGGATACCCAAGCAGTTTTTTTCTGCTTTGATTCCACTACTCTGTTCCCCAATCCCTCTTTCCATTTACGATATTTTTTACTTGACGTTGTTTGGAGTAGCTTGGCCAAATATGGCCCTTGCTCCATAAAACTCCAAAACAACCAACTCTCATCAAGTGACCACCTTTGCTGCAACTTAGTTTTATTATTTTTTGGTAACTCAATGGTTCGAATGTATTTTCCCGCCTAACTTTACTTTTAACCTTTTATTTGTATGTGTTGCATTTTGAACATCATTGTATTTATTTACTTTTAAGAGCAATTATTTCTTTTATTAATTCTTGATTATTTTTATTATACAGAAAGTCCTCTGGAGTATAGTTGCAAGCTACACTTGGTCCAGTTAGCACTTTGAAAGTGACGAAGATTCAGAATCAAAAGTAAATGCACCATCTCATTTTATAGAATTTCATTGTTCCTGGTTACGAAATATTGACTATATTAGGTTTATAGCAGAAACTCATTAACTGACAAAAACACATTTTTCTATACAGCTGTTCCAAACTATTAGTTTTTTGGTCAAAAAATAAAAATTATAAGCATTGTGATAATGTTATTAGTATTTTAAACAGATTATAATCTGACAATGTATTTCTCATCATTAAAATAAGCATTTAGTGTCTGAAAAAATGTCAGTTTTGAAAGGGAACTCTCACCACCTAGTTTAATTTGTATGATTTATTTTGATAGTTCTACAACACATTGCCTAATAACTCCTAGTATATACCACCCACATTTTCCACTTTCCAACATGCACATAAATTCCATCCTGGATGGTGCATCTGCTTTCCCTGGTTTTATTTTGTTGGTGAAAATCAAGGGCATTAAAATAAAATTACATTTATTTCACTCAGATTTACATTAAAAAATCATCCTTTTTGCTTCAGGTTTTGTCGAATTTTATTTTTAAGTACTAAATTTATGTTTTTAAAATAAGGGAATGCTGGGCTTCCATATAGTCTACGCCACTAGTTATAAGATAAATGAAGGAAATTATTTGCTAGATTTATGTGGCCAGTTTAATACCTATCCAAATATTAAAACTTTACCCTCCAAGTGGTTTCGATGAGATATCTTGTCCATCAATATCTGACCTATTTTGCTAAGATGAGATCTTGTCATCAAGATATTGCTGGGTTTCAAGATTGAGATCTGATCAGTTTTCTTCTAATATCTTGTCAAAACAACCATCATGAAGGTTAATAGTGCTGTGTTTTTTAAAACAACTGAAATCTCAAAAATTGCCATGAAAATTGATGCAATTTACATTAATCAAAATACATATCTGTACCCCAGAGGTAAACTGTCGTAAGTCCATTTTACATAAAAAAATGCACTCTATCTAGTGGTAAAGTGTGGTAACTGTCAGGGACTTCTATTCTGAATTATCGATTTGAACGACTATGTCATGTAGTTCTATAAGTAAAACGACACTACCTCTGGGGTACAGATATGCAGACAGATTTTATTGGTTGGTCTTTGATCTTCAATGTATTTATTTTATTACACTTCATTGATATTTGTTTTTTAAGGTAACCCGGAGTTTACCGCAATGCCCTATGTTTTCTATGTTAAATTTGACAATATTCAAGGTACATTTTCTCTGTTCTTATTGTACTTACAAACTTGGATTTTTTCATGAGGATTATTTCAATACTTCTACATATTTTAAACAGCCATTTTATTTATAGCTGTTTTACTTTTTTAAAATAAATTTAACAATAATACAAAAATAAGGTGAAATTATGAAGTTTTGAAAAGTTTGAAATTTTTTATTTTAATAATTTATTGGAATATCATTAAACCCTCTGGTTGAGTTATCACTAATGGTCCTCAGATTATGTAAAAAAAAGTTTCAAGTATTTGAGACAAATGCTATTTGAGAAAAGGTACCTTCTGTAAAAAAAAATCACCAACCATTCTTAGAAATCACTATTTAAAGTTATTTCTTAATGCATTCCAGCACCATATGAAGGATCATCTGTATTTTCGCACTTTAAATCTTGCAGTTTCCTTTTAGATTGCCTTCTTCACCACCTAGCCCTTTCTTCAGTCTCTTTTTCAGATTTATTTGCATTTCTTAGCCTTTCTTTGTCAATAGCAAGCATTGACGAATAAGCGTAATAACCTGGTGCAATACCCAAATCTTTGAGAATGTCCAATTTTGATATACTCCCCTCATTGAAGGATAGCATTAATTTTGCAGAAGAACGCGCCATAATCAAACACTATTTTGTAATGAAATCCAATTTTAAACAACTATTTCTAATTACAATATAAAACGTCTATACAAAAATAGTAAATTATAACATAAAACAAACTCGGAAAAATTCTGCCAAATGATTAGAATATAGAACAAATGTAAAGACTAGGCACTATGGTTATAATCACTGTTGCCATTTAGATAAAATGTTAAATATAATTAAATTAGCAATGTAAGAAAAAACCTGAACAAAAATTAAATCATAGCAATTTCATAGCGACCTCTACCTTTTTAAATGCCATTTAATGACTTTGGAGACATGACAACAATATATTAAAAATATTTCTACTATACTTAAAAACAAAATTGATGCAGCATTTTAAAGCTTAAGAACTGTAGTATTTTTTAAAATTATAAATTCAAAATAGATTTTTTGAAGATTTTATTCTCTGGGTTACCTAAATAGTTTCAACTATTTAAAGTGAAAATCGAAAATATAATTAGTGGCAATAGGAAATGTGGTTTTCATGCATTTATAAAAACAAATGTCTGCCATTTATCTCTAAACTGAAGTCTGGATGTTCCATAAAGAGGCTAGAGTAGAGTCAAACTAAGTGCATTAAACCAGTGGTTTCCACACATTTCAGTTCATGGACCTCTTTGAAAATTTTCGCAGACCCTTGAAATTATAATAGTAAATAGGGTATTTATAGACCTGCATAGGACCATAGTAAAATCCTTATTTTTCACCTTAATATAGGTAGTAAAATATTTAGAGCTATATTAAAAGGATTATAGAACATTAATACCTCATAAAGATTAGTGATGACAGTTTATAGTTCTGAAACAGAAAATCTGGAGTTCTTAGATAAAACAAACAGTAAATACTGTACAAACTCTTGTTAGTTAAAATATATCAGAATGAAAAGGCTCTTCACTTGCATAATTATATTAGCGGCATCAAAAAATATATATATTAATCATAATGTGAACAATAAAGATGCCTTTTAGCAATTAGCTCAGTAATGTTTGGCTTAATCTCTGATAATTTCTGATATTGAGTCACTCTCAACTCCAAGTTTATTTCTTAACTTAGATTTCAAATAAGTGAGCTAAGATAATGCAGTTTCACACAAGAAAGTTGTGGGAAATACCTTTAAACACTGCAAAGTTTTTTGTAAGAATTCAGGATAGTCAGTCAGTATAGATAACCAAAAGTTATTTTAGTTGTTTCCTCGTTGCTCAAATTTTGTTTAAAACTGATGGGTTCTTATGGATGGTTAGTTGTACTTGTGAAAATTTTAATTTTAATAAACTGTAAGTTGAAAGATCTGCCAAAGAATCTTGTAGCATAAGAGAGGTCAGTTGATTCATCAGCAAAAATATTCATTACCCACATATTGCATATCGGCTGCAATACTGTCATAACTAAAAAATGTATTTCTAGTTTGTTGTGTAGAAATACTAAATACATGCTTCTGCATGCTGCAAAACTGCCAACTGCATATTCCTGTCGAGGGCAGTTTTGCAGAGTGCAGAAGCATGTATTTTATCTTTCTACACAAAATTAGAAATTCATTTTTTGAGTTTATGCAGTATTTCCATCCAGGGTGCAGTATCATGATCGTCAATCACTGGGAAATACTCCCTTAGCTGAAAGTGTAGTTGCTCATTAATTTTTAGAACATAAAAGAATCAGAAAAAGTAATGGGATGTTTTATTTTTCTTGAAAGGTTCTGTTTTGGCTAATGAAGTATTATGATTTTTATGTACCCCTGGGGGTTTCCAATACACAGTTTGGGAACCACTGCATTAAACTATTTATATAAAAATCTAGCATTGATTCTAAATCCAATTAGCTTTCATTTCTTATGAAATAAATCAATATTGTTGGTTAATCAAATTCAAACTATTAAGTTCTTAAATCATTCACTTAAAAAATATTTCAGGTTTTGAAATTAACGAGTCTCAATAAAGGCTTAGGTAGTTTTGGAAATAAATAATTAAATCCTGAGTATTTATTTCCAATGCATTCCTTATGTGTGCATTTCCTTGTTCTCATAAATTTATTAGGTGAATGCAGCTTATTTTCTAAAAGCTAATGAAATACCAAAAAAGAATATTGCTATTATGACAATTGAAGCTTTTGCATAAAGAGAAATATTTTAAACTTTTGCTGATATTTTTCCTTGAAAAAATTTTTCATTTAAAAATGGAATTGAGTGGTTATTAAAAATGGCAAAAAATGAAAGTATTACAGATATTTCGCTTCAGCTCTTTAAAATGTGGTTAACTGATCTCTTAACAATGTAATGCAGTTTTTAAAACTCATTTTAATAACCTTTAATTTGGGACAAAAAAAATCAATCTTATAACGATGCTCACCCCAGTACATCTCCATTCCACATTTTTCCCACTACAAAAAATGTATCAAATTCCTAGTACAAGTCAAAAAGAAAATTCTATTACAGGTAATGTAAAATGTCTTTAATCTGCTTTATTTTGTGTTCTTTGATTGCAAATTATCTTTGTTGATGAGAATTGCAAATGCTTTCTTTCAATGTGACAAAATATAACATAATCTTGGTGAATTAGAATTTTTAAAGCTTGCTCAAAGAATCAGCTGTATATATATTGCTATTCATTCATATGGAAGAAACGTTTTAACTGGAGGAAAAGAAGAGACTTCATACACAAATATATTTTCATTTCTTGTTCAAACAAAACTGACATATGAAGTTAAAAATCCCCAGGCCAGTTTTTTTAGCATTATAATTTGATCTTCACTCTATTTGAGCTCCCTGATTGCTTTCAAACTTATTTCTAAATAAATTATACTTCAGAAAAAATTGGGGAAACAAGGAATCTGCATATTACACTAGGAATTCGGATTATTCATTCAAAGGGATGAATAACCCCTGAATATGAAAGGAAAACAGTTGAACGTTCTCTACTCTTACATGTTTCTACAAATAGTTAGGAATCTCAATTCTGTTACAAGCTGTAACTTGGAGTCTTAATGTAACTCAAGTTGTCTTTGATTACTTACAGAAAGTATGTTTGAAGAGTGTTGACACATAAATGTAGTCTTACTAATAGATAATTAAAGAAATTGGAATTTCATTTACGTTTTTTAGTCATAAAGTAATGTTATGTATTTTTTGGCATTCAAACACTTGTTTATTGCATGCAAGATTGTCACTGAATTCTTTAAACATTTATTCCTGTAATTCTTTATGTATCTCTCTTTGTTGATTTAGTGTGTACATAAATTATGTTATTACATGTCTCTCTTCATTTACTAATTAATTATGTTTCATTGTAAACTACCTAATAAGTATTTGATTGTTGTGGTTTTGTAAGTATTGATATAAGTAACTTGACCGCAGTAATATGCATAGTCTTAGCATATTTCATTAGAAAATGAATGGGGTAAAAATATTTTGTCTCATCCCAGGAAATTTAATAGTTGAGAAATTGAAGGTCAGATCATATTCATTTTTCTGATTTATGTCATC
This sequence comes from Meta bourneti, assembly GCA_933210815.1. Taxonomy (NCBI): domain Eukaryota; kingdom Metazoa; phylum Arthropoda; class Arachnida; order Araneae; family Tetragnathidae; genus Meta; species Meta bourneti. The sequence continues at coordinate 41,279,762 of OW119933.1, read as the reverse complement.
ACACAAAACAATTTATTCACAATAATTATTCCAGAAGCAAAATTGCTATTATAACATCATGGCTAATGATGAATAAAAAGACAGCTATATTTTTAATTTAATTTACAAATAAAAAATTAAAATTAAATGCACAATATATTACAGCAGTTACTATTAAACACAGTAAGACTTAGCATCTCATACTTTTGTCTGCTCTGTACCCTTCATTTGAGTACAATCTTTCTCTTTCAATCCCCAAAAGGGGGTGGGTTGTTGATGGGAGCTTCATCTGACTATTGTCTGAATGTCCAGTGTTGAGTAAAACACTGACTGACAGGTGTCCTTCCCAGCTTTTGCTGCAGAGTATGCTATGGTATTTTAAATATCGATAGTATATTCATATAGAAACTTTTTGTAAATAATTATATGTTGGAATGAGAGTTTTAAGTTAATTTAGTATTGGAACATAAATGCTTCAAAATTTCGCAATTTTACAGGAAAAAGTTTTACTCTATTAAAGGCTTTTAGAGTTATTCTGTTTTTAAGTAGAGAAAAATGATATTGGAAGGATAGATTTTGTATTGTCCTTTTAAAGACCTATATTTTGAATTAGAATGTGTTAATTAATGATTCCATTAATTAATGACAATTACTAAAAGTATCTGTCAATCAAATTTGAAATGTAAAGTTTTGTCTTGATTTATGTGTTTGGAATTAGATAATGTACATTTCCTCAATATCGTTTATTGTAATGTTCAATGGTATAAGACTTTATTATTTGCTATTGAAATAAAAGTTTGTACATAACCTTCAATTCTTAAAGGTACAGGTTGTTACTATCTTCATTGTTTTAATTTAGATGCCAGGTGGTTTGTCTTGGCCAAGATATATAGCTTTAATGACAGCTTCCTTGATATCAATGTTTGCTGGTTCTCAAGTAGTTCATAACATATATAAGCCTTTAAGTGTAAGTTTATTTATTTTTTAATTTTAAAGTTTACTTGTTAATATAAATTTTTAAAATGCTTATGACATCAGTAAATATAGCTTTCTGTTTCTAAGATTATTAAATTAAAATAATTTAATGATATTTTCATTAAATTGCTGTATTTTAAGTTACCCAATAATTTGTGCATGGTTTCCATTTTAGGATATGGAAGATTATATAGAACGTGAAAGAGAAAGAGTGCGTCTAAAGAAATTGGAAGAAACGTGAAACTATATTTTAACTTATTTTCATAGCTAAATAAAATTCACAATGAACACTATTGTCAATTTTTATCACTACTGTATGATACACAGATTTATTTTCCAACCTAATTGAATACTGTGCAAGATATTATATATCTGCTGAAGTATAATTTTGTTCGCTGCTTGTCACACCAGTTCCTCTGTGCTGTTCAAAATATTCTTGTCTGAAAGAAAGTTTGTTTTCTTTTTAGACAACCAATCACAATGTGATTTTTGCATGATTTGTCATTTTTAGATTTAACAGCATTTTATGTAATGATAATTCATAACTTGCACATTTGAAAACTTTCATGTTCAATATGCTATTTACTTTTTCAGTTAGTGTACAAATATCAAATTTATATTTAGTTGCTAATGCTATTGATTTTAGTAGAATTTTCCTTTTAACTAAAAATTTCAAACTGCAGAGACAAGTAAAGATGAGTAAAACTTAAATTAAATCCTACATGCCAGACCTCTTCTGCCTTTGGCACTACAAAGGACAAACTGGCAGCTATTTGTGAAGAAACACAGTAGTGGGTGAGTGACTGCCATTCCTAACATTGACAATCAGCAACATCCATGCACTTACAAACCTGGACCACTATACTAGTTAGGCAATGATACTGGAGTGCATGCAATCAGTAGAAAACGTTAAAATTTGTTTAATTAAATTCTATGTTTTAACAAAATAATTTCAATGTTGTTCAAGTTCTCTGATCAATACTGATAAATTCAAGTTACTTATACGTATTTAAGAGTTAAATTATCTGCATACTCAAAAGCATGATGCTCTTGGTAGTGCAATTCTTTTTTCCATTTCATCCTCATTCTTCAAATAAAAGCTTTTTGTGGGATGTCATTCAAATCTGGCAGCTTCACTATCAACACCTAAACCTTGGTAAATTTTCCATTTCAAATCAAGATTCTAATGGATTACTGACCCCTTGTTTTATGGAATGAATATTTACTGTTTTATTGATTTAATATCAATTTTACTACAGGTAGAATTTCATTTAATTCTCTGAGCATCACAAGATTTCTGAGTAATGTAGAATTGCTTTTACCCTACATCACACATTTAATGACTCAAGTACCACATCTATATATTAGCTGATAGAATCCTAGCTAAGAATCTAAGCAAACATTCCATTGATAAAGAAAATTTATTGGAATTCAAGCAAGAAATATTGAAGGTTGTGAACAAAGATATACATATGCATCCCTCATAGGGTTAATATTTGATGAAGCAAGGCAATGTTTTAAAATATGAAGTGTTATAAACTGCTTGGCAGAAAATAACACATGAAAAAATTTTGTCTCAGCACTTTGTAAATTCCAGTGTATTAAAAAAATGAGTTACGCGAATCATTTCAGATTGAAATGAATAGTGTAAGAAAAACCCAGTAATTAACCCTCTGAAGGGTTCACATGCATATATCTGATCTGTAACTTGCTACCTTCACTGCATAACATCTAGCCAGTTGTGACCAATAGAATTTTTCAATCAATAGATGTGGTTATTTAGTGGATTGTGGAGTAAAAGCAACACAATACTACTCAGAAATCTTCTAATGCTCAAGGGGTTAAGAAAACATTAGACAGATTTTGAGCATACAGACAATAAACAATCGGAATGAGTTAATCATCAAGCAGTAACATCCAGCCACAAATTTTCTGATACATTTTAACTTTGTACTGTGACATTAGAATTGTTTCCTGTGAACAGTTTAGTTAAACACGTTTAATATTCCCCAGATATATCTTAAAAGTCTATATTAAATATTTATGTTAAATACCTTTAAGGTACACAAAAGAAATGTTGCAAAGTATATTGAGGAGGAAAAATAACCTAAAATTTTATATTACTAAAATGTTGCATAACAAATAAAGGGATGGTTCACATTTGTTTCTATTTTGCAAAGCTAAAGGTATGGTGTAGACATAAGTTGTTTTCCATCTTTTGATATGTGTTGGCAGTTCATCCTCATCTGTATCTGTTGATCCAAAATTTTAGTGACAAAAAAGTAATCACTTGTCTTTTGTGTATCTTCTAGGAAAACAAATTTAATCAGTTGGTTATTTTCCAGCTTTTAATATATGTGAACAGTACATTCTTATCTGTATCTGATGTAAGATTTCGTTGAGAGAAATGTAATTATTCATCTTTGAATTTCTTGGGGAATCAAACCATATCTTCAGCCAATTTGAAGTACAGCAATGTTTTCAACTGCCATTTCATTACCATAGCTTGAATTTTTATACAAAATATATTTTTACGATTATAGAAGTAGCTTTTAGGGCCACCTCTTTATGTAAAATAACTAAAATAAATGTATCAAAGCCAAGAAAAGTTATTCCACAATTTAACTACGTATTAAAAAAAATGTTTGAGCAAAATTATTACATCAATGTTTTCAAGTAGTGAATGAACATTTAAAAGATTTAGAATTTTTTAGGTGTAATCACAAAATACAAATAAAAAGGAATTTATGTGACCCATACACAAGATAAAATTTAGTTAAGTATATAAGATTTTAACATTCCTATGTCAGCAGTCTTAACCAGCTTCATCCCTCAGCCCCTTATTTTTTAACTGTTTATGGTAGTGCTAAAAGCTTCCAAATACACATTTATGGAATCAATCATGAAGTGTTTTTATTTCAATCCTGTAGCAAAAAATACCAAAACCAGCTAAATGAAGTAAGACAAGGAATAAAAATAACTTATGTAAAAAATTTTGTATTATGCAGATCTATTGAAATTAAAACAATGAAATAAATTGCAAGACATGAACACAGGACTGTACCTCTTGTTCAAATAATCCTTGATCTTCTAATAGGTAATTTCTTTTGTTTATTTCCATTTTACTGTTTTAAAAACTTATTCATTCGTCTTAATACTAAAATTATTAATATAAAAATTTGATTAAAGGGAATCGCTTGTTCTCTCCACAGTTATCAAACAAAAGTTTCTTTAAAATGGTATAATCCCTCTTAATATTTTGTAATTTACTATGTACAGAAGTTTGAATCACCCAAGTATTATATGAATTATCTGATCTGTTTTGGTTTCTGCTGTCCTAGGAAGAATTTCAGGCACTAAATAACCTATACAATTTCAAAATATTACAATTTTTTCAAAAAAATTTGAATTTTTATTACAAGATAATTGAAACATTCACTTTTAATAAAACACTTTAGAATTGAGAATTAAATATAATGCACTATTTATACTACCTGTTCTTTGTATTCAGGCAATAAAAACTTATAAAAAACTCTTCCTTCTAAATATTTGTCCTTGTTAAATGCTTTTGAAAACAAACAAGTCATACTTAAAAGCGATGTTGAATTTGGTTTTCTTTCAGTTTTTATTATGTGATCAAAACTAAAGTAGAGAAAAGTGAAAACTGCTTCCCTGACTGATGTAATACCAATTACTTGTGACGAATGAATGAAAAATGGAAGTTTTGCTTTTTTGAAAATTTGTTTTCTTAATTTGTGATATTAAAAGCTAATTTTACTTTTTAAACCAAAAACGATCCCACGGAGCTAAAATGTGAATTCCATCTTATAACAAAAAATAATTTCAATTAGATTGAACAGCCATTTTATATTTTTAAACATCTGTCCAGTCAAATCTAATTTTCCATCCTACATTTATATCTAACCTTTGTTTCTTTTGAATATATAATTGACCAAATCTCAATATTATAATATTCCTTACTTAAATGCCAAATTATTTTTATTTTAGTACTGAAAATGCTGAGTTTTTATGGGCATGAATGAAATGTTTTTTACTGGTAAAAAAACACTAGTTACAACAAAATATTTTTAATTAGAAACAACATTGCAATTTTTAGACACCAAATGTTTAAAGGCACATTTTGGAATGGTGGTGCCATGCTCAAGTTCCACATGAGTTAACGAAATCTATTCTGGACCTTCATAACCTATATACTTACTTTACAATACACATGTCTACTTTAAACCATGTAGCCTGAACTGCAGTATTTTTATATGCTGGATTAAAAATTGTTATTGATAAGATGGATTTAAGAATTATTCTGAGAGGAAAGTACAATAGTAGGTAATTATGGTTTTGCTTAAATTTGGAGCCCTTTTGGTTTAATACTTGTGAAAATAGATAATTATTTTGCCTTGGAAATAATGGGGTATTGACTTTCCTGTCTTCAATACCTCAAAGTGCTGAAACTTAAACATCCTTCAGAATGTTTTGATGTGCTAAAGTGTACTAAAACATTTATGAGAAGTAATAAATTAAGTACATTCTGAATTCACACACACGAGGCTGACTGGTAGTAAATTAATAAATGCCTTAAAATGTATAAAATCACATTAAGTTTTTTACCAAAATTAATAAATTTGAACATTGGCAATTCATTTAGACTACTGAAATTACCAGGATTCAGGGGTGGATCAGCCACTAGTCGCACGCCTAAAATGTTTTCTTCATAGAAGATTAGAAGGGTCTCAAAACAGGAATATTGCTATAAATAAGCATTTTTCATATTTCCAGAGGAATAGAAAATGTTTCCTTTCAAATTTTACTTTTGATGCATATCTAGACTACAACCGTGGCGTCGTTAGGTCATTTGCGGGTGGGGGCACATGCCTCTTCCAAATCATACAATGTGCTCTTTCGAACATAGGCAAGAGAGAAAATGTTTTTCCCACAGACCTTTCAAAAAGGAATACCAGAAATCGCCAAAAAGGGCGTTCATGACTATCTGGGTAAGGGAAAGCTGTATTATGCTCAGTTTGTGTAACGTCATAGTGCAAATGCTAGCGAACCTGAACGGTGTGTCCTTGAGGGGACACACCGTTCAGGTTCATTTTAGAACTTCATACCCTTAATCCCTATGGGGAAGGTTCCAATGATCGAAAGATTCCTACTGTGTTGATTAAACTTCCATTCTCAGTCCCCCTCCCTCCAAATATTCCTAAGCTTCCTTTCGTCATCTGATCGTGGTGTTGTCCTCGGTCTTTCCCTTTGGGATTGATCCCGGACCGTCACCTCGTTGTGTTGCTCCAGTGTGATATTAATTAAAATACCTACCCACCTAAGCTTCCTTAAATAACAGGCAGAATAAATATTCGATGGTCAACATTTAGAGTACACGCAAAATGCAATCAATAACAGCGAAAGGCGATGTCTCGTCTCGTGTGAAAAGTTCTCTACCTCTCATACCAACGTGGGAAGGATACTCCAATGCGGGAATGCCTTTTTCTCAATGGGTCACGTTGGGACTTTGTATGATTAACTTGGCTAGCAAACATGCCAATGGGGCGATCACTTAAAAATATCTCCTCAATACATTCACACTCTTGTATAGCATCATGATTTCAGCTGACGCACAAGCTATGCTCCCAAACATCTTGTTTGACGTGGTGTGGAAGTTTGGAGAGTGGGGTGCCAGCTCAGGTGTTACCTCGTCATCTGACCTTGGTTCAAAATTACGTGGTGTTATCCTCGATCTTTCCCATCGTTATTGTTCCCGGATCGTCGTCAATATCCCGTTGTGTTGCTTTATTATAACGTTAATTAATTGCCATTACCCAAACATTTTGTTTACCATAGAAAAAGAGCCTGGCTCTTATCCAAATATCCCACCGTCAAATAAAACGAAAACTCAAAATGTAATTAAATTTATCAATTATAGAGAAATTTTCAGTGTAAATGTAAGAAAGCCACTGGAAAGAAGAAAAGTACCTCGGGAAGAATTAATCTGATTAAATAGCAAACCGAATTCCTTCATTTCCGAAACGAAACATGGAGAGTGTGGTGCCAGCTCAGGTGTTGCCTCGTCATCTGACCGTGGTTCAAAATTACGTGGTGTTGTCCTCGGATCTTTCCCTTTGGGATTGATCCCGGACCGTCACCAATAGCCCGTTGTGTTGCTCCAGTGTGACGTTAATTGAAATACCCCCCCCCCCCCCCCGAAACGAAACAGGATGTACTTATTACCACAAAATGCTAGCGCTCTCTATATTTAGAGTTTCGCCACGAAAACGCTGCTACACCTTCAGAAAGTACTACTTGAAACATTTTTGGCCAATCAAAATTCCGAATGGCTCTCTTTAAGCGAGTTCTTGTTTGTGATTGGTCTTTCTATGAGTTGTACCTTCTTACGTTTTGCGTACTCAAAATATTAGCATTGGTATTGGCTCACATCAGTAATCCCTTTTGTAAAGAAATCTAAAACATAAAGAGGGACGGGCCCAAGAGCTGACCGGTAATGTTTTTGTACAACAGCTTTAGTAAATCAGGTGAGGAATGAACGAAAAATGATCAACTTTAGATACGAATCCGTCCACATACGGAAAAAAGATGGTTGCAGAACATTTATCGAGTGCATGGTTTGAAGCTGAGTGGAAAGAATTGGATTGCAAATATGAGAAAAATTCTAGTCCAGTTACTGTATCGAAAGGTCTGAAATGTAGAACTGTTTTTGATGTCGTACGCACTGGGTAAGGATTTTGCATTATTCATTTGTAGTAATAATTTAAATTCTCCGTTTCATAAAGTTAGTCATTTTTATAAGTAATTTTAATTAAATTGCGTCGTTGATTCCTGATTACATTGTAAACATGCACGTGAAAAGAATGAAAGAAACCTAATTTATAAACTAAAACGTTATAGTAGAGAAAGTAAAGGAACTGTAATAGTAGTTATCCGGGTTATTAGAGCAAGAAATAACTCAATTTTAAATAAAATGTAAAGTGGTATTGTAATACAGAAGTATAACAACTAAAAGCACTGCAATATAGTAATCTGACTTGCGAAAGTAAATAACTTAATTTCTAAACTAAAATGTAAAATTATACTGTTATGAGTAACATGCTTCAACATGGCATTTTTGTTCTGGTATTTATAAACGTAGCAATGCAGAAACAAATTCTAGATCACATTTATCTGCCTTTGTTTTACATTTGTAATACATTTTAATATCAGTGATCTTTGGTTATTTTTAGGATAAACAAAGGAAAACATAAACTGTTTGTATTAAATATATAAGTTTTAAACAATATATTTTGAGAATTGAGCAATCTGAATAGTCAACAAATATCGTATCCTAAATCATACCAGCCAATGTGATAGCTTTTTGTGATATTTGGGCTGGATTTTGGATAGATATTGAATAAAGGCAGCTAGTGAATAGATTGCACATAACGGACCTGCTTGGTGCCAAACTAAAATTAGTGATTTGTATAGTGATTCAGTGAACTTGGAGTTACTAGTCAATTGACTCTTATGAAAGGTATGCTATAATGATTTGTAAAATCAGCTTATGTTATCGTGAACGTGTTAATTCTTGCAAACTTTATTTTTGCCCTGATCATTATGAAGGGCACAAAGGTTTTCGCTTGATGCACAATATTTGTTACCTTATAAGGTTAGATTTATCTACTATTTCACTATCAACAGTGGTAACGTGGACACCATGCTGAACTGGAACTTGGGGTTAAGTCTTCCAACAACTTATAAATAGTAATTTGACAGTTTTATAGTACAACTGCCACACAAGTTTGAGATCGAGCACCTTCACCTGATACGGGTTAGAATAACTAAGTAGGATTGGATAAAGTTAGGAAAAGAACAGGAGTGACTTCACTCGTTTCATGTGGGTGACAGGTACCGAGTTCATTCTGTGGCAAATGGGTTCCTTTTAAGTCGAATAGTTCTGAATTTATATATACAATCAGTCTGAATAATTTTTGGCCGCACCTTGTATGTTTATCAAATTCAGTAAAGTGCAGAAAATCTTAATTGTGGGTTAATGTATAATATTAAATTGTTCACAGTATGTCTTTCAAATCCCGTGTATTACTTCTGTGTATGTGATATTTTGGTTTCGAACTGTGTTGAGAAAATGTATCAAAATGTGTATATCAAATATTATGAGATGGACAGTTTAATTTTTAGTTTTCATTAACATTACATTGTTCACAATATCCCAAACACTGTTTCCCTAGATATATCAGTCAGTGAAACTGTTCCAATCGTGTCAGCATTGCCAAGAACCTCACCATAAATCATATATTTTAACTTGTATAGGTCTTAGACATTTTTATCTCAACACTTTTTTAAAACCCTATCACTTATTTTATCAGATTTATTTGGTAACCCTCCACATTCATCACTTTACACCATTGTACATCACTCTGGGTTTTTTTTTAACATTTATAATGCATAATCTTTCAATTGTATTTGATATAAAATGTTTAATAGTCAACTAAGATAGAGATGCCTCATCTTAGTCATAATTTTCTCCATTTATCACATTTTTAGCCTTCAAAATTTGTTTTCCAAGGGTGACCTACTTGTTATACATTTCATCTTTTATCCAAGCTGCATAATATTATCTGTTCAACAAACACATGTTTTTAAATCAACCCTTTTATTGTTGGTTAGTTACTTTAACTTTTTATCTATTTTTATTGGTTTGTATTGTCTTGTGTTTGATGCTTCTTGTCTGTTTCGACCTAGCACCATAAAACCAAATCCTAGATGTCTTTCTGTCATGTTGTATTTTGATAAACTTTAGATCATTGAGAATAGTGACTTAAAAATAACTTATTTACCTGAAATTATGTGTCAATTTATTCCTTATTTACTTTATTTTCCTTTTGTTTATTTTCGAATAAATATTTCATATTTTCCTTTTCAGAACTAAGAGTCATACAAAATAATCTACCATTATATTATGTTATGTGTAAGTAGTTTTGTTTGATTTTTTGTTTATTTTAAATAAAATGTTCTGTTTAATTTACTTGTTTGTTATTTTTTTATCATTTATCTTAGAACACTACAAAATCGTAAGGGTAGTTGATCAATTAATTAATTGGAACTGATGGAAGAGGAATAATAATTGTACTACCAAAATACTGGTATTTAACTTTTTACACATATTGAAGGAAAAACTAAATGGTTCGTTCAAAAATGTGAACATCTATGCATATAATTTTTTTATCTGAATTTGTACAGTCCTAAAGATCAAAGATTGTCTTAATTTTACCCCTTTAAGCTTTCTGTAGCTAGCTTTTTCAAGTGGAAAGGAGTATCATAATTTGTGTTTAAAGATTTGCTAGCAAAGTGCAAAAAATCCCTATACATTCAAAATCCATTCCAAAGTTATTAAGAAGATGAAAACATTTGAAGGACCTATTTAGTGTACACATCTGCAGTTTTCTGCAGTCCTTTATGGTAATGATAAGAATTAGAAAATGTTTTTCCACTTTAAATGTAACAAACTACAATATGGAAGACGACATTTCTTTGATTTAGAGCCATTTCAAAACTTCCTGTGTTTGCTGTCATTTGATAAACTTTAAGACTAATCATTTTAATGTATTTGACAGATTTTTTTCTCTGGAAATAAAATAAACAATTTTAACATTTTTTCTTGTTACCTTTAGTTCTGTTGAATTTGAAATAATTTGCTTCCTTGGCAGATTCTGAAATTTTTTGGAGATATAATACCTTGAAAACTATTTAATTTTACAACTAATTTTTAGGGATTTAAATGCTTTGAATAATACCTGCCAGAGTCACATTTCTGGAAAGTATCAGTCGGAATTTATGATTGAAATTTTCGGGGATGTTCAAAACAATGTTTGACAATATCTTAAGCAATAAGTTAAGGAATGATAAATTTTCAAACATAAGTCACTCATTTTTTAAATAAAAGGAATTTAACATTTCATTTTATTACAAAACCTTCAATCACTTTTTCTGAAACTTGTGTATTAAATACATTAAAGATTTGAGGAAAAATTATAACTATTTTAATGGATCTCATCCACTTAAAAAATAGTTAAATCTAAATTATAAAATTTACCATACAAACAATTTAAAAGGAATATTTATTCAGGGCTGTCCATAAACTTTATGCCCCTAGACATAATTTGATAAAGGCCTTATATCTTGAAAAAGTTACAATCGAGTTTCTTGTTACCTACAGCAAGGTCATGTTTTCAACAGATTTCTATATGGGTAAGTGGCTCAGAGGGTTTCTCCCTGTGCTAGCAACCTGTAAGTTGTAGGAAGCACAGGTTCGATTCCTCCCTGAGTATATTTCTCCTCTGTGTCTAAAATTTGTATACGTATGTCTATTTACTTGATGTTTGGCGCAGCTTGGCCAAATATGGCCCTTGCACCATAAAAAAAATCCAAACCCTATATGGGTAACTCTGCTCATTAATGCAAATACTTAGAAAAGTGATGCTAATTTGTTGAAAAGGGTATTTTGAATTATTTCATGAATAATAAATTTGTCAAAGGTCATACTTTCAAATTTTTTACATTGAAATTACAAGTTTTGAACTGTTTCACATGTTAAATATTTTTCTGCTGAACATTTAAGTTTCAACATTTACCATCTTATGTTTTTGAAAATTTTAGACTACCTATAAGCTACTATTTTTGAACCTCAAGTGATTCCTGTGGTTTTCACTCATTACTTTCACAAATTTCTTAGGATATAACTATTACAATATATGGTTGCTTTGAGGTATATCTCATTTTGTTTAGGCATTCCAGCAGCATGAGAAGCTAAGGCTACCTGCACTTAATACTTTAGAGTTAGATTGTTTTAAGCAGTCATTGAAATTAATGGAATACTTTAGGGCATCACAATTGAGAAAATTGTATTAAAATTTAATGTTTTAAGAGATCTAAGATACCATTTATATATATATATATATAATTAAAAATGGGAAAAAATAACAATTACACACTATTCAATTTAAACAATATATTAAGATTGTTAAAGTAATATGTATTCGGGGGATTTAGGTTGTCAGCTAAAATTTTATTTATATGGAAGTTAACAGATTATAGTTCTTTTTTAAAACATTTTCCAAACAATGAATCTTAATAAATTCAGAAGTTCAACTCAATTGTTTTTAGATTTCAATTTAGGTTTTGAGACAGGCTTTCTAAAGTGTTACAGTTTGGAATTGCTCTCAAGTTTAGGAAACTATGAAACTACCTTCTAAGTTATAGAAAACTTTCAAAGGGTCCTCAAGGATACTTAATTTTTTATTAAACAAAACTGAATCCTGTTAAATAGAGAAGACTTCAGTAGCCATCATGTAATGTGTATAAAATCCAATTCCTGTGACTTACGAAATAAAGGTACTTGCACAGATACTGACTATATACAAGATTGAACTCTGGCTGCTGTTTGTTTCCTTCATTTTACCTGCTTTTCCCATAAGATGTTTATTGACACCAATCAACAAGAGATAAAATGATTCACTTTAGTTAACCTTTATTGTGAAAGTAGGGCTTAACTGTTGTGTGTTATTATTGAAATCCAAAATATCAACTCATTTTGACAAGATCCCATGTAAGGATAGTTTTATGAGTTGATTTCTTTTAATGAAAAAATAATTTAGTACTATTCTGTAATTTTAATTTTTAATTCATTCTATACATTTGTTGCATAATTGTAAACTCGTTTTATTTTTTATTTTAAAAGTAAATGCATTTTAATATAAAACATTGCTTTTGATCCTAGTGAAAGATTTTTTATACTAGTGCAATCCCTCAAATTGAAAGGGCCTCAGTAGATTGGAAAACTGTTAAATCTGTTGTGGCCTCAAATGTACACATGTTGGCGCACTGTGGAAGTTACCTCCAATTGAAATATATAAAATGTAGATATTGTTTGCTTCAATGTTTTGAGTATCTTTTGAACCAGCATATAAGTTTCAGTTGGCCAAATACATACTGATTAAGCTTTTTTGGATTTATTCTAAGAACAAAACATAATTAGAAATGGCAATGTTAAAACAGTATCAGTCACCAAAAAGTATTCTAACTTATGGAAATAGCCCGTTGTGTTGCTCCAGTGTGACATTAATTAAAATACCTACCTAAGGTATGGAATAAGAAGTCATGGAAGCTCTGAATTGTTCCTCTAAAATATTTTTTATTAGATATTGATAAAATAATGGTTTTATTTTGCTATCAAATTCAACTGCGTTGCATAGGAGTTTGTCCTTAAAATGAGTTACGTAGGATGCATAGTATTCAGCAGCCAAATTCAAAGCACCAATGTTAAAACTTTTAAGATACTGTGTTGAATTTCTCTTTGCAATAACCTAGTATTTAACATCTCAACACATTCCTTTTTTGGGGAATATGATATTTTGGGGATATATTTATAGATGGGGAGATTCTGTTAGCTTTAACCTTTGAAAATAGATAAATGAACTCAACAGATTTGCTCTAGCCTACCTTCGTTAATATGTGTAGGAAGAATACATAATAGGTTCTTTCAGTTAAAATTATAAAGCATTTCAGTTCCCTAAAATTGTTTACTTTAGAAGTAAATAGAAATGCATTATTAAAAATTAAGACAAAAATTTGTAATATGCTCTTGGAAATCTTTTCTAGAAGGATAAATGTACAAACTTAAGTAACTTTGGGTCATTTGACTAGTGGCACTTATTAATGCAATCATTAGGTATAAAATCTGTGTTGCAGTTATTTTTAATCCCTCACTGGGATGTTAATTTAAATTTTAAATCTCCATTCTAGAATTAAAATTCTAGTGCTAAAATTGTTACCTTTTAATATATAAAAATATATTCAATTAAATAATTGTTGATAACGAAATACTTAGATCCATGCTAGTTATGTTTGTTATTCAAATCCATTTTAAATTTCAAATGAAACAAAGTTTACCGAGTCTAAGAAATAGTACTATGTTCGATGTTGAAAACATTTTATTCACTGCAACTTATTTTTGACTGCCCGAAACATTTTTGTAGTAAAAAAGTGTCATTAAGTGAAATTCAGTTAACTAAACATGTCAAATTAATTTAAAACAAGCGCTGCAGCGAGGGTGAACTTTCAGGTTTGGTTAGCCGCTCAACCGTTTTTATTTACTATACAGGTGAACTTTCAGAGTGGGTCATTCCATGTGAAATGAGCAAATATCAGAAAAACCTGTAACCGTAGGGTGACGGATTTTCATGAAATTTGCTACAGGGTTTATGCATAAATAACGATATCCAAAATATTTTGGCTCAAAATGAAATATTTTGGAAATTTCAGGTATTTTAAGGACTTGCAACTTTGAAGAGCAGTTGTGAAATCGCTTGGTGTTGCATGTTTGAAGATCTTTCTCAAAACTACTTAACGTAGACAACAATATTTCATATTTTGTAATCTATGAAAAATTTTCTTTCTAGCTATTTGGAAACAACAATTTTAAACATGTAAGCTAAAAATTAGCGAAAATGGAAAATAGTCGATTTTGATGGAATTAAAAAGGTTTCTATGGGCTAAAGAAATTTAAATACGTCGTTGAAATTCATGCTAGGTATGATAAAACTAGTGCTGAAGTTTGGAAGTCGACTTTTATTCCCTTCATCTTTCAAACAGCAATGAAAAATTATAAAATGACGATTTTCCACTTAAAATAGACACGAAATGAAGGACTGCTCTGACGAAAATTATTTTGGAAGAATATAATTTAAATAAATTCAGGGGGGGATTCTATTTTGAGTCCCAAAGCAACAATAACAAATAAGTAAAACACAAAGACCAGTTCTTGCCCATCCAATCAATTGGCGACTGAAAGTTTCGTCGCCAAACGACTATTCAGATAGGTCTACGACGGGTTATATCCCATCAGTATCGCCCTAACTGGCAATGTTTATTATTGCCAATCAGCATTTCATTCCCATTCTGTGAATATTACTCGTTTCAAATGACAATGAAATACCAAATTATTTTTAACTTTTGAAGGAAATTTAAAAAGCAGGACATCAAATCACAATTGAAAAAGCTTAAACATTTAAAACTTTTACTTGATTATCTTCAAATTCACTTTCAATCTGATAAAGGTCTCGTTCAATTTCGTAGTTGCTTAAATTGAAATTTTCCTAGTGTGCCGAATCTTGAAATCTACTTATTTCACTAGTGATTGTGATAAATATGGAAAAAGGATTCATGTGTGTGTGTGTGTGTGAGTTATGTACATTTAGGAGAATCGAGAATAACAACGATGTTTAATTTTTTTACTCAAAATTAGTGTTTACCTGACTAATGCTTAATATTCACAAGTAGTATTTAATACTTACGTTTCTAACGGAAAAGCAAATCGAAAAGACCTAACAAAATGAACTTTCCACCTAATTATTTCACCGATGGAAACACTCCTTGGATTAGGCAAAAAAGACAAGAAATTTCATGTGAAATTTTGCACGTGCACCATAATAGTTATCCCATTTTATATACCTTATATCGCATTTTTTGGATAAATATTATCGAAGGTTGTAACTCATCAGCTGCGATAAAAAAGTAAAATTTATGTCTAGTTAAAACTTTTCCTGAGACAAAAATAATTAAATTACAATTATGAAATTTCAGGACGTAATAGACATCTTGCTCTTTTATGTTGAAAAGTTGTGATGTTGGAGTTTTCCCTCAGTGAAATATGCATTTTTAAAAATTGAAAAATCGTATTTTTCCATAACTTTACTTAAATGTTTTTTTCTTTATAAAGGAGTAGAAATAAAATCACCAAATTACGCCACGCTATTTGTTAGGAAAGGCTCTTCATTAAGAATAATTTTTAATATTGTCTTTCCATTTCTAGAGATACCAGAGCAATTTGAAATTTGTAGCAAATTGGCAAAATTTCTATTTTCGTCGATCTCAAATTCAGCAATGACGGCTATTAAATTATGTTCTGACGTTTCCTAAGAGAGAATGCAACGATATAAAAATTTTAAATTTGTGTCAATAACTTATTGAAATATTGGGTCGCAAACAGGCCACTTTTAGAGCTAGAAAATCTAAATTTGTGTGACCTTGAACTTTAAGCGTCAATAATTAAAAATATAGATTTCTGACACTTAATATTTTGCAGTTGGTCATTACTATATGTGATCTATTTAAAAACTGATTTTCATTAAAATCGGTGATATGCCACAGCCGATTTGCTCATTTTGCGTGAATGACCCAGTGCATATTAAACCAAATTTCAGTGTTGTCTTGCTTTTTTTATCGAAATATGTCCATCTGACCACCTAAGTTTCTGCATCCTAAATGAAGCTCAAAGAGCCGTAGAAAATTTTAAAAAATTACTTGAGTGGGGATTAAAATTTCAAAGTGCAATAAAATAAGATGAATGCTTTCATTTTCAATAACGCAGCTGTAAATTGCGAAAGATTAAAGTAAAATTTTAAAATGTTTAAGTTCTAGGCAGAATTAAATGTATCCTTATGAACAATTAAGATTTTAATTAGTTCATTTATTTCAACCCCATTACAAGTATTCTTAAATGAGAGTTATGTAGAAACGATAGTAATGTTAAGAATATACGATTAGTAGCAGAATTTAGGAAGTCTTAGTGTTGACAGTGCTGCCATCTATGGGGTAATTAAGAAAACGTTTATGATTTCTAAACTTTAATGGATAAAACAGGGCGGAGGTATGTAAAGAGTACTCCAATTTTCACAACTGTAACTTCATAGTTTATTTTTGATCATGGTTTTTTAAATAAATTAAAAAAATGGTTTGAAATTATGTGAAAATGCGAATTGCTTCAATAGACTTAAGTGATTACCTCTAGGATATAGGACAAGTGATTTTGAAATTAGCTGCCTGTAGAATTGTACAGTTTGTAAATTTATCCACAACTGTAGGTTTTTATGAAATTCAGCAACTTTATTTTTGTATCAGCATGAATATTTTAATACTTCGCTTTGATTTATTTAAAAAATTACTCCGCTTTTAAATATTCACCCAAAACGCAAGTTTCAAAAATAAATTTGTGTCATAAAACAAGCTTGTTTGGTTTTTATCACTCAGAAACATGGTTATTTCGATTTGTTCATCCACTTCAAAATCTCAATTTTACAGTCTTCCTTTTAATGGGGCTGCTTTTTATAAAAAAAATTACTTATGCTCATCCTTCATATAAAGTAATTTTTTGAAACAAGCATGCTGTGCACATCGATTTGAATTTTGTTTCATGAAAAAATATTTTTGTTAACAATTGGTACTTTGGGAAATGCTACTCTAATGAAGTGCAAACTGCTCTTGAGGCATTTCATGTCACGTATGGGACAATCACACATATTTTAGTCATGAAATCTTATTCTTTACTAATGAAAAAACTTTTGAACTTAAATTATCTTCGATTCAAGTAAGCCTATCCGAAATTTCGGGTATCCTACTCTACTAGTAATGTTTTTCAAATGTCGTTTTTTAATACTCTCCCAGACTTAATGTTAGCCCTTTGGTAAAATCTTACCAAAGATAATTTTAACTTTTCAATGCTATTTGATGGGGTCGCCCATGCCCCACATGACACATGTATACCATGCATTGCCTTGTTTGTAATCTGATTGTATTGTGAGTGGGTCAAGAGCATATAATTTCTTTCGTATCCTTTGATCTGAACAACTCTTCCATGATGAAATTCGAAGCGCTCTTGCAGTGAAACTAATATATATACCTACCCCTACTTTAATCACAGATACGTCTTATATTAAGTGGACGCACTTACCCCGCGAACGCACTTGTCCTAACCCACCCTAGAAAATATTATTCCTTACCTTCAAAGTTAATATTTAACCAATTACTACTCGACCAGTAATTTTTAATGTCATATTTTTAATGCTCTGACTTAATGTTTGCACTCCCCCTTATTTGGTAAAAACTTACCTATTGATATAATTTTTACAATGCTATTTGATGGGGCACGTTGGCGTGGTGTGGAAGTTTGTAGAGGGGTGCCAGCTCAGGTGTGACCTCGTCATCTGACCGTGGTTCAAAATTACGTGGTGTGGTCCTCGGATATTTCCTTCGGGATGGATCCCGGACCGTCGCGAATAGCCCGTTGTGTTGCTCCAGT
The DNA here is from genome assembly GCA_933210815.1 of Meta bourneti. Classification (NCBI taxonomy): domain Eukaryota; kingdom Metazoa; phylum Arthropoda; class Arachnida; order Araneae; family Tetragnathidae; genus Meta; species Meta bourneti. The sequence continues at coordinate 41,261,650 of OW119933.1, read as the reverse complement.
GCGACGTTAATTAAATATCTACCTATTTGATGGAGTCACCCATGCCCCACATGATAGGGTGTGTATATCATTGATTGCCTTGTTTGCAATCTGATAGTAGTGTAAGTGGGTCAAGAGCATATAATTACTTACATGGCCTTTGGTCTGCGCACTTCCCTGTCGAAATTCGAAACGCTTCAGCTGTAAAACTTATCTGTAGCATTCCTCAAAGCATTTCCAGCAGTCTTATAGGTACTTAAATCACGCACCCATTTTATATTCAGTGGACGCACCCCGCGAACATACTTGCCCCACTTCATCCTAGAATATTCATTACCTTCAAAGTTCATACTGAACCAATTACCACCGTCCAGTATATTTTATAAATGTCATTTTTTCCCACACTCCCAGATTACTAATATGTTAGCACTCCCCTTATTTGGTATAAACTTACCCATTGATATAATTTTAACTCTCGAATGCCATTTGATGGGGTCGCCCTTGTCCCACATGATAGGGAGTACATACCATGGACTGCATTCTTGTATGTAATCTAATAGTATTGTGACCAAGAGCATTATAATAATGCCCTTTGGTCTGCGCAACTTCGCAGGCAAAATTCGAAGCTGTTGGAATCGGTCTCAAACCTCCAATTATAGTGCCGTGTGGGGCACATAAATTTGAAGAATATGTAAATCTTTAAATGTATAAAAGTGAAGAAAATTGGGGATCATGAGCTGATCAGACTTCTTGTTCTTAAAATGTATGTTTTTAAACCATAAGACTTGGCTACGTAATAAAATTTATTTTTAATATATAAAACTCTGTCTTCAATCGATAAAACCCAACAATTGGTTATGGGCCACAGACCTTAAGCTGAACCTGAATTCTGCCACTACCGGTATCCAGTATGATGGGTATTCAAGAAATGTCCATATTTTCCTTCCCGAAGTTATCGGATTTCAACTATGCCACGTGGAAGACGGACATGAAGATATTGCTAATGGACCGGAACTGCTGGGAATTTATCATATATATTATTATATATTTATTATATATATATATATATATATATATATATATATATATATATATATATATAATCTGCTGAGGTTTTACAACCGATGGGGCCGCATGTTGGAATCGGTCTCAAACCTCCAATTATAGTGCCGTGTGGGGCACATAAATTTGAAGAATATGTAAATCTTTAAATGTATAAAAGTGAAGAAAATTGGGGATCATGAGCTGATCAGACTTCTTGTTCTTAAAATGTATGTTTTTAAACCATAAGACTTGGCTACGTAATAAAATTTATTTTTAATATATAAAACTCTGTCTTCAATCGATAAAACCCAACAGAAGCCCTCTAGCGGAGAAACTAATCTAGGACTCCAAGCATTTCCAGCAGGTGGAAGCCCCTACTTTAATAATCACAGACACGTCTTATATTAAATGGACGCACTTACCCCGCGAATGTGTACTTACCCCATCTAACAAGATTGCAAGATTTATCGAAAAATTAATTTGAACAAAATCAGTTTCAGTTGAAAATTCTTTAATTAAGGAGTATGTGACTAAATTGAGTTTTGAAAGTATATAATCTAAAAAATATGTTCTAGAATATTATTTCCCAATGTGGGCGCTACCACCCCATGTGGACTCTGAATTCTAGGGAGCAATTCTGTCCCCAGTGTAAATAGGGGGCATTGCGCCAAAAAATGTTTTAAGCAAATACTTATTCACTTGACCATATAGACATACTATATTGATGCCATACTATATTGTCGCAAGAATTGTACGTAGTAAAATGCAAGTTACAGTTGATCGGACTGAAATCAAGACGACAGGTCGTAACAAGCGAGTGTTAGCATGTATGTATTTGCGCGTACCTTCCGACTTAAACTTTTAATTGCATTTCCATCATCCTGTTTTGTTGAACGTGGATTTAGTGCGGTAAGAAGTCGTAACTAAAAAGAACCGACTGCAAATAGTTGATTGGACATTTAAGGAGCTGCTCACGAAAATAGAGAATTTAGACAAATAGATAGCACACCAAACGCATCCTTCTGATTGGTGATTATTTTTAATTTTACTGATTTGATAAATATTAATTACCAATAACAGTAAACAATCTAGTGTTAGTGCAATTTATTTGTGTTCATTTTAATAAGTAGTTTTATAGTTTCAGTTCCAAATTATTTTGCTCTTTTGAATTTCTAAAATTACACACAATAAATATTTCTATGAACTTCGGAAGTATAGGCACAACTACACTTGCAATTTATTAATAGTTGAGATAGTTTTCCAGAGGGGGCGCCGAAGAAAGTTGTCTTTGAAAAGGGGGCAAAACAGTTTACAAAGTTGTGTTCTAGCTCGTGTTGCTCCAATGCGACGTTAGTTCAACTACCTACCTAAACTATACTTTAAATGAGAGAAGACTAATCGCTTCAAACATTATAGGAACAACTACACTTGTATTTTATTAGTTGAGTTTTCCAGAAGGGGCGTCGAAGAAAATTGTCTCTGAAAAGGCGGCGTTGACCAAAAAAGTTTAGGAAACTTTAGAATATTTTAAACCATGATAGATTTTGTTCTTCCGTTGAGTTAGGTAGGTAGTTGAATTAATATCGCACTGGAGCAAGACACATGGGCCCGGCTTCGGTCCGGGATCAATCCCGAGGGTTCTGCCGTAGAAAAAATTGCAAATGATGAAATTTTAATTTTTCTATTACTTTGGGGCTGGCAGCCATCCTTTCAGGTACGCCACTGCGAAGAACTAAATGGTTTGTTAAAGTAGCATTTCAATTCTTTTCACAGGGGTGTTTACACGACCTCTGGAATGACATCAATGGATAAATGTCAGTAAGTCACGAACGCGCTAGATTCTCTTGATGAAACCGGACGCTTATTAAGTCCTCGTTTCTGAAATCCAGACAACATATAATTTGATGCACACACGAATAGAAATTGCGTGCCAAAGAATTCCACGCGTACCGGATCTCTTCAACAGCCTTGAAGGATGTGGGGAATTTCAGGGATGATGATAGGTTTTTATTTCAAGAAAGTTGCAAAACTAACCTTGGAACTGTATATGTATATGCTAGTCTCTTGATAGTTGTAGACGGTAAAAAACTCTTCTAGCTCTCTCGGACGGAGGGTTGAAAGTAACTTTGTACAAAGGAAGACTAACTAATGACCCTTTCTTTGACAGTATTGCGAAAATCAGGAAGTGGTGTTTTCAAGTCTAACCAACCATTTGGCCTAACGCGATTGTGCAAAAACAGAAGTTGAAAAACTTTTCTTTGAAATAAAGTCTGTCATAGGTATGAAAAAGAAAGCTAAAACAAGCTGATATTTTATTTTCAAGTACTAATTTCATTATATCCGTGAATTGGAAATGGTCATTATGACCTTGAGCTGCCTGGCGCATATTAAGTCCAAGCATTTAGAAAATATATACCGAAAGGTAAAACGAAAGGAAAGGATACTAAAGGATGAGACTAATTGTATGCAACTCGATATGGACTGGCCATTTTTCCTAGGGACAAAAACGGGAAATTGGGAAAGCAAAAACGCGATGGGGGTTATGTAATATTCAGTATTCATAAAAAATAAGATGATAAAAAAGTTTAATTACATAAAAACGTATTGGACCAACCATTATTCTTCAGTGCATGTAGAATAAATAAGTACAATGATCCACTGGTTTCCCTTTGCAGTGGGTTCGAAATTTGATCCACTATGTCACAATTCCCGTACAATAGCCACAGTGCTGGGAAAATCAGAACAAAGTGTTATTTTTATATAATAGCCTTTATATCGCACGTTTTTTAATATCGATGAATCGTTTTTTGTATTATTTGATAAATGATATTCGATTAGATTTATTCGATACATGAAAGTACTCGAATGCCAAGTATTCGATTCTTGAACGAACATCAATGCCAAGTATTTGATTCTTAAAAGTACTCGCTTATTTTCTAAGTTTTGATTTTTACTACCGATTAATCTTTTTGTATACATATTAGAATACTTATTCGATACTTGAAAGTATTTGGTTCTTAAAAGTACTCGATTTAGCTCAACTCTAATTTTCATCCACAAGTGTACCGTAAAATTATCCTTTAAAGGCAAACGGTATCCCGGTTACTTATTTGATATTTCTTTCTAACTAGGACTCTGGCCGCAGTGAAGTTTCTTGTGGACAAGTACAGCCATCAGATTTTATGCGAAAAAGATGAAAATGGCCATACTGCAGTGCATTGGGCATGTATTGGTGGCCATTTTAATCTAGTCCAGTATATGATAGATATAGGAGTATCTGTTAATATTCCTAGTTCAAGTTCCATTGGTGCCTATCCCATTCATTGGGCATGTGTAGAAGGACATGTATCCATTGTCGACCTTCTCCTTCGGGTAGGTATAAATAATTTATTTACTTTTTTGTTAATGATCCGTGTCGAATAGGGCGACCAACTTTCGGCACGCAAATTTTGCACATTTTTAGCGGCCCTGCGTCATTCTAACAAATGATCATGGAATGAATAATATTAAACAAAACAATTAATTATGTAATACTCAGGCCATAATATAGAATAAAAATGTACAAATTTGCGTTTTCCTTAGTCCTAACCCATATGTGTTTGTCTACTGATGTTGCAGAGCAAAGCATTTTTTATCTTGTGCACATTTCAAGCACTACAAATATAGTCGATTAATTGCTGGCATTAACTCTGACTTAATTAGTTCGAAGCTGCTTTGATCTCTCTAAGAGATGCTCACTAGTGAAAAAACTTTCAGTATGGGGATGTGTGTGCTTAAAACAAAGCCTAAGATCTTATAAGGTTGGACACACCAATTTGTTTATTTCTTAAATCTCTAAAATATTGAATCATCTTTGTTCGACACTTCTTGTTTACAATCCGAGAAATTATATTCCGCTATCGATAAGTATATGCTAAACTTTGTACCAAGTATTTATAGGTAATTTTTCGATATTTTTGAATGAGTACCTCTAAGTATGCTGTCGATAATAATGGTAGTTTATATCGGAATGTATCTGGTGGGAATAACATAATTTAAGTATCGAGATATTGATTGTTAATGAAACATACGGGAGAAATAGATCAATTCGGGAAAGCCGGGAGAATCCCAAAAAATTAGCTCAAAAAAGGAATTTCCCGGGAAACACGGGAGAGTTGAATGAAGGTCACTAGTAAAGGCTGAAATCATTCTTGAAAAAACAGTAACGGTTTTGGAAGGTAAAAAGAGATGTTGATTGATTTAATTGCTGAGAATATTGACCAAATTTTTGTTTCTCGAAACTTTTGAAATTTCTTACTTTGTCTTATTAATTCAGCTACCCATGTTTTGTTAAAATAATAATCATACTATCTATCACTGCTCTGGGAGAACAACGATTCAAGTGGAATTTATGGATTTGTTCACAAAACGAAAACTAAGAATAGTCATGATTAATATTAATTACACCATGCGAGAAACTTTGATGGTAATGAAAGTGGGGTTAATAATAGCATATTTATTTTACTTTTAAAAGATGCTATTCATGCAGGTGTTTTAAATATTCACCCCTAATTTTGCAGTTGCTTCGTTGTCCTAAAATTTGGAATGAAATATTCTCAACACAGTCACTTACAACCAAAAATATTTTTTATTATATTTATTTATATTATTTCTGCAACACATTTGTTGACATTTTTATTCATTCAGTTATTCTCATTATGAAACGGACAAAGTTCAAATTAACAATGACACAATATAGACTTACGTAGTTGTTTCAGTCGAATTCAGCTCACAACTTCATATACAATCGTTCTAAGCAGCATTTGCGTCGTTCATCATCTGAAGGATGATGAGAAACAGTTGAAATTTGAACAATGACGCTATGCTCTCTAGGGGAGCTGAGTGTTACTATAGTTCTGTCCTTGTTTAATTGGAAGGTTGACACAACATACATTTATATCAAAGACATTTTGAATTCAAAGACGCTTTGAACTCAAAATACCTACATTTTGCACTTCGTCATTGTCTTCCGGAACAGCGATATAGTTTTACAAAAAAGAACTTTAATAAGTGATTAAAGTGTTTACAAGTAGTAAATCTTAAGAGCTCTGATGAAATCTATCGATGAGACTCAAACAAAATGCTTGATGCAGCTTGACCAAATACGGCCTTTGAGTCAAAAATACAACCAACATTCAAACAAAATGCATGGATGTAATATTTGTAATAGCGATTTGATTTTTGGTTTGTTATGCCAAGTTGTTCGAAAATGTGTTCCTTTCAACCATCCAAATTCAAAATTTACCTTAACCTCTTCAGTGCCGAGAGAAAAACCCGCATCAAAATATTTTTCCCTGCTATTTAAGGTATTTCGAGACTCGGAAATGATAAAAATGCTATTTTTGTAAAAGTGGTACTTGTTTTCGTAAGCACGTGTTTAAGGTATTTACCTTCTCCGATTATATGAGACAATGAATAATTTCGAATTTCATTTTGGGATTCATAAACAAGAGAATGGTATTGTAATGACCAACGCTTTTGTATCACAAGTAGAATAGGGATTATAAACAATCCCGAGAAAACCCTCACCTCAAAAGTTTATTTCATTGCCTATTTGAGGTACTTTGAGACTCAGAAATGATAAATAAATTTTGAAAATGTGGGTCCCGATGGGGTTAAACCTTTCCGAAATTAATAATGCGCCCATTTTGAGACATTACTCTCATGAGGCAGAACATTAAGATGCAACTGAATGGGGACAGCTGAAATTAGAGAATAAGTTTTGATGGTTAACCCTCCTGTTGGTTGTCTCGACGAAGTATCTCGTCATTAGCAAAACTGACCAGATATTGATGGGCGAGACATTTCGTCGAAACCAATTGGAGGGTTAAAAAACTATTATTTTAATGTTCCCAAACGGGTATTCAGAAATGAAGAGATTGCCTGAAATTTATCTTCACCTGTTTAATCCCTAGAAAAACCCTTATTAGAAAATTATTTTATCGGCTATTTAAGGTACTTCGAGATTCAGAAATGATGAAAAAATGTATTTTATTTTTTGTAAAAATGGGTCCACTGGTGGGTGATGTCCCCAAATGAGTAATGCACCCATTTTGAGACATTACCCCCTAGGAGTCAGAACATTAGGATGCAACTGAATGGGGACAGCTGGAATTAGTGAAAGGTAAACAAGCTATTTTAAATTTCCCAAATGGGTATTTAGAAATAGACTTGTACTTGTAATTTATTTTATAATCATACCTGTAATTTATATATGTATAACTATAAATAAAAATTTATAGTTTAAAAGTATAGAAAAATCCAGACTTTCACGTTCCCATTTGTTTGGTTCCGAACGTATAACTGCATATCAGTAATTGCATTTTATGAATTGTGTTTTTGCTCCTATCTTGCAGAGTGGAGTTCCCATGGACATCTGTGATATAAATGGGTGCACTCCTCTTATTACTGCCTGCCAGCATGGGAACAGCCATCTGGTATGCTTTTTGCTCGGACGTGGTGCAAATAAAACTATCTGTGATCGAAATGGCGATACGGCGCTGCATTGGGCCTCTTATAAAGGTAAGCACGAGGTAGAAATAACCCTCCAAGGGGTTTCGACGAGATATCTCGTCCATCAAGATCTGACCAATTTTGTTAATGACGAGATACCTCGTCGAGATAAAACTACTATATTACTCCAAGGGAATGAAGATCGAAGTGTGAAAAACAGTCTCCCTTGCCCAGATCTGACAATTTGTAACAGGTTTTTTCATCAGTGGCTGGTCACTACAGGGCAGTTTTCGACGCGAAGATAAACCATCAGGAGGGTTAACTCTCCAAGTAGTTTCGACGAGATATCTCGTTCAACATCTGACCACTTTTCCTAATGACGAGATATCTCGTTAGTTTTGCTGATGACGAGAGATCTGGTCAGTTTTGCTGATTTTTTGTTGATGACGAGATCAAGATCTGTTCAATTTTCTTCTAATGACGAGATATTTCGTCCATCAAGATCTAGTCAGTTTTGCTAATGACGAGATACCAAGTCAAGGTAACCACCAGGAGGGTTAAGGTGACCATTTTCAGTCGGGAATTTTAAGGAAGATTTAGTCGCCGCAAATTTTGCGCATTTTGCAGCGCGGCGTCACTCCAAATAATGTCCATGGAATGGATAATATGAAACAAAACAATTATTTACATTATATATAATATGCAGACCATAATATAGAATAAAAATTTACAAATCTACATGTATTTCTCTACTGATGCTGCAGAATTAAGCATTTTTTTTACCTTTCAAATTTCTAACACTTTTCACAACTATAGTCAATTAATTGCTACCCTTAGCTCTGACTTAGTTCCAAGGTGCTTTGATTTCTCTGATCAGGTCATTTATCACTCATCAGTGAAAAACTCTAAGTGTGTGGGCATTTGAGTCTGAGATGCTTAAAACTAAGCCAAGATCTTAAGGCTTGACACATCAATTTGTTTCTTAAATGACTGAAAATATCGAACCAACTTTGTGTGTGTTCTTTACTTCCTCTTTACAATCCGGAAACGAATATTCCGCTATTGATTAGCATATGCTAAGCTTTCAATCGATTATTTTGGTCATTTTTCGATATTTATGGATGAGTACCTCTAAGTCGAAACTGTCGATAACAATGACAGTTTATATTGGAATATATTTGACAGGAATAATACATAATTTAAATTTCAAGATCTTGATAGTTAATGAAATATACTGGAGAAATAGACGGTCAATACGGAGCCCGGAGATCAAAAAAAAAATTAGCAGAGCTTATAGGGTTGGTTGGTTTGGGGGTTTTATGGCGCAAGGGCCATATTTGGCCATGCTGCGTCAGACACAAGACATACAATATCAAGTAATAGACACACAATGAAAGTTTTACTGACACAGAAGACAGAAATACACCCAGGGAGGAATGCACCTGACAGGAATCGAATCTGCGCCGCCTACAACTCGAAGGTTGCTAGCGCAGTGAGCATACCCACTGAGCCACGATGGCCCTGCTTATTAAAGGGGAGGGGTATTAAAGATTATTAAAGGTACGAGCTGAAATGAAAAAATGTCATAAATTGTTTCGCATGGGAAGATTCTCGAATTGTTTAGTTTGCGCTCTTCATAGGTACATTTAATCGTAGCTTATGGCACTGTAAACGTATTTCGAATCATTTTTCAAACAAATAAATACAACTGTTTAGGACAGCTTTTCAAACGGTGTGCCGCGGCACACTGGTGTGCCTTATGTATGGTGAAACGTATTAAATTGCGTAAGATTTTTCTCTTCAGTATATTTCGAACTTTTGACAAGTGTGCTCATAAATAATTTCAAGTATGCTTTTGAGTATTATTTTTTATTACAAATAATCGTAAATTAATCATTTCAAAAAATTTGTAAAGCCACTTTTGAGCAAAATGGTAGGTAATTATTAGTTTTTGTAAATCAATCAAAGATTATACCTATGTTTTTTGTCAGATCGGCAAAAAATATTTTGTATCTTTTGGTATGCTGCAGAATTCTAATAATTTGTTTATGTGTGCCATCAGAGGAAAAAGGTTGAAAATCACTGGTTTATGAAGCCGTGTATTTTAGCTAAAATTTGTTTATAAATAGCTAAATGTAGCCGTTTATCTATAGTAGTCACAGCGTTCCCGGGTTCGAATACCAATTTGTAAGATCGTGGATGTATTTTTTTGAACAAAAGCAAACTCCCTGTGCACCACAGAAGTACAACATGGGGCTTACAGAAGTAAGTTGATTTAACAAAGAAACAGTGGAAAATGTTTTAACTAAAATTACAAGATTTGATGAACTTAATAAATGAGTAGAAAAGTAGATTAGATTTAACAAAAACATTGAGTTTCACTGGTCATGTTTTACCCAATCTTCTCAAATCATTTTGAAGGCACATTCTTGAATTTTCAAATGCAGGACAACTGAAAAGCAAATGCTCAACATCTTGTGGCTGCTTTTTTGAATACTCGCACATATCATTAGTCCGAAGATGAAACCATATAGATATTTAGCAAAATTTCTATAGATAGAAATCGTGTAATCTTGAAGTTTGCGAAGAAAAATAATTCCGATTTCAATCTATGCTGAATAGAAGGAAACAATTTTTTGGTTCTCAGACAAGAGCTGTTTGCCAGCTTTCTCAGACGAGACATACTCTTCGTTCCACTTAGCAACAAGCTTGTCATAACATAAGGCTTTCAAGTAACACTTAGGAATGTTAACATTTACACAGTTCAAAGCGTCTTTGGCTAAAAGATGAGCTCTTTCATTCTCGTAAATCCCACAATGTCCAAGCACATAAACAAAGAAAATCTCAATTCCTCTATTTTTAAGAGAACTTATTGTTAAAAGCGTTTCAACGACTAATTTTTCTGTGCTTACAACATTGTTCAGTAAATGTAGAGAGGAAAGAGAATATCTCGCTGCAAATAAGGTACTTTGAACAAAAATTTTATAAGGAGTAACGGTGGCTGCCCATTCGTCCCTGCTGTCACACAAATAGTCGCCAGTTCGCCCCTAGAAGTACCAAAGTTCAAAGAGGTCAGCCGGGAGGAGGCTTTAAAGTAATTAAATGTATCAGGGCACTGGGAGAGTATTTACAATCACAATCCAGTTAATGTACATCGCATTGGAGCAAAACAAAGGGGGTATTGGCGACGATCCGGGATCAATCCCGAAGGGAAAGATCCGAGCACAATACCTCGTAATTTGGAACCACGGTCTGATGAATCCGATGATCCGAGGGTAACGATGATCCGATGACCTGAGCTGGCACCCCATTCTCCAAACTTTCACACCACGCCAACGTGAGGACAGATTTATAGCGCACCAGCCCCCGAGTACACGACGGTCTTTGGTTGGATCGAGTTTCGACCTCGTAAATACGCGACTCTACCTACTGGACAACCACGGCCCCATCCACAACCATATTCCAGTTTTAATTTTTGCAAGTTGCACTCGGCGCAGTTTCGATTCCTGGAGCTTACACTGGGCATATTTCTCTCTTCTGTGCCAATAAAACTTTCCTTAAGTGTGAATGTCCATTACTTAACACTGTCTAAGATGAATTGAAAAGGTCTGGTTTTTAGCAGGGAAGTGCGAAAAGAACAGTTCCACGGGGGGCCTGAGTCAGCAGCAAAATATTTTCGACTTTCAAAAATGTCAAAATAAATCACGTTAAAATCGTTTAACTGGAGGAGGTAGGTAGGTGAATTAACGCCACACTGGAGCAACACCTCGTCACTTTGAACCACGGTCAGATGACGAGGTCACACCTGAGCTGGCGCCTTACTCTCCAAACTTCCACGCCACACCACGGAAAAAATCATTGAGCCAAGTCATTTAGATATAGTTACAATTGGATAGTATAGATATCAGAAAAATGTTGGGGGTAATTGAAGCCTCCCCAGTAGTGCGGGCCACGGAAGCTCAGTTGGAAGATTAACTCCAGTGAGACGGATTAGCAACCGGAGGGTTGCGAGTTCGGAACTCGGTCCAGCCAAATACCGTCGTGTACGCGGGACTGGTGCACGTTAAATCTATCGTGGCCTCAAATGTCCACGTTGGCGTGGTGTGGAAGTTTGTAGAATGAGGTGCCAGCTCAGGTGTTGTTCTCGTCATACAAAATTAGGAAGCGTTGTTCTTGGATCATTCCTTCGTGACTGATCCCGGATCGCCGCCAATAGCCCGTTGTGTTGCTCCAGTGAGACTTTAATTAACTACCTACCTTGAGGTCATGGCATTAACTGAAGTAATCGAAGTTTCTAATTAAGGTCGCAAAACACGCAACTCGAACAAAGTCGAAAAAATCAGTGAGCGATGTCATTTAGGTATAGTTGCAATTTGATGGGACAGATATCAGAAAAATGTTGGGGGTATTTGAAGCCAATACGCCTCCCCTAGTGCGCCATTGCTACCCCTTAAAACGTTGTAAAATGTTTATAGAAGGTTTAACAGTTTTAGGAAGAAGAAACTGATAGCTATCGGTTAAATTGGCGAAAGTACTTCTCTTGAGCAACTGCCAAAGCTTTTCTTTGGGTGCAACAGTCAGCCTTCACCTTGCCGAAGCAGGAATTCAGTTTCCAATGAGAAGTAGAGGGTGAGGGTTCTAAATTTATCATAACACCATGTTCATCTTTTGGGGCAGTGTTCTTTTAGGAACGGGCACCTGTCTTGCGTCGGCTGCAGCTGAAAAAAATCGAGGAATAGACAACTGAAAGATCTAGTTACTACAAACAATAAATCCTAAGCAAATTTTCAACGGCGAAGCTAAATTTTTTGGGACCGAGATACATGATAATGATGCTGGCCAAATATGGCCCTTGCGCTATAAAACCCAACCAACCAATATAATGATGCCGCCCTTCATCCGAAAGAAAATTGTGTTTAGAATCGTAAAAAAGTAAAGAATTTACCAAATTAAATCGTAAAAAAATTATTAAAATAGCATTTCAATTTTCATTGTTCAATTATCATTCACAATGTTAATTTTGGATTTAATAGGCACCCCTTTTTTAAATAAATAATTATTTGTAACATAATTTCGACTGCCGAAAAAATCAAGCAATAGACAACTGAAAGATCGAATGACTACAAAACAATAAAGCTTAAACACGTATTCAAAGTAGAGGCTAGACTTTTTGGGACCGGGACACAATGATGTCGCCCTTCAAACGAAAAAAATTGTGTTTAGAATTGTAATAAAGTAAATGTATTAAAATAGTACCATTTTAATTTTAATTGTTCAATTATCATTCATAATACTAATTATTGATAGAGGGACAAATTTGAGGGACAAGCAGGGAGACTAGCCCTTTTCTTTATATTTATTAGTTAATGTATAGTACGGCGCTAGTGAGGAGATACTTCAGAAAGTTTATTTGTACTAAGGTAGTTAATCTCGCAGGGGAAAGGGCCTCCATACTCAAAATCATGTATGGTGATAGTCATAAGTGATTATTTGTTGCACGAACTCGTAATCATGGCTATGCAATCCAGCATCGAACGATGAACTCGGAACCAGAAACTACCAAAAGGCGGCAATTGTGAGAACGAATTGTTTCCTTTAACCTAAATCTAAACCATTGCTACTACATTTGAAACTATGTATAAACCATTATTACTACAGTTGAAATAGCCAGTTGTGTTGCTCCAGTGCAACGTTAATTACATATCTACCTACCTACTGCATTTGAAACCAAATCTAAATCATTACTACTACATTTGAAACTAAATTTAGACCATTACTACTACATCTGAAACTAAATATAAACCTTTACTACTACATTTGTAACTAAATCTGAAACATTACTACTACATTTGAAACAAAATCCAAAACATTACCGACTACATTTGAAAATAATCTAAACCGTACTACTAGGATCTTTCCATCGCGATTGATCCCGTACCCTCGCCAATAGCCCGTTGAGTTGCTCCAGTGCGATGTAAATTCAACTACCAAACCCAACCAACAATTACTACTGCATTTGAAACTAACTCTATAAAATTACTATTACATGTGAGACTGAATATATATATATATATATATATATATATATATATATATATTCAGTCTCACAGGTAATAATAATTTTATATATATATATATATATATATATATATATATATTCAGTCTCACAGGTAATAATAATTTTATAGAGTTAGTTTCAAATGCAGTAGGGGGCCGCGGTGGCCCGGTTGGAAGAGCAACGGACTTGCAACCGAAGGGTTGCGAGTTCGAATCCAGCCAAACACCGTCGTGTACAAAGGGGGCTGGTGCACGTTAAATCTGTCGTGGCCTCAAATGTCCTCACGTTGGCGTGGTGTGGAAGTTTGGAGAGTGGGGTGCCAGCTCAGGTGTTGCCTCGTCATCTGACCGTGGTTCAAAATTGCGTGGTGTTGTCCTCGGATCTTTCCCTTTGGGATTGATCCCGGACCGTCACCAATAGCCCATTGTGTTGCTCCAGTGTGACGTTAATTGAAAATTCCCCCCCCCCAAATGCAGTAGTAATTGTTGGTTGGGTTTGGTAGTTGAATTTACATCGCACTGGAGCAACTCAACGGGCTATTGGCGAGGGTACGGGATCAATCCCGATGAAAAGATCCTAGTAGTACGGTTTCTATTATTTTCAAATGTAGTCGGTAATGTTTTGGATTTTGTTTCAAATGTAGTAGCAATGGTTTAGATTTAGGTTAAAGGAAACAATTCGTTCTCACAATTGCCGCCTTTTGGTAGTTTCTGATTCCGAGTTCATCGTTCGATGCTGGATTGCATAGCCATGATTACGAGTTCGTGCAACAAATAATCACTTATGACTATCGTCATACATGATTTTGAGTATGGAGGCCCTTTCCCCTGCGAGATTAACTACCTTAGTACAAATAAACTTTCTGAAGTATCTCCTCACTAGCGCCGTACTATACATTAACTAATAACTATAAAGAAAAGGGCTAGTCTCCCTGCTTGGTGAGACAAATTTGTCCCTCTTTTTTATGATTATAAACACCTGCTTCCTACATTAAAATATTATTTTGAATGTTAAAAACATTCATTCATAAAGTATTGTATTTGTAGCTTAATGTGTCAGTGTGATTGAAAATTTCAAAACTATTTCAAGTGTAAAAGAGGCTGTTTAAAAAAATTGTATGCAATAAGTTAATTTTTCAAATTAAAAAAGTAAGTCAATTAGAAACTTACAAAACATTGAAGCAAACATTGCAATTGTATTGTTATTTCGGTATTATGACGGCATTTTGTTTATCTGATATACGCTGGTAATTTGTCGGTTATTTATTTGCTACACGAGTGATAAACTTGGATAATGTTCTCGAGAAATAAAGTTAAGGTCCATGTTGGTTAGATTTGTTACTAATCTTAAGGCTTGTTATTTTAAGTCTGTTGTTTGAATATGCATCTATTAGTCAAAGCTTTGAAAACTTTATGTTGTAATAAAATGAATCTTTACCAGGATTGCCTTTCTTTTATTATAGGCTTCCCCGACCTTATGAGACTGTTAATATATTCTGGTTTCGATCCTCAGCTTCAAGATAATTTCGGGTATACTTCTTTGCATTTAGCGTGCCTTAGTGGGAATCTAGTTGCTGTTGAAGATCTTTGCGAGAAAGTAAGATCCCACAAACTCTTTTTAGAACTTAAGTGAATTTATGGAGTTGTTAGTACACAATACTTGATAGAAAATGCCACACCTTGAAGAAATACTCGACAGACCAAACTAGCTATGTAGGTTGGGAATACACTATTTTAATTTGATGTTCTATGTCATTCCGGCGGTGAAATGCACTAGAAAACGTGGCTTGACTAAACAGGTACTAGAGTCATACGGACGTCTTATGGATACATTTGGAAAAACGGTATGTACTGAGTCTGTTCGTCCAGAGAAAATGCAGACGTGTGGTATTATAATTAGGGAATTTTATTTATCTCCATTTTGGAGGGTAGTTGAATTAACGTCGCACTGGAGCAACACAACAGGCTATTCCATTTTGAGGGTACTTGTCATAGGCTATATAGAGGCATACCTGACGGTCATTTATGCCCCACAGGTTCTCTATTGGAGAAATACATGGCCATCGTGTTTGCCAAGAGCCTAGATTTTTCAGATTTTACCTATGTGACAATACAATGTGTTGAAAATGGTATTTGGTAGTCAGAAGATACAATGACAAGCCGTATCACATAATGCTATCGGTATGTCATCATTGTACACGCTATCCGTACTAGATATGGTCAGTTTTAGATGCTGACGGCAATCCATACCATGACTCTACACTGACATTCTCTGTGACCATGACTCTACACTGAGATTCAGAAGTGTAAGTCACATATGCTCCGGGAATAGACTTGAGCAAATTGGCTATCGATGCGCAAATTAGTGTTTTTAATTAAGTAAGTTTTTAATAATTTAATTAATCCTAAGGTAAGACTAATTACATTCGTCAATTAGTCTTACCTTAGGATTTGTGCCTTCTTCCAATACCTCGTGACCTCCGTCCGGAGATCTTCATGCCGAGCGATCGGAAAAATAACATGGAGCAGCGTGCAGGTGCTCCGTCTACTTCATTAGAAAGTCGATGCCTCACACTTAATGAAGATTATCAAGATTAGATTTAACTTAGATTCGCATGCATGACATACTCTAAAAATCAGACTCTTCAATCCGTCAGAATAATCATCTGGTGACAGGTATTATTCTTTTGTTGTACAGGGTGTTTCTTAAGCAACTATCCATTTCTGTGAAGAGGCATTTTAATACCTCTTTTGTGTTACAAATGAATGAAACACGAATAAAACGAATATTAATGCGGTATCACATGGTCCCTTGCATATCAATACATAAATCGCAACATTTAATGGTAGCAAGGAAATGTGATTCCTTGGTTTGCCAAGATATATGAGGTGTAATCTTAGCCTCTACAACTTTGATCCGCTCTTTAAGTTGATTAATGCTGCTAATCTTAATTTTGTACTCTCCCGCCTTAACAAAAGACAAAAATCTTGAGGTGTGAAGTCAGATGGCCATGGAACCTAAATTCAGTTTTAACCTCTTCCTATCCACCTTCGCGGAGAAGTTTCATGCAGGCAGTCACGGATACTTATCTCAAAATGGGGTGACGCCCATAGAGGAAATATAAAAGTAGACACAGTAATAGTGACCTTTTTATGCGCCCAGGGTCAGGTGACCAAAACTAGTAGTAGCGTGACCCTTAGACTACTTTCGTCTTCTGGGTGGAACCTAACATTCATCATCTGATTGGTCCCCGGAGCGGGAGAATGCATTCATCCATTGATTCATCATTTGATTGGTCCGCGCATCATAGTAATAGACTTTGACGATTTCACCATTTTTGTCACTATCTATGGAAATGCGCATTCACACATCTACCCTATCATAAGATGATACATCATCAAACTAGGCGATAAGATGCCGAATCGGCCAACCAAGTTAGTTTTTCAGAGCTAATCGGCATGTTGGTCACTCTTTGAAGCTCCTCTCAATAGCAATACTCAGTCTACTTATATTTCACATCTATGGTAGTGCCCCGTCTCTTTAGAAGACAATAGTGTCGATAATTTCATCAGAAACAAGTTGAGGTAAATTCTTATCTCACCTCTTCGTAGGTTGAACCTCGCCCAGACACGCTTCAACTATTTATATTCTTTCTTCAGTGGTAAGAATGATTCATAAAACCTAAAAAGAAAATGATCATTGGAGGTTATCACTAAAATGGAGTTGCTTTTGAAACCCTGTATAGAAGCGAATCTGGCTCAATTTGGAAAAACGAGGAGACTGATGGTGTTTGTATTTTATACAGGACAAAATAGAGCTTGATACGAAAGATAAACAAAACAGAACCCCATTACAGCTTGCTGAAGAACAAGGACAAGATGACATCGTTGACTATTTGAAGCAGGAAATCAGGAAACGGAAGTTCATATTTTCAAATTTTAATATATGGTAAGTATTTAGAAACATCAAATTTTAAGCTGTAAAGTACACATCTCATTTGGTTAACTATCCGTATGTCTGGCTGCAAAGAAATCATCTATTGTAGGGGAGACTTGTATCTTTGAACACATTTGAGTTTGGGAACTCTAGTAGCTCTGGTGGCATAAGCTAGAACTACTTCTTGAAATCAACTTTAGAGAGCACTGCTGGTGTACTTACGTATTCAGAAAAGTTAATTATGCCTGTTGAGTTTAATTTTGAGTTACAGAAATCCAACGTTTTCTGGGAAAAGTTATTTATGTTTAATAACTTTTGAATACTGTTTTGATGAAATTTTATTGCACTACCAGAAATATCTTTTTATTCTGAGTATTTCTGTACATTTACTTTTATGCTTCACATAACCTATACGTTGAACTAACTAATAATTTCAAAGTGTGACACTTATACCTATGAACACAAGTCCGTCATGTACTTTGAACACAGTACAAGTAACTTTTGAAGTTAATTTCAGCAACTGCAAATACAATGTTCACTGATAAATCTAAAAAAGTATCATTTTATTAAATTATTATAACTTAACTACTGTTTTTTACCTCTATTAAAATAAAATTATAAATGATTTCAAATAAAAATATTTACGCATGCCCTTTTTCTGATATTTTTTTTATTTAATTCCTCTAAAAAAATTGAAATAAGTATTGTTAAAAAGCACAATAGGGTCCGTTCAAAGGTATATGACCATCATGTACGTTTGAACAAATGTTTTGAGTTAATATTTTTGTAAATGAAATTTTTGTTTGAATAAAATTAAATTAGGAAATTGTTCTTCGATGTAAACGTCCTTGCAATTGAAGAAAATGACGTATTGGTTGAAACTAAAAAATGTCATGTGTTCAAAGGTTCAGTCTCCCCTAGTACATGTATTGCTCGTGTCAGGAATAGTCACGAACAAATACATGTATTAGGGGAGAACCTAACACCTAATATCACTAATGTATTCATTTATCAACATCTCAGTCAAATAAGTACATTGCTGTCTGGTTATCTTTTTTCAAATACAATAAGAAATTGGTTAAAATTAAGAAACAAATTAAGGTACAACAGTCTCCTACTACATGTATGGTTCGTAACAGGAATAGTCGAGAAACCTAATATCACTAATGTATTCGTTTATCAACATCTCAGTCAAATAAGTAGCATTGCTGTCTGATAATCTTTTCCCCTTTTTACACTTCTTTTTTCAAGGGTTTTCTCGAATTTGAAGTGATTTCGTTATCCCAGATTATGTCAACAGTTGCCTCTTAATGGAAATCTCCAACAGAGCAAAACAACTGACCTAGAACGCTGAGCAACGTTGAGATAAAATACTCCTGTATGTTTAAATTGATAAATATGTGCCACCTTTATTGATCGTGAGACAAAATTCTACCATTATTGAAATTCTGAGGGAGAAAAGTTTTCATTGCGAAAAATAACTCGAAGGAATATTCGCGAAGTATTTAGCCGTTTCTCACTTTTATTTCAGGGTTTAATTCATTACTTGCTAAATCGTAATTATCAAATACGTTTAAAACATTTGAAGAAAACGGTGGTTCTAGTCAAAAATTTCGAAGGAAATTATATAAAAGGAGAATACCACTTTCCGAGGAAATCAGCTTTTTCCATTTTAAAATTTCCGGGAATTCTGAAAACTACCAAGATTTGGCGAAGAACGTCTTATAGTCCGAGGCAGATAAGCGGGGGACGCGACATAAGTGTGTGACCGATATCAACTCGCAATGACTCCGGGATTATCGAGGACGTGGCAACAGTGCTATTATCGTTTGATAGCGTATAGATGATGCGTAATGCCAATTATAAACGGCGGGGTCGTCAGATGAATGGCAGTTCGTGACAGCACGCCGAAATGGAGGGTCATTTTATGCTCTGCGCTGATAGTATATATTTGTTTTCATTTTTAATACTTTTGAGTTAAAGGTAATTGAGCACTGACTTTGGTATGGAATTAATGTTAAAATAGTGAACTAGTGTGAATTGAAAAAAAATCTTATAGGCTGTGCCGTAGCTTAGCCGTAAGGTTTTACATGAATACGTCTCGATTCATTTCTTATCGACAAATCTTAACATTAGCTTTCGTTTGAAATCAATTTCGACGTCGCAGCGCTTCGCAGTCCCAAGTTATATGGATTTGAAGTTTGCGTGGCTCATCGGAAAGTCCCCCAAACCCTGCCCCTCCCTCCCTGCTTATCACGGCACACGAACTCAAGGTCACGAACAAGTCTGTTCCCTCAGCTATGGAATGAAACTAGGTTTGGTTCGCGTTGATATAGAAATTATTAGACCGAACTCGATGCCCATTTTTTGTAACGCTCAACTTTCCATACTGGTCTCATTTTAAAGGCGTATTCACGTCATAAGTATAATAAATAAACAACATTACCAACATCCGCTATGTACGTTATTCCCAATCTTATAGACACAAGGCAGGATATATGTAGTTTCTACTTTTAAACACAGCGGGCAAATCCAATCATTCAGAATAAAAGCCACCAGAATTTTTAACGAGTTGTAGTTCAATTCTAATACATATTTTATCTGATATGCAACAAAACGTATCGTAATTCTTTTTCTGTTATGTATTCATGTATTTTAACTGTATTTGCTTCTCGTCAACCTGTACTTGAAATCTACTTGAAAAATTCATAAATCCGAAAAATCGCTGTCAACCAGGATTTCTGTAATTTATCTTATTATACAAGTTGTTAGGATCGATTCGAAGCTCCACTCATTATTTGTTACACGAGGGCTAATTAGACCGGGGTCTACGGCTTAATGCATTACCTGCCAACTACGAGTATACTCGTGGTTGGTATAGTATTCGCATTTGCCACCACGAGTATATTCGTGTTTTTTACGGTATTCACATTTACCATCAAGAGTATATTCGTGTTTGCTACCATATTCATATTTGCCACCACGAATATACTCGTGTTTGGTGCGATATTCAAGTTTGCCACCTCGAGTATACTCGTATTTGCTACGGTATTCACGTTTGCTACCACGATGTTCAAGGTTGTTACAACGATTATACTCGTTGAATTTTAAATGTATTCTAATGAAAATCGTTTCACATTGGCACGCCTGTATTAGCTACAGACATACATCAGTCAGCGTGGAAAGCTTCAAAATACTACTATATACAAAATTTATTAGAAAAATTCAAATTTTATTCAGAACTTTATTCTTGCGTGAAATTAACATTATTAAAAAATAAAATAGAAGCTAAAAATAAATTCAAAAATAAACAAAACTAGCAAAAATTCTGATGGCACGTTCTTTGTGGTACATCTTGTTATAAATTTTAATGCATTATGGTGGTTTATCAGGACACGTCGGGCATCGTTTAAATTTTGTTTCTTTGTTCAATTTCAATTTACAAGATTTTTAGACAATTCTCTATTTAAAAAAAATATACTCACAAAAACGACTGCACTTAAAGAACACTTAAATCAGAAACAACAATAGAGACAAAATCAAATAACTTGGTCTGGCAGTGAATGGGCATGAATGTTCGTAATGGATTTCGAGCCATTATACACAATCATACCACGGTCTGGGTTCGAACCCAGAGTGTCTTGAACTAAGGTCCAGAGAGACGATGTTAAGACTTGAAGATAAAGGTAAACAGGGCTCTTAGATAAGATTTTAATTTTTTTGTGGTGTTTGCTTTGGTGATTATAAACGATGGCAGAAACTTTTGAAAATAAAGTCACAATCGTAAGTGGAATTAAGGAAGAGGCGGATTTCAACATCGAAAATTACTTAAAAACTAACTAATTATATAGTTCATTAACCCTCAAGTGGTTCCGACAAGATATCTCGTCCATCAAGATATGACCAATTTTGCTAATGACGAGATATCTTGCATCAAGATATTGCCGATTTTTTGATGATGACGATATCAAGATCTGGTCAATTTTCTTCTAATGGCGAGATATCTCGTTCATCAAGATCTGGTTAGTTTTGTTAATGACGAGATACCTCGTCGAGACAACCACCATGAGGGTTAACAAATAACACATTTAATTAAGAAATGATATGAATAGGATTTATCAATACTTCCTTTTACAACAGTAAACTTAAAAAACACTTAAGCATGTTTATGAATTTTTTCTAGTTAATTAAGTTAGTTAAAAAGTTAATTAAAAGTTAAAGTTAGTTAAAAGTTAAGTTTACCTAATTTAGTTCTTACTTTATTTTTTATTTTAAATCAACCAATAAGTAAGTTTCTTCTAAGTAAATAGTTATAAAATAATTTATAGATTAAAAACAATTTCAAAACTTTTTGCATTTAATTAATGCTCTCTAATACTTTCTTATTCCAGGCATTTAGTATTTGGTAACAATGGCCACAGCAAAGGATCCTTGTTTTTCTTTTTAGGAACTCTTTTTTTCTGGGGCTATCCCATGTACATTCTCAGGGTAAGTTTTGCATTTAGATGTTTAAACTAAACGCCCTTATTTATTACTACTCATATGAAAACGTTGAAAAATGATTCAAGTTATAAATTTCTATTGGAAGATCTTTTCGTAGAGAAATAAAAGAGAATTGTAAAATGGAAATTAATGTAACTTGGTTTTTGTTAAATTATAATAGCTATACAGGGTGTAAAAACTTTTTATACAAACTTTAAGGGGAAATCAAAACAAAATTAAACCGCATTCATATATTCGGTATAATTTTGTGTCCCCTTGCTGCATGTATGTTCGTAAGAGCTTCTGTAACGTCCATACTAACGGCTGGGGGTCAGAGGTCAACATTGCACTGGCTGCCGGTCGTAAATATCGAGCTATCCATCGGGACGATCTCCCCGTCCAGATGTTTTTAAAGGGGTGTACTACTGCCCCTCTTAATTAACCTTCCAAGTTGTTTAGACGAGGTATCACGTCTATCAGGATCTGACCAATTTTGCTATGACGAAGTATCTCGCCATCAAGATATTTTCGATCTTTTATGATGGATGATGTCGAGATCAAGATCTGGTCAATTTTTTTCGTACTTGATGGAAGAAATATCGTTAGCGAAACTGACCAGATCTTGATGGAAGAGATATCTCGTCCCTCAAGATCTGGTCAATTTTGCTAACGACGAGATACCTTGTCGAAACAACCACCAGGAGGGTTAACTGTCCCCCAGTGTCAACTGGAGGGACGACAGAAAAAAATTTCCAACACGCAAACGGTGTGGACGTTATTTTGGCGCGCGGTCGCCGTCCGTTTTGAGTCGATCCCTATCTTCCTTTATCCAGCACCCACAACCAAGGGACACAAATCTCTGTTTAATTATGTAAACAATGTAATAAATAGCTATTTTACTTATATTTTGGCTGTGCCGTCGTTTTTTGGCACACCTCTCGGCCCATTATGTTACACCACTCAGAGTGCTAGAGCAGTGGTTCCCAAACTGGGATCCTGGACAAAATTTCTGGCCGCGGAAAGCATGATATATTTCTCTAGCCAAAATAGAGAACTTCCATAAAAATAAAGCATTCCATTATATCCTCCGATTCTTTTATGTTCTAAAATCTAAATTTTAGAATCCAAAATAATCAGTAGAAGAGAGTCCAGTATCCAATGATTTAAATAGACTTCATGTTAAGAATGACTTAATATTCCGTATTCGTGTATCAATGCATGCGATTGAAAATCCGAGCAGGGAATGACGCCTTACGCCTTAGAAGCGATGTTATCGACAGACCTAAACAGCGCTATTTACCACCTAAACACGGCATTTCCGGACACACATTCTTTGACAAAATATGTTTATTTAGGGTCCCTCCACCACCCTTTACAATATGGCCAGATATTTTCGAAACACCCTGTATGTACTACTATAACGTAAGTTAATTTTTGTAGGGGTGGCTAAATTCACAACAATATCAATCGGAATATATATTGTAGTGGCCTATGTTGCCCGTATTCCTGCAATTATATCAACCGAGTTGTTGTTTTTTCTTTTGCTATTCATTTTCCTGGAATTTAGACGAATTATAATTATTTTTCAGTGCGTTCCACTGACATGGAATGAATACGAAACGGTGCATTTTGTCTTCCTTATCACGAACGGAGTCATGTGGCTTAGTCTCATAATTGCCCATTCTCTTGACCCTGGTTACTTAGCACTGGACACTCAAGACTATCATCGAACTATCAGCGAGCTGGCGAGGTTCGACAATTTCCAACAAAACAAAATTCCAATACCTCAGCTATGCCACACATGCAGAACTGTTCGCCCCTTGAGAGCCAAGCACTGTCGAGTTTGCAATCGGTGTGTTTCACATTTTGATCACCATTGCCCTTATATTTATAACTGCGTAGGGCTCAAAAACAGGTAAGTACTATTTTTGGATTAACAGGTGAAAACCTTAGTCATATTGATAGTAAAAATCGCAAAACCTTCAAAACAACGACTAATAACGAATTTAAAAACTTCATCCATGTAGAAGTTCTTCAATAGACATTCCGGTGGTATGTAAAAGATCGTCAACGCCATTCCAGTGGAATGAA
The DNA here is from genome assembly GCA_933210815.1 of Meta bourneti. Taxonomy (NCBI): domain Eukaryota; kingdom Metazoa; phylum Arthropoda; class Arachnida; order Araneae; family Tetragnathidae; genus Meta; species Meta bourneti. The sequence continues at coordinate 41,237,568 of OW119933.1, read as the reverse complement.
TGTAAAAGATCATCAGTGGCCATTTCGGTGGTGTAAAAGATCGTCAAGTGCAATTTCGATGGAATGTAAAAGATTATCAATGGCCATTCCAGTGGAATGTAAAAGATCATTAACGGCTATTTCGGTGGTGTAAAAGATCGTCAAGTGCAATTTCGATGGAATGTAAAAGATCATCAATGACCATTCCAGTGGAATGTAAAAGATCGTCAATGGCCATTCCGGTGGAAAGGCTTATTTAAAAAAGTGAGTTGTGGCAACACTCTTCTAGAAAGGCTTAGTTAAAAAAGTGAGCTGTGGCAACACTATTCTAGGAGACTTGGTTATAAAAAGGAGCTATGACAACACTATTCTAGAAGGTTAGTAAAAAAATTGAGTCGTTGCAACGTTATTCTATAAAGGCTTAGGTACAAAAGTGGGTTATGGCAACACTGTTCTAGGAGGCTTAGTTATAAAAAATTGCTATGGCAACACTATTATAGAGTCTTTGTTAAAAAAAGTAAGCTGTGCCCAACACCATTCTAGATCAACAATATTTGAACTCGCGTTTCTTGTGAGTTACTTCTGCCCTGATGTTTGTTGGACGTCTTTGCATCACCGAAATGGCTATTGACGATCTTTTAATATTTACCAAGTTTTTAAATTCGTTGTTAGTCGGTTGTTTTGGAGATTTTCGAATTTTTACTACCAAGTACTCTTTATTTGAAATTCTAAGAACGGCTGAATGTTTTAGATTTAAAAGTAGTAAAACTACAGGATTTTTACCATGTGAATATGTGATATAATAGAAATTAATACAATACCCCCTCGATATATCGCACTTCTTGGGGAACAAGAAAACTCCGCGGTGTATCGAGGGGAGCAATATAGCAAGGACCGAGACAAACTCGGTTATTTGAAACAAAAAGTCCAATTATATATTAAATTACTCGGCTTTTCTATTTAAAATTCTATAAAGCCACAAGTTAAACATTAAATCAATGATAAACAGTAGCGTAAAGTAACATTGATAAATGGGGTTGCCGAAATTGGACCGAAGGCAAAAAAATAATGCTTAGCTTTATACAACCGTATAAGTCAATTAGATTCACATTTGTTTCTTTTCATCAAAGACAATAAAATGCAAATAGTTTTTAGGTCTGTATTAAAAAGATTCCAAAAGGCGTAATTGCGCCCAATCCTAGAAACTACCTGAGCCAAGCGCTGTCAGAGCTTGAGGCTGTCTTTTACAAAGGCGGGAAATGAGAGAGAACAGGGCAAGAATGGTAGACTATGCGCAAAGACCCACTGCGCATATTATCTGGACTGGACGCTAGATTCAGTTGGAAGCAGTAGCGTAGCGTAACATTGACAACTGGGGATACCGAGAAACTGGGGATCGAAAGTAAAAAAAATCTGATTCTTAGCTTTAGACAACCTTACAGGTTAACCAGATTTACATTTGTTTCCTTTCATCAAAGACAATCAAATAATTTTTAGTCCTAAATTAAAAAGGATTCCAAAACGCGTAATTATACCATTGGAAACTGTGCCTGTTCCAAGCACTGTCAGACCTTGAGACTCTTTTACAAGGTGAGAAAGTGAGAGAGAAAGGGAAAGAATAATATACTTTGCGCAAGGACCCACTGCGCATTTTATCTTGACTAGATTAGTTTCATTAGGAAACATAGGGTAAGGGAGAAGGGTCTGTTGAAGGCGCATGACAAACGCCATAACCAATCATAGTAAGAAACCATTCGATACTGAAAGGAAGGGGCATCAGCATCCTTCCCTGGTTGGCTTTCTACAGGGAAACTGAAGGATGTTAAAATAAAAGCTGACGTCTCACTGGTTAATCGTCGTTTTTCCTTCAGGTTTTATCGATTTTTGTTTATTTTTCCACCGAATTTCAATTGTTTTTGATTATGGGATGCCGGGCTCCTGGGCTTCCATGGTCACTACGCCACTAGTTTCTATTTCGGCATAGGTTTTTGTTGAATCGTCATAACCGACGCGAAGTAGACTAATTCAAATCTTCCGTTTTTACTCCAATTCAGTTTAAGACATTTCCTTGATATAAGTGGCCTTTGAACACCCATTTACAAAGAAATAGATCGAGATTTCTTTTACTGTGTTCGCAAATTGAATTCATTGGAGAACAAGTAAAAAAGCGCGATCTAGCCGAATGCGTAAAGAACAAGCGGTTACTGTGTTCGACTTCTCCAACTATTTCTATACGCTTGGTTCAGTCCACGCTAACTAATTTGATTTTTTGTGTATTGAGCGTAGAAAAAGAACATTCATAAAAATAGTCGCATGACCAAATATGGCCCTTGAGTCATGAAATCGAACCAAACCAAACCAATCCAATCAACCATAAAAATAGTCATGTTATCGTCAGAATTGGACATCTGTCCTCCTACCGTCTCTGAAAGGGTTAAAGCCAGTGTAAGCGGTCTGTTCGGAAAATATCCAGTCGTGAAATATGATACAAGATACATTGCACCAAGGACTTTTGGTACCTAGTCTCCTTCAAATCAACCCCCCACACACACACCTTGTGACCTCTCATACTTCTCCCAGTGTCTCTTCCACTTTTCAAAAACACTCTGCAAAGTTCATTGTTGGAATCGCCATCAGCTGCCTCGCCGTGTTCTCCTAAATCTAGTCTGAAATCTTGGCATGGTGCGGAAATTTGAAGAGTGGGGTGCCAGCTCAGGTGTGACCTCGTCATCTGACCGTGGTTCAAAATGACGTGGTGTTGTCCTTGAATCTTTCCCATGGGGTTTGATCCCAGACCGTCGCCAATAGCTCCAGTGTGATGTTAATTAAAATACCTACCTACCTACCAGTCTGAAATCTCTTCCGAGCCGCGGTAGCCCAGTTGGAAGAGTAACTGATTAGCAACCGGAGGGTTGCGAGTTCGAAACTCGGTCCAGCCAAAGACCGTCGTGTACACGGAGCTGGTTGCACGTTAAATTCGTCGTGGCCTCAATTGTCCTCACGTTGGCATGGTGTGGAAGTTTGGAAAGGGGGGGTGCCATCTCAGGTGTTGCCTTCGTCATCTGACTATAGTTCAAAATTACGAGGCGTCGTCCTTGATCTTTCCCTTCGAGATTGATCCTGGATTGTCGCCTATACCCCATTGTGTTGCTCCAGTGCGACGTTAATTAACTACGTACCTGAAATCTCTTCCCTTTCAGAGGTGATTTTAGCTATAGGAAAAGCCAGAAGTCGTAGGAAGCCAAATCCAGGCTGTAGGGGGCTGAACCACCTGTGTGATTTGATGTTTTAGCGAAAAACCCTGATTGAGAAGTGATGAATAGGCGCCGACACACATTTCATGCTAGATCCATCGTCAAAATTTCGAATAGTTTTTTGAATCCCCAGATCATCTTATTCTCGGCCCTGTCAATCGCCGAGCTCTGTTGATTACAGGCCCGTACACGTTCAACATTCTCACCAGTTTTTGTTTTTCCCTCAGTATTCGATTAAATAACGACCGTTTCATTGATAAAATTGGAATTTGGACACCTAGCTCCAGCTTTGACAGAGTTTAAGGCAGGGATGAGGAACCTTTTCATATTGGAAAGCCGCATTAATTTAGCTGTAATCAAATATGGCCTCATACAAGAAACTTCAATTGGATATACTTAAATTTTTACAAAATAATGTACATTTTTAACTACTATGTACTTAATTTCAAAGAATGAAAACAATTTGTTAATTTTAAAGTTAAATAATCTTTTAATGACTTTGATGTATCTGCTTTTTGTTGGAAAGAATTTGAATATTTGGTTGCAGCATGGAGATCCGCAGTTTCATTTGATGCTCTAAATAGGTATCCGTCATTTGTAATCTTAAGGGCGTCTTGATTTGGATTAGGTAGGAGAATGTAGATTTGCAGCAATAGGTGGTTGAAAAGCAAGAAAGCATCTTTTAGGCATGGTGCCGAAGGTTGTGGGTATTTGGCATTTTTCCATATTTCAGCGGGAACATTAAACGACTTTAAAATGCCATCTACTGAGAGCTCAATCAATTCCATCTGTAGTTATTTAGGTGCCTTTGTGACACCAACCAGGTAAAGCTGAAATGCTAATTTGAGTGTGATGTTATGATTCTCAAAGTCAGTAAACCTTTCATTGTAAGTTATCAGACCTTTAAGAGTCGCGTTAGAACTAAATCCTGAGCGTACCAGCCGTCAATTTAATACGTCAGACGTCAACTCTGTTATATATATATGTGTGTGTGTGTGTGTGTGTGTGTGTGTGTGTGCGTGTGCGTGTGCGTGTGCGTGTGCGTGTGCGTGTGCGTGTGCGCGTGCGCGTGCGCGTGTGCGCGTGCGCGTGCGCGTGTGCGTGTGCGTGTTTACGGCAACTCAGATTGCTTTACCAGTATTGCTGGAAAAATTGTAGAAGATATGTAAAAGCTAAAACGACGTTAAAAATTATTTTACATACACTTAAAAGATGCTTGCATGGAGATGATCGCTTTCAATCACCATTTAACCAATTCAACCTGAGCAACGCCGGAATATTCTTCTAGTATAAACATAAAGATAAAAGACGAAAAAATGTATTAATAAAATCGAAAGCATTTGTTCTGTAAAATTTGGATTCAGTCAAAAGGTCGCACTTAAGAACCTAGAAGGCCATGGTTCCCCACCCCTGGTTTAAGGAATATCATTGGAATCATCAACTCTTGATTTCAGGAACACCCACTCAAACTGTATTATCTGCAGGAAAAATTCCAATCCTAATGAGAAAAAGATGCCAGGAATTGTGAGATGTTACAGAAATAGCTTCATGCAGTAAAATTACAGGAGGATATAATTAACTGATGTCTTTTCAGGAAAGTTGATGCAATACGTCATTTCCTTCGTCCATACACTGATCAGGATAAAAACCTACAAAAGGTTATAGAAAGAGCTTGACAGATTAGTGAAGAGGTATTGAGGAGTTGATACACAGAAAAAAATTCATAAAAGCAACAGGTCAATATTGTTAAAAAATTAATTTTTAACCCTTTGAAGGGCATTATGGTAAAAAATAGAAAAAACATTATGGTCGCGTTACTTCAGCGATTTTCTACCTTTTCCATCTCATCGCGCACAAATTAATTCTAAAATCCTGCGGCACAATAAAAATATTTTTCATTTTTTGCTATTCTGACAAAAATAGTACATATAATTTTGATTAATCTACAAAATTTATAATGGTGATTATCTACTCTTTTTGCTTGAAAGTGGCTTTTAAAAAATCTTTTGATATATCTTATTTCTACTTTGTATTCTTCATCTGACCGTGGTTCAAAATTACGAGGCGTCCTTGGATTTTTCGCTTCGGGATTGATCTCGGACCGTCACTATTAGCCCCTTGTGTTGCTCCAGTGCGACGTAATTAACTACCTACATCTACTATATATTGAAAAAATAATATTTAAAATTATTTACACGGGTAGTTACTTGGGAGGTAGGGAAAGTAGGGAACTGGGAAGAGCTCAGGTTTGTAAAACTGATTATTCTTGGAGCTGGAGAAGTTCTGGTGATTGGTATTCCTGGTTCAGTGTCAGCGATCCTAGTTTGTTTTGTGAATACGAGTGTGAGGGTGTGTGTGTGATTTGTCCTCTCTGAGATGCTTGAGAATGTGAAGGAATGCTTGGCATTCGTTGCGATTAGATGGGTGGTTGATTTCGTATACTGCTTTGTATTGTTGGTTGAATTGCTTACAGTTGATGCAGACCGGGGAAGATTTACAGGGGCGGTCTGCATGTCCTGTGCCACAGCATTCACACCTCCTGATTTTTGCACTGGTGGCTTAGGTGATCAATTAGGTGGCATTTGAAATAACGCTTGACTAGTGTATACGAACTCTAGAGCCGGAAAGACCAATACAGATGTGTTGTCCAACGATTTGGTCTAGTAGAACTCTATCCTCTTCAACAACCCAGTCAGAGTGTGTGGGTCGCTTGAGCTGAGTTTTAGTTTTATGTCAGTGATCTTGAAGGCTGGATACGGTTTTTAATGTCCTCTATGGTTGAAGACGGAGTGTAATCATCTGGAATTCTTTGGATCAAGATTGAACGTCTCACTTGACCAGGATCCCTTAACATTACACCAGCCTTGGATATGGTGGAGGAGTGTCAACCCTTGCTTAGATCAAGATTAAATGTCTTGCCCGACCAGGATCCCTTAACACTACACCACACTTACATGTGGAGGACTGTCAACCCTTGCTTTGTCTGTACCCGAATCGTCAATCATCATTCTCTGAGTTGCTTCGTATCTCTAATAACCAAGTCTGTTCATTTTCTTCTGAGATATGAGTCTAATTCTGTAGTAAGGATTTAACTTGAATCCTGTTCTGGGTAGATCAATAATGTGAGAGGGACGAAATGTCCGGTTTCTTTATCTTATGGGTGACTTTAACCCACTGGTTTTCCCTGCTCCGTTCCGAATCTGTATGCTTGTCAGATGGATTGTGAGTTGGTAGACTAAAAATCAGCTGGGGGAAAGTTTCGACGTATCCATAACGAAAAAGCTTTAACGTTTTGCCTTGACCTTGTCAAAGACGGGTTGATTGAAGGGGTCAATTCAAGTAGCAGCGACTAGTATTCTTCCGTAATGTCACTGATGTTGTTAATATCGTTGTCTTCTATTAATCCTCTTGGTTGTCTCGACGCGGTACCTTGTCATTATCAAAACTGACCAGATCTTGATGGACGAGATATCTCGTCCATCAAGATCTCGTCGTCTCTCGTCATTAGAAGAAACTGGACCAGGTCTTGATCTCGTCATCATAAAAAAAATCTGCAATATCGTGATGACGAGATATCTCTTCATTAGCAAAATTGGTCAGATCTTGATGAAAGTGACATTTCGTCTAAACCACTTGGAGGGTTAATACGGTCAAAGAGGATGGAAGCTTGTGCGATAAGAGCTAACTATCTTGAATTTGATGCCATAGAAGTTCTGGCGTGATAATGATGTTATTATGTGAATTGGGAGGTTATTTTGATTTTCAGAATATTTTCTGGTGGATGGGAGTATAAGAGGGAATAAAGTTAACCCAGGAAGGAAGAAGGGCACTCGTAAAATGAAAAGATGGTGTTCAAGAGGGAAAAAATCTAAATCTTATTATCCATTATTTCAGTTATTAGACTTATCCACGAACACCCTTAATTTTATAAACTTCTCAAATTGGAGGGGTAAATATTAAAATATTACTTACGTGTAACCGAATAACTTGTTTCAACAAAACACCCACAACATGGATGCCAAGTCCTAGGGACCCGATCCCCCTTAACCCAAAATATCTTTTATGGTTGCCCCCTCCCAAAAAACATGAGGCATAAATATTTCAAATATACAGATAACATGGGTAGCCAAATATGTAGGGTGAACCTACCTCATCCGTTAGATTGTTTGACGGCTATATCAGGGGGCCCACCACCTGTTTGAAAAATTAAGCATACTAAAATTTCGTTATGTTCAAAATACATTCATGTAAGGGGATAGGTTTTAACCCATGAAGTTATTTAGTCATCTTTTTAGGGGTGATATTTGAGGGCCGATGAGCCGTTAAAAAACAAAAAAAAATGTTACTTTGAAAATACGTTAACTCAAGGTAATAAGTTACCATAAAGATTTATTTCAATTTTTTTAGTGAGATGAACGTAAAAAGTGGTTCATCACCCTTTAAAAAACTAAAAATGTTAAATTTTGTTATTTGCAAAATACATTCATTAAGATAGTTCACCCCTTATAAAGATTTTTTAGCAATGAGACCGTAAGGAGGCCCACCACTCTAAAAAAACTAAAAATGCAAAACTTTGAGTTTTTTAACGACTGTGTGCAAAATACATTCATTCAAGGTGATAGGTTCACCCCATAAAGATATTTTAAAAATTTTTTAGCCGAGACCGTAAAAAGACCCACCTCCCGTTAAACAAAATTAAAATGCTAAATTTTGTTATGTGCAAAATACATTCATTTAAGATGATAGATCTTGCATAATTTTTTTGAAAAACTATTTTTAGCATATTGCCCTTCAAAAGGGTAACAGGGTGAGCCGTACACCCTTTTAATTTAAAGATATTATCTGCATGAAGACGGTGGCATTTGAATGAGTAATAGGCTCAATCTTTGATCTGACAAAAACTAAGTAAAAAGTCAGAACAGTTGAGTACGTTTTGAAATCTCTAATAACACGCTCCTTTGTAGGGTAATAAAAACTAAGTATGCAATTGTGAGGAAGTGCACGTACGCTATGATACTTATAGTTCTTAGAACCGAGAGCACGCAAATAAGCTTTACAACTGTGTGATTCTGGTGTCATTCCCCATCAAATCTGATGAACGGTTCATTGTGTTATAACATCACAAGATCAAGTCTGCTTACGTTGTCGTGTAATTGAAGCAAAAAGGTAGACACTGACGTAAGAGCTTCTGTAATAATGGCTGTGTTTGGCTGCCATCCAAAACTCATTCACAAATGAGAAAGGAAGAAAGACGCAGAGAATTTCTTTCCCCAGAATTTTTCATTTTAAGAGTTAAGAAGGAAACTTAAGAATTCAAAATTGGAAGAGTAGTGGTAAAAGGATAGACTTTGGTCTGATTTAAATAATGTAGCTGTCACCACACGAGGGGTTCAAAGCAATGAAGTGCGAGCTAGGGTTTGCAAATGACCGATATTCTTAACCTCCCGAGCGTCACAAGATTCTTGAGTATTGCTTTACTCCACAACACACAAATAATGACTACGTAACCACATCGACAGGTTAAAAGAATCTCAGGAACGATTCTATTAGCCAAAAAGTCAAACCTTGTTAGAAGTCATGCATGAAAGACTGCAGGGGATACAGAAAAGATATATGCGTGTAAACTCATCAGAGTTAACCCTCTGAGTATCACGATATTTGCAATAGTGTAGTATCATAACCTGACATTTCTGTCTTGTATTTGGTGAATTTTTGTCAAATATGACCCTTGCACCATAAAAACCAACAAACCAGACTCCAGTTGCTTCATATATATGTTTCCTCAGCAATTCGATATGTTTTTGCTTTGCATTATTGTTATTATCAGTATACTATCTTTTACATAACTCATGTTTGGATGACTGGGTACCAACCACACACAATAAGGGGCCCCAGGGGATCTGGGTCCTGAAACTTGGTTATCTTGAAATACGATGTCATTTCGTGGAACACAATGGTAATAAGAGAGCAAACATCCACGGTTTTCCTGATTGAAAGATATGTATGCCCATTTACTTGACGCTGTTTGGCGCAGCTTGGCCACATAGGACTCTTGTGCCAAAAAACCCAGTCAATCAATCCCTGACGAAAAGCCACGACTCTCTTTGAGTCGTGACGCAGTTTGGTTGAATGATTGGGGTTTTATTAGCAATGGCCAGATTTGGCCAATCTATGCCAAACAACGTCAAGTAAATACACATACCACTCAAGTAAAATTTTACTGAGACAGAAAAGAAATGATCAGCTGTTTTTAGATTGGTTTGACGTTTATTGGAAACAACGATCTATTTTAAAAAAGCATATATATCGAAGCATATATAAATTGTATCGAATGATAACCATTCATGAGTAACCGTATCATCTAGTCTCAGACATTTATTCAGTTGCCAGTACTATCAATTTCATGAAGCTAGTTTGGTTGGTTGGATTTGGTTTTATGGCCATATATGTGTCAAGCTGCGCCAACACCGTCAAATGGACATACACAGGAAAGCTTTACTGACACAGAAATGGTAATTGCTAATTAACGTCGCATTGGAGCAAGACAAAGGTCAATTGGCGACGGTTCGGAATCCATCCCCAATGGAAAGATCTGAGGACAAAACCACGTAATTTTGAACCACGGTCAAATGACAAGGTTAACATCTGAGCTGGTACCCCACTCTCCAAACTTGGACACAGAAGCGAGAAATACAGCCAAGTAGAAATTGAACCTGTGCCGCCTACAACTCGCAGTTAGCTAATGCAGCGAGCAAACCCACTGAGCCACGACGCAGCTCTTGAAAACATCTAGACTAACATATTCTGTCCAACGTCAAAATGCAAACCTGATTATTTGAAGGGCTTTCGCGACAACATGATAAGCCAAGTTTCATATTTTTCAGGAGAGCAATTTTCAAGTTTTACAAAATTCCAAGAGCTGTTCAAGTGGTCACGTTATCTCAAACTTTCAAGCATTAAGCACTCATTCAAACACTCAGAAATTCTTTTTATCCTCTCGAATATTTAGTTTTTAATATTTTTCATCGAAGAACATATTTCTATGGCTTATCACGTTTCCCGGAGCTATTTTGTTGATTGTGTGTGATAATGTGGCATTTCCTTCAACAAATTGTGATGTCAAAAAAACTGAAAAATCGCCATACTCGAAAGGCATCTGAAAAACCCACTTCTTCGATATCTGTTCGGCGAAACCAAAAGAATTAGCTAATTTGTATTTTTGACGCTATTTCCTAACGACTCTTAGAAACAATATGCTAATGTTTTGGGTGTGGCTTCTAGCGAAGGAAATGTTCCTGTTGTCCCAGATACGTATGAATGGATTCTTAAAAGTTAGGTTATCCGCTTTCATCACACCAGACGCGATGGCCAAGTGTGAGCTTAATGATACCCAAAGTACGCTCAATCGAGCTTCCATAGTTCTAATTCTTTCCGCAAGTTCGAAGTTGAGTTTTTTTCTGCAAAAATGACTTTCGCGTGCAATTCGCAAATCCCATCCACCGAAATACGAAAATTAGTATTTTTATATATTTCGCTCTATAACGAATATTTTCATTGTTCTAGATCAGGGATGCGGCCCTCTGTCGATTTCCTGGCGGCCCGCCTCACCATGTGTTATTTTAATTTAATAAATCGCACGATAGGTAATTTAGATTAAAACTTCGTTGCTAGGTAATGCATTAAAATACGCAAGCTTCCTTGCGTCAACCTTTTTCTGTGAACAAACTTTTTCAGTCATGATTATTAACAATGCGAAAAACAGGTACCGATTGACTAATGAAAATTTATATTCCATTTTACTCTTGGCTACTCAAAAATCGAACCCAATATTAAAAGAACTGTTAAATCAATGCAATGTCGCGCATCAAATTAAATTATTCATTTAATTTTTTGTTATTTTTCTTTTTTGTAACTATCTGAACTTTAAATGATATAAGTAATAAATATCAATAAATATAAATAAAATTAATAATATATGATAGATAACTTTCATGTTTTTTGGCTGCCCTTCCATAACTCGCTAACTCGCAATGCATCTTTGTGGCCCTTGGTCTTAAGAAGTCTGTACATCCCTGTTCTAGATCTTTAAGTTTCTAAGTCCGTGTTTCTTTTTCGTGAATGACTCACACGTGTAATTCACACATCTCATCCATCGAAATACTCAATCGAGGATTTTTATTTCGTTTTGTACGAATAACTTCCATGCATCTAAGGGCCGCGGTAGCCCAGTTGGAAGAGCAGCGAATAGCAACCGGTGGGTTGTGAGTTCGAAAATTGGTCCAGCCAAAGACCGTCGTGTACACGCGGGCTGGTGCAAGTTAAATCTGTCGTGGCCTCAAATGTCCTCACGTTAGCGTGGTGTGGAAGTTTGTAGAGTGGGGTGCCAGTTCAGGTGCTCATCTCGTCATCAGACCGTAGTTCAAAATTACGAGGCGTTGTCCTTGGATCTTTCTCTTCGGGATTGATCCTGGACCGTCGCCAATGGCCCGTTGTGTTGCTCCAGTGCGACGTTAATTCATCATCCTCTTTTCCCCCTTTCACGACATTTTTGACTTGACGTTGTCTGTGTTTGACGCAGCTTGGCTAAATATGGTCCTTGCGCCATAAAACCCCAACCAACCAAATCTTAGTCGTGAAACAGCATGCGCGTGCTTGTCGCGAAATAGCCTGCAATTCGCACATCCCACCCACAGTAATACGCAAATGGGGATTTTTATTCCGTTCTTTGCGAAACACTTGCGCCACGAAGTTGATTCAGCTGGCGAAATGGGCATGTCTTTTCGCACGCCATTTAATGTGACGGTCAAAGTCAAACATTGCAGTTTTCCTGACCCCGTTGCGGTTCGACGATTGCAGGTGTTCCAGCTCTCGGAGAAAGAGTACACAAATAACGTCAAGGCTCAATTGGCGGAAAGGAGTGCAATAGATGTCTGGCAGTTCTCATCAGTATACTTTAATTATAGTCTCTGGTATAAAAGGCCATTTAGCGGAAACTAATTTATCCAATCTTCGCGCGGGTGGGTTGGTTTCTGAACTTATTGGTTGTTTCTGATCGTACTGGCTCCTGAAATCGGTCTGAGAAACTATCTACTGGCCTCGGAGATTTTAAAAAGTCAAAAATAAAAATTTTCGTTTTGAAACATGTTTGAAATTTTTGTGAAGTAATCTCAGGACAAAACACGTTTTAACCTTGAGCTGTTATGGGTATATTTAAATTGTATAAAATAAAAACAATCAAACTGAAAAGTTTGTTTTTCGAAGAATTCTTTCAGCGTATTGCATTCTTCAATTGTATCAGCAGAAAAAAATTAGCTCTCGTATAAAAGGCCATTTAACGGAAACTTTAATTTATCCAATCTTCGGTTTTTATTTCTGAACTTATTTTCTCTTCGTCTAGTAGAGCAATACCGGTACTGGCTCGTGAGATCGGCCGGAAATGAAACCATCTATCAGCCTCGGGGATTTTTAAAATCTAAAAATAAAATATATTGCCTTGAAATATATTTTAAATTTTTATGGAGCATTCGCAGGACAAAAACAAGTTTGTAAAAGATCTTTTATGGGTATTTAAATTTTTATATAAAATAAAAACAATCTAACTCTGAAAAAAATGGTTTTCAAGGAATTTTGGGGGCCTTGTATCACATATTACAATTTCTTCAGAAAAAAATGTTCACAGCATTGTGGCTAGTTAGATTTTGTTCAATAATCCAATGAATAATATCGTTAACTTACAAGTGAAATTAGTCAAAATTTCAAATATGAGTTTTAGTTTTCTAGACCAGAATGTGATCTTGAGACTGAAGTCCACTAAGTTATTTTTTTCTTTGCATAAAAGTTAGATTTCTTGAGAAACTCAAGACAAACTTCTTTGAAAACACGTGTAATAAACGTATAAACAAATGATTAAATGTACATTATTTATATTTTCATCAGTATACTTTAATTAGCGGTCTCTTCTATAAAAGTCATTTAACCCTCCAAATGGTTTTGACGAGATCTCGTTCATCAAGATCTGATAAATTTTTCCAATGGCGAGTTATCTCGTCAAGATGTTGCTGATTTTTTTTATGATGACGAGATCAAGATATAGTTAGTTTTCTTTTAAGGACGAGATATCTCGTCCATCAAGATCTTGTCAGTTGTGCTAATGATTACATTTTTGATGAGAACTTCGTCGAGACAACCACCAGTAGGTTAAAAGAAATTTTAAAGAATCTAATCTTCGAGTTTTCCTTTTGAACTTATTTTCTCGTTTCCTAGAGTAATACCGGTATTGGTTATTGAGATTGGTCCGAGAAATGTAACCATCTACTGGCCTCGGCAATTCAATTTTTAACAGCTAAAAATTAAAACAGTTGCAAACAATACAAATAAAGTAACGCCCCAATTAGTCATCACTCAAGGGACCAAGAAATTTTGACGACTTAGCGGAGTAACCTCAGAATGTACTCAATATGCATTACTGTAACGATCACATTAATTTTTGGGCTTAATATGGTGCTATGAATTCATCTACAATACCTTGAACTGACGTTAGGTAATGTCGCATTGTTTCTAAGGCTTCAAGAACTTGTGTTTTATTAGAAGGTGAAATAATTTTCTCGTTTTCACTTTCACCGCTCGCACTTTCATGCTTTTCTCTTAAAAAATCCGCAGTTAAATCTTATATGGTCGTTTGTGAACATACTGCACCGATGTTATTGATATCTTTGTAGTCATTTTTATCAGGAACAGTACATCCACTTTCATTCACGATTTCAAATAGATCCAATAAAGAATCAAGGTCAGTCCTCATTTTCGACTTCAGTTTGTTTGCAATCAGGCACAAACCCTGCATGTTTAACCCTCCTGGTGGTTGTCTCGACGAGGTATCTCGTCATTAGCAAAACTGACCAGATCCTGATGGACGAGATATCTCGTCATTAGAAAAATTGACCTGATCTTGATCTTGTCTCATCATCAAAAAACAGCAATACAATCTTCATTCGGAATTCAATCGGTATTCTTGATGACAAGATATCTCGTCATTAGCAAAATTTGTAAGATCTTTATAGATGAGGTGTCTCATCGAAACCACTTGGAGGGTTAAAGACCTTTCCAGTGAAGAGTTATCCGAGTTCGCATTTGATTACGCGACCGACAAGTAAGCGAGGGCTTAATTACATCGCCGCCTATGAGCTCTTCTAAGAATTCCGAGGTTAAATCTTTTATGGTCGTTTGAGAACACACTGCAAGATGTTATCAATATCTATGTAGTCATTCATGTCAGTAGCAGTACATCCACTTTCATTTACGATTTAAAATAAATTTAATAAAGCGTCAGGGTCAGAGTCCGCATTTTCGACTTCATTACTTTCGCCTTTAAACCCAAACCCTTACTGTACCCTTATCCTCCGACTCACCAGGGGTTTAGAGTTTTTATCAGAGGGACGGGGAGAGGGAAAATGTGATAAAGGATATCAGATATAATATAACATTTGGACATATACACAGAAGCGGAGCAAAAGGCATCAATAGTCAAAGATTAAAGTTGGAACATAACAGAAAAAACATGAACAGAATATAAAGAAATTACTCAGCACAACACACAATTAAACAACACGAGGAACAAAATTCAGGAATCGGAGGGCCGAAAAGAAGCACTCTGGGCGACGTGATTGTTTTATTCGTCATTTCTTAAAATTTTTGCTATGGATATTTACATGTGATATGAATTTTTGATGGTTAATATTACATCGGAGCAATAACACCCCAGCTTAATGGCTAAAATATATTTACATTTGAATTCCTCAAAAATTTATCAAGAATAGAGCTCTGAGGATAAAACAGGAAAACACCCTCATTGGGAGTGTTCATAAAATAAAATATAAAGTAAGTCTTGCCTTTTAAAATAATTAAAATAGTAGCACGCTCTAGAAAGGCGAAGTAACGTATTACGTTAAGTCTCATTAGAACTATTGAAGAAAAAAAATTATTTTCCTTTCCCCTCCATTCCAAAAGAGTATCACTTAGAATTGATAACTATATCAAAGCCGATCAGCCCTATCCTCAGCCACCTCCACACATTTTTTGGTATTTAAATTGAATTTTTGTTTTTAATATTATCCATTCAAAATGGAAGGTTTTTGTTTGGTTGGTTTGAGGGTTTTATGGCGCAAGCGTCATATTTTGCCATGCTGCGCCAGACACAAGACATACAACATCAAGTAATAGACACACACACAATGACAGTTTTACTGACAGAAGAGAGAAATACACCCAGGAAGGAATGCACCTGACAGGAATCGAAACTGTGCCACAACTCGAAGGTTGCTAGCGCAGTGGACATACCCACTGGACCTCGACGGCCCCGGTTTTCTTTTGAGGGTAAGACGAACCCTGTACATTTCAAGACCCTTCCACTGTCAGGAGTTGTCCGAGGTAGTATTTGAATTCGCGACGAGTAAACGAGGATTTAATAACATTTCCATCTAAGAGAGCTAGACGGGACTGAAGAAAATTGAATACTTATACAGAGTGGCGAGTTAATCCAGGTGACGACTTAGGTTTTACTGTAAATCGTTTTAAGCAGTATATGATGTATTATATAGTTGGATTACAAGTGATACACAATTTGACAAAATTTTCTAGGACGAACTTTTTAGTTTTTCTGGACCAGAATGTGGTGAGCTTCAGATAGTAAAGTCTAAGTCATTTTTTGCATGAAGGTTAGATTTCTTGGGAAACACTTGAGCAAAATAAGCACATAAACAAATGAATAACTATGCATTATTAATTTTAATTATATTAATTGTTGTAAAAGTGATACATAATCATAATAAAAGTAGTCTTCTCTGAGTATTGATCAATTGGGTATATACGAGTGCAATAAAGAATTGTTAAAAATGATAAAAATTACAATTTTTGGCATCACTTGAAAATTAGAATTTTACCCTTTCGTTTTCTCAGAACTTTTTTGGCCCCGTATTTTTAGTTAGGTAATTAAATTTACGTCACACTAGAGCAGCACTAAGATCCGAGGATACGTTATTTTGAACCACGATCTGACCAATTTTGCTAATGTCGAGATCTATCGTCATCAAGACAGAGCCGATTTTTTATGAAGATATCAAGATCTGGTCAGTTTTCTTGTGACGAGAGATATCTCGTTCATCAAGATCTGAACAGTTCTGCTAATGACGAGTTACCTCGTCGAAACAACCAACAGGAGGGTTAAATGTTTAATTTTTCATTATTTCACCGGCAATATTTTTTCAAATTGGCATAGTTAAAAACAAGGATGAAATCTGTATATATAGCAGAGTTGGCGTCTGTCTACTCTATACAAATCTACACCGCTTGACCAATCCACACCAAATTTGGAACACTCATTCTTTAGAATCTTGCAGAAAATAGGTTAAATGTTTAACCCTTTTCGATTCGTCATGGGTCTGCAGAGGGGTTAAAATCAATTCGAAATCCCCATAGGAAACATTGATTATCATTATGATCACTGTTTGACCAATCCATACCAAATTTGGTACACTTATGCTTGAAAATCCTGCAGGGAAACATGCTTTTTTACCTCCGTTCGATTTGTCTTAGGTCTGCAGAGGAGGTTAAAAACAATTCGAAATTCCCATAGGAATAACATTGAATAATATTACAACCAATTCAATCTGAGCAACACCGGGTAATTCAGCTTGTTAAATACAAAGAATATTTTACGTTGCTATAATTTGAATATTCCTTTTTTAAATATAATAATTTTTATCTTTGAATTTTTCTTTTCACCTTCGTGGTTTCACAGCAGATAATCGCCCTAATTGATAATTTTCATCATAGTATTGCGATGGGACGCTTGTTGTAATCGTGGATTAAGAAGCGTGGAGCTTGTCTCGTTTTAATTTTTAAGTTGATTTGATTCTGCAGTGAACAGGAATGGTGGATTTAGGACGAGATTGATTATGCTATGAAATGCGTTCGCGCGAGTTAAGGAAACAAAATACAAGTGAAATTCACGGATAGCTGCTCATTACCGTGTAATTCTACTCTTGCCCAAGAAAATTCAGCTTTCCTCCGCATCGCCTCATTGATTCGTCACGATTTAGAAATTATTCTTTGTCATAACCGGTCCTTTAGAAATGAGTAACTCGGCGCATTCCACTCAGCTTCGATCATTTGCAAAATTTGACTCTTTTTAGCGGCACCCACTTGGGAAAATTATTTAATGGGGGAGCAAGTAGTAGCACCAACATGAGGAAATTATTAAAGGGTAAGTAGTGGTACCAACATGAGGAAATTATTGAAGAGGGACAGGTAGTAGCACCAACATAAGGAAATTATTAGAGGGCAAGTAGTAGCACTAACATGAGGAAATTATTAGGAGCGAGAAAGTAGAGTGGTGAAAACTTGAGGAAATTATTTGGAGGCTAAGTTGTGGCGCAAACATGAGGATAGTTTTGAGGAGGGGTAGGTAGTGGCACCACACGAGGAAATTAGTAGAGGGGGCAAGTAGTAGCACCAATATGAGGAAATTATTTGGTGGGAGAACGTAGTGGCATCAGCTTGAGAAAACTATTAGGTGGACAGGTTGTGGCACAAATATGTGGAAATTACTAGGGGCAAGTAGTGGCACCAACTTGACGAAATTATTAGAGTTATGGCGGCAACTTGAGAAAATTATTAGGAGGGAAAATAGTGCACCAACATGAGGAAATTATTAGGAACAAGTAGTGGCATCAACACGTGGAAATGATTAGGGAGCCAAATTGTAGCAACAACATGAGGATATTATTGAGGGGGGGGGCAAGTAGTGGCACCAACATGAGGATATTGTAGCGCCAACTTGGGGAAATTATTGTGAGGGCCACACTTCACATTTAAGTGCTTTCAGAACTCAATTTTGATAATTCTATATTTCTATATTTGTAACATTAATTTTCAGTATTTTTGTAATATTGATATTCTTTAGTATATTTGTAATATTTGTTTTGCTTAGCATATGATCCCTCATGCTGGGGATCTCAACAATAAAAATATTAGGACTCAAAGAGTTCGGGTTCCTAGGATTTTGCGAGCTCTCTCTCTCTTAATAAAGCGACGAAGTGACCAAATACGTGAGATCGAGTCATTCTGCGTATTTGGTCACTCATACTATCTGTACGTTTGTAATATTTATGCTTTATGTTTGAGAGGGCGGAAGCTGGCCCCAATCATAAAAAAATAGAGCCGCACTATCAAACCCGTATCATGCCGGCGGGAAAACCTAAATTTAGAGGAGGTTAGAGGGCCCGAAGGCGGATCAATCGACTTAAAAGATTTCAAAGATACCCAAGAAACACAGCGCAAAGTACTATTACGACCGCGAGCTGCACGTAGGAAGGAAGCCGAGACCAGAACACAGACAAGATACGGTATGTCCTGGTATCTTGTCTGTGTTCTGGAAAAGTCGGCGCGGAAAGCTTCAAAATCGACTAAAGTGGCTTCTGGGCCGAAGCAGTAGAGGACCGAGGCCGAATATATGAGGTGCGCCGAGAACAGGATTTACTACAAGCGCGCTGGCGACACATTTCTCTAGATTCACCAGTAAATCCCATCACTAAGTGGCTGATGCGACAGGAGATCGGCACTTACTAGATAATCGGGCAAGTAATCAACGTATCCGTCTATGTTGACACCGTGAGGTAGCTGCCTCGCCAGTTAGACGACAATTACGCATTGAACGTGAGCATGAATAAGCGTTTGATACTTATCAAATCATCGCCCTGTACTAGCAGTATGATTCCATTCAATTTGTAGAGTGCCGTGATTTGTCTCCTAATAAATGATTGCATACACAACCTCATTTCATTTCTCGCATCACCCACACGTAGTTCTACGTAAAGATACGCAGCATAGTGAAGCTACACCCGTCTATGCCTTTTTAGCATCTTGTTTTATTTTTAGTCAGTTTTTAAAGCGTTTGATATTTGTCTATTAGTTTGACAAAGGTTATTCTGTTCGCGCCGTGCATATCTGGGGCCATCATGAAGAAACGGGCCAGAACCTGTGGCGCTGCGGTCGCTTTTACGTCACGATATGGGGGCTATCGTTCCCGTTTGGTCTCGTAGACATGTATGCTTTAGAAGAAACTCGAAACCTACAATAATTTATCTTCGGATTTTAAAGTGATAATTGATTCATACCGTTCCTGAACGGTATGATGGGTGTACATAGTAAAAAAAGAAGAAAGGGGGAGGAATCTTCTCTTCTGATTTCATGGTATATGAGTCATAGTTACTTTTATGGGGATTCATTAGGCGCTTTCATTGTTAAAGTAGTAAGTAAAAATGATACCGAAAAGATCACTTGCCATCTAGATAAGAATTTGAATAGAGAAAGAACATTTTCAAGAGAAAATGTCCCCAAGCCCATCCCTCCGAGCAGTGATCAGGGGCCCGCAAGTACCGGATGATCTCAATTATTTCAATCCAAAATGGAAAGTATAAAAGCTTTTCTTTTACTAGTCCTAAGATTCGTACTGTGTTAATGGCAGCATTAATTTACTACCACACAGGTGCAAAGATGTTGCTCATTAGTAACAAATAGATTGTAAAGGAAAATTCGACGTAAGAGACGAACGATTATTATATTTGAAGACCAAGTGTAAACCATTAAGTCATTGGTTTAGTCTAACTTGAACTAAGTAGTGCTTTATCAGCACCGAAAAACATACTAGGAACCTCAAATGTTTTATCTTCACACATACGTTGTAATTATCCCGTTGATTTTCCAAACCTGCCCCCCCCCCCATTACTTTAAGTACATGTTTGTCCCCTTATATAAACCCTGGTTAGTACCATAGCTGGAGTCTGTCCTCATCTAGTTCAGTTTCACTGACAGCTGTCTCGCAATTGTACGTTTATTTTTTTAACAGTTCAAATTTTTTGGTTCTCGATTATTTCTCGCGGGTTAAAAGGTAAGCTTTACTTTAATATATTTCATACTACCATTTAAGTAGTCTGTAAGACCAGACCGATAGCTTAGTGGTTCGTTTCGGACAGTATTGTCAAATCATTGGAGGCAATTACAATGTTTCCATACGCCAAGTGTTAGAATCAGAACGTAAACTGAAAATTTTAAGTCTGATAAAGCTACAATCAAAAAGCAGTGGTAGCTTCCAAATAAAATACTTTGATTTTAGGGATTCAGCTGTAGAAACTTTAACTGACAAACCAGATGTGCTTGAAGAGATAATTTACAGCTGTAATAATGTTAATGTTTCAAATGATGTTCTGCCTGTTCTAGTGCATATATCTGGTTATGTTGCCAAAAAAGTGCAACATGAACTAAATTGTGAGATGTGCTGTTCGATCTTGTTAATTGAAAAATAACTGACTTAGAAATGTTCGGAAGAGTTTATTCACCAATATTTAAAAATAAGTGATAGGGCGCGGCCTTAAATGGCTTAAGGAATTTGCGGTACAACAGATTGTTTGTACTTATCAGATTTTTTATGAATTAATTAATGAGCACTATGGAGACTTTCTGTCACACAAATTTCAGAAAAGATTTAATTGAACTAACTCTACATAATTAGGTACCTCCAATAAAATATCTGTAGAGTGCCACATCTGTAAAATGCCACAAAAATTTATCATCAGAAAATGTGCGTGCATAATGGCAAACATTTTACTTGGCAATTATTGTAAAGCAAAAAATGACCTGCTGAAAAAGACGTAAAATAGAAAAACTTGCAGCATTTAAAAATTAAAAACATTATGTGGGTTGTAACCTGACTAAAGAAAAATAAAAGTTTGACTTTTTTTAAAGGTCATGATAACCTGACAAGATTTTTGCTTATAATTTAAATTACTGTATTACATTATCACCATTATTTTTAAAAAAGGTTGTTATCAGCTTAAAATTTAACTTCAAAAAATTGGTTTTGGGCTATTTAAAATTCAATAAAGATATTTTTTCTTCACTGTTAGAATGTTTTACTGAAAATAATGTGTAATTTGATTTTTTACAAATTTTAGATTAATTTCAACGATTCACATGCATTAGCTGTTGAAAAATTGATCATTTTTATTTCCTTATATTCATAAATCATATGCACTATAATTAATATATTGATTTCTTATCGTAAAAAAACTGTTATATTAAAATGTTACTTCAGAGAGGAAATTAAATAGAAGGAGATGTTAATTGTTACGAAAGAAAATTTAAAAATTGCTTACAAAGTAAAAATATAATTTGTAGGTACATTTTCTTTAGTTAAAATATTTTCATAGGAAAAGAATTATATTTTGATAGGCTACCCCTCCTATATATACTGAAGATTCCTTAAAATTTAATTCTTGAATTTCATTCGCCTCAGACAAACACAATTTTGTT
Organism: Meta bourneti; assembly: GCA_933210815.1. Classification (NCBI taxonomy): domain Eukaryota; kingdom Metazoa; phylum Arthropoda; class Arachnida; order Araneae; family Tetragnathidae; genus Meta; species Meta bourneti. Next base: position 41,215,972 of record OW119933.1, on the reverse strand, counting down.
AAACGCGTCTTCAGTCTTAAAGAAATTTCAGAGCACTATTTGATTTACAGAGAAAGACCCTAGGGTTAAATAAGTGAACAGTCATATCAATAATTGTCAATAAAAAGTGAACAGTCAGAAATGAAAGTTTTAACTATTATAAAAGATTACTTACCAATCATATAAGAATGGATTTGTTTCATTCTTTATATAAATAGAACTACAGTTTATTACTATTTTTTAAGCTGTCAAGTCATCAAAAAATTTATTTATTTAATTACGTAATTTATCCTAAAAATAAGCATTACATAAATCAAGACAATGAATACTATTAAATAGGAAAGAGATCGAAAATATTTTTGGCTATATTTACTTCAATTTGAATTTTTCAAGAAAGGGAAAATATTTCCACTAGTTGTCACATAAGCATGGCCATTGAAGTCTTTTAAATTGATCTATAATTAATGAAAGACTTCTTTAAAGCTGCATCTATTAGTTCCAAAATTCAGTGCACTTATTTGTAAAGGTCGAAACTCTAATGTAAGACAAATATTCAACATTTTAACGAATTATATGGTACTGGGAGATCTCTTAACGAAAATTGCTCCAAACACTTTGTGGTTAATCCCGGAAATACAAAGGAACGAATATTTTTATGTGTGTAAATTAATCCGAAATTAACAACAAAAAGTTAAGTTGTGTTGTTACAAATCTTAGAAAAATGGATTGATGTGGATTTGCATATATCGAGATTTTACTATCTATTTCCGTCTGTGATCAAGGACTCTTCGCTTGCTAATTCTTCTCTCTTCAATGGCCCCCATATCGTGACATCACAGAAACTGCACTCAGGCCCGTTCCTTCACGATGGCCCCGGCGTATCTCCGTGACAGTTGTTGGTGCTACTCCTTAATTGGCGTAATTTTCATGTACTTGGCGAGCGCCAAGAACGTTGCCAACTTCTCAGTTTTGCCTGATCTCTTCACGCGATAAGACGATGTCGCCAGCGTTCCGTTCCATGAACCTTTCCTTGTGTACTTAGTATAGTACAACTCTTATGTACTTAGGATAGTACATCTTTTTCTTTGTACTTAGGATAGTACAGCAATCAATGTAAATAAATATAATTAGTCCACTAAAGTTTATATTTTTGTGTGAGTCTCGACAATATCTGTATCTATTTTCAAAAGTTCTCAAATTTTCCCGCAGATTGTTATGCATATTGAAAATGTGTTTTTATATTGCAGAATATGGTTCCTAATCTTCTCGCTTAGTATAGCGGTAAATTGCTCCGTTACGGTATTTTTCGCTGCTGCTTGCATATGGGTGGACGGTTGGCAGTATACTTATATAATTGGATTATTAGAAGCTATTCTATTTTGTGGAGTTGGATGGGTGCTTTCTGGAAGTACAGTAAGTACAGTTTTTGTATATGTCGTTTAACATGATCACTAATTATTGAAATTTTGTTCGAGCATAGAATAGCCCGTTTTACCAATACAGGAGGTTTCAAACAGTGTACACACGTTAAGGGGATGTACAAACTTTAACGGGAGATAGGGAACATAAAATTAAGCCGTCTTCACATAGGGACATATGCACGCAAACGCCACCTGAATTTTCTAGAGGGTACACGAAGGAACAAAAATGAAAGACAGCAAGTATATGAGCCACATTTTTATGAGTTCTAATTTTACACTTTGTCAGTAGGTGCTCAAAGTTGCGACCACCAACAGTAATATATGCTTTATAGCGTCCCCCGGTGCATTAGTTGCCCGTACTAACTCATCTATGCATATTATACAGAGGGTGTTTCAAAATTTTTTGTACAGATTTAACTGTATTCATATACTAGAATTAACTGTATTCATATCGATGCATGTCAACAAGTGCCACACGGATATACTAAGGTTTAAAAATACAAGACAGCAGGTATGTGAATAACGTTTTCACTAGCCCAGTTTTAAAGTTTGACAGCAGTTGCACATTTACAGTGGGGTCTCAAAAACTGACCAACAACAATAAAGCCCTCCTGACAACCAAAACCAAACATGGAGAAACTGCCTTTTTGACTAACATGGAAACATATCGGCGATGGAAATTCGTAGACGGGCATTTGTTGATTCGCCTACTCCATAATATGTCGAAGTCCACATACGGTATCTATGTCAATCAGTATACATCTCACGATTCTGTTTCATTTTCAGGTTCTTTACGCACTGTACATCTTGTCGACGAAAGAATTGCCGTAAAAAAGGGACAACCGCAATGCTGCCGAACAGCACCCTTTAGCAAATGTACTAGGTGGCGATTGCGGATATGCATTTCTAAAAGGGCAACTACCACACTAATCAAGCTACCTGTATCTCCAAGTTTGGTCCTTGCGAACCGACGGTTGTTGCATGCTCCGCATAAAGTATCGAATACTTCACAGAACCAGGTAACAATATGATCACTTAAGCAACTTTTCATTGAGTGTGTTCCGACTATCTTTTAGCGTTCTGAGGCAGCATGACAACCGTTAACTCGAAATAGCATTGGAGGTTGATTAGTTTTGGGTTTTATGGCGCAAGGGCCATATTTGCCCAAGCTGCGCCAAACACAAGACAACGAGGGACGAAAAAAACCCCAAAACAGAAGGGAGGACAGATCATTCGGGGTGGTGACGCCAGTACACACCTAAAAATACGTCCCTGATGGCCCAAACTTTGAGGTACTGCCTTCTTGACCAACACGGAAGCATATTTAAAACTTCCTATGAAATTATTTTTAAAACTTCAAATGGGGATGGAAATTCGCAGACGGACATTTGTTTTGATTCGTCCACTCTAGGATATATGTCGACTTCCGCCTGCGATATCTATGTCAATCAGTATGCATCTCACGTTTCTGTGTTTCATTTTCAGGTTCTTTACGCAGCGTACAACTTGACCATGAATGAGGCGTTTAATTACCATCGTTATCGCTACTTGAAGGATAGCGACGGTCATTATCACAACCCCTTCAATCGAGGCGTCATGGAGAACATCAAGGAATTCTTCCACTGCACTCGCGTATGGGACGTTCACGACGTCGTCAAAATCGAAGAGACGGTCTGACTGCCAAAAGTGGATACCTCCTCAAAAACGGCTTGCAATTTACCCATTTCCAAAAGTATAAAGGGCGCGCTGATTTCCTTTTAGTTCACTTGAATATTTCTTGATGCAAAGACATGGTGTCACTATGCGGTGACGAATCCGCAAGCTTTGCTTTTGTACCTGGCAATCTGAAGTGTAGTGTCTTAACCGGCAATCCGAAATGTAGTGTCTTTACTGGCAATCTCAAGGAAGCAACGAAGGGATGCTGTATTGTGATTGGGACGGAAGTGCCGATCTGTTTTAGTCGATCGGGTTTGCTTACCGCGGTTCATATCCATGTTGAATGTTGCAACAAATACGCTCATTGGTGGGACCACAGCTATGACTTCTACTGTTTCCTTTACAAGTTGTTTTTATATCGAAAACGTGTTGGGAGTGAAAATGTTCATTTGTGGTGAAATTTACTTACCAAAATGTTCTCACTCGTACTCTTGCCTACAAGCCTCCCGTGCTTTGGCTGCCCTATCCTAACGGCGTGTTAATGACAATGTACCTGCAATCGAACAAATTATTTATAGATAATTTAGATAAGTTAATGTTACGCGCTGAGTATAATATGAAGGGTTCCCAGGACTCGGCAAGCACTGCTGATAATCTGCTTACGCCATCTTTGCTAAAACTTTAAAAATGCCGATTTCTATTTTTTAACTCATTTCTAACATTTATCTAAAAGTTAATTTTCACTGATCGCAAGCAATATTTAAATAGTTTAGTTTTTTACAAAACTTCCACAGCAAAACCAATCATACAAATAATCTCCCCCTAGTGTGTTTTCAATGAGAAAAACTCTTGTGTCAGCGATTAATAAGTTTAAAGAACTATATTAAATTATTTTTAAAACTTCAAATTCAACTCTCTCCAAATCGAACACTTGGTATTCATACAGGTCAGAAATAAACTGATTGCAGTTGATTAGTCACATTTTTATGGGCACCCTGTATCAAACATTGCTCTCAATATTATTAACTTTAAAAGATATTTGGCTTTTATAAGTCTTTTATTCTTGAAGACAGGTTCTCTACCTTTTCGTTGAAACGATCCAATTTTCATGGTTCATTATGATGGTGATCCTAGGGGAGTGTAGTCATTTCAGTGGGACTAATGATAGTGGACCACCGAAATGACTGTAGACCCTTTTGGGCACTTATTATATATTAGCTATTATATGATTTTACACATTTGACTATTTAGGTAATGTGTTTCTAGGTAAACGGGTCTATAGACAGGTATGTTTTATGGTTTACGTTTACTTGTTGGTGGATGCTTGTAATGTCAAATCGCTGCCACGAAATAACAATGCCGCAAGTATAATTCATCGATTTGTTCAGAAAAAGAAAATTAAGAATACAGTTCATGATTAATATTAATTACAACATAAGAGGAATTTTGATGGTAATGGATCGTCAATAATAGCATATTAACCATCCATTACCATCACTTTATCACTATGTTACTTTTAAATAATGCCACTCATGCATGTGTATTTTGAATATTCACCAATTTTGCAGTTGCGTCGTTCTAAAATTTTTAAGGAAATATTCAACACAAAGTCACTTACTATTAAACGTATTTGTTTTTACCACCGATTTATTGACAGTTTAATTCATTCAGTTATTTTCATTATGAAACGGACCCAGTTTAGATTAACAACAACACAGTATACACTTTCGTTGTTCGAGTCGAATTAAACACTTCTTATACAATAGTTCCAAACAGCATTTGCGTCGTTAAGAATGATAAGAAACAGTTGAAACTTGAACAACGACTCAATGCTCTGTAGCAGAGCTGAGTGTTACTACAGTTCTGTTCTTGCTCCATTGGAAGGATGAATCATGTCAAAGCAATTGACGCATTTAATTCAAAATACTTATATTTTGCATTTGCCTCATTGATCTTTCGGAACAGCGATACGACGTTAACATACTTGTTAACCGCTCCTAAAACTATGAATATGACAAAGAAAATTCACCCTTTTCTAATGAGAAAATTTTCTTTACAAGTGATCTAATCAATCAATACTCAGCTAATTCTATTTTGGTTGTAATCTTTATGGAGATGATTATCATGATAAATTTACTTCCACTGTTCACTTTTATTCCCTTTTGAATTCAAAGAATCCAAACTTAACTTTCAAAATAAAACAGTTGACAGTTTTGACAACATGAAATTTTGTCGATTTTTATGGTATAATTTTAATTTAAATAGTACTATAAATACACTGCATAAGATTTAAATAGGTCTTGGTTTTAAAGATAGAATGGAAAGAAATTTGATAGGCTAAATAATTCAAGCATTGACGATATTGAAAGTATTTCTACGAAATAAATTAATTATATGCGCCATTTAAGAAGGTATTTGTTTTGAAAACTCACAAATATTGATACAAATAATTAAATTCCGTATTTAAGTTATAACATATTACAAATTGCAGATGCTTCTATTAATAACAAAACCATTTACAAACATTTTCATAACTTCTACAAATGGGTGATTGATTGAGGAGTGTCTTATGTGTTTGCTCTGGTTCAATACTTGTACTGTAGTATCATTTTATGTTACATTTGTTTTTATTGCAATATCATTGATTTACAGGTAATTATGATGTATAAGTGAAGGGCTTCGGAAAACATAAGCCACTTTTCCCATCTTTCAAGAGAGCAATTTTCAATCTAAGAAAATTAAAAAATTATAATGGTTTATCCACTATTCAAGAGGTCACGTTATCTTAAATTTTCAAGTATTAAGCACTCTTCCAAACAATTAAAAATTATTTTGATCCTTATGAATATTTTGCGTTTAATATTTTTCATTACGGAACATTTTTCTATGGCTTATCACTATGTTGCCCGGAGTCCTCCAATTGCCTACTTTCTTCCGAAATTAGTGATTTCTGGTGATATTTATTTCTATTTTCAAGTAAATCACTAATTTAATTTTTACACCCTCTTTTTCTATTTTATCTACATTTATGTTTTTACATTTATTAATGCATACTCTAATTTTTTGTGGGAATACTGTAAAATCAAACTTTTTTCATCATTATAGCCATGTCTTTTCCACATCTTTTTACTTATGTCTTATATCGCACAAAATTCCTGTGAAGTTAGAAAGGTTATGCATTGTTGATAATTTATTAACAATGTGTGTACAACTACTATTGGTTATTTTAGTTTGTGACTACTTCCCTGTCCTTTAAAATGTTTACACCATGTCCTTTCTTCAATTCTTTCTCTGATTTGAGACGGTACAAGGTACTCATTTTTAATAAGGAATACTGTTTATTTTTTTCTAATTGATGGTGCTGCTTACTAACTATAAAATTAACTAAATAGGTAAATGAATTCAGGAAGAGAATGTGAACTTCAATATTGCATGTCTGAAAGCTTTGAAAGCATGTTTCAATGATTAACTTTCAGTAACCATGTCTACAAATACTACAAACATCACTGAAAACCATAGATTTGTCTTCCATTCTAAATTTGAATTAAGTGGAATCATATGCGAAGTAACATTAGCAAGCTAACTTAATCATAATAAAACATTAAAATGTTTTGGATTCATTTTGAAATCGTAGACATTGGAAGGGAACTTTTCAACGAGGTATATATTTTTATTGATCAGCTATCAAAAAGTATCTTAGAAATATTCCAAACTACATTATTAGTCATATCAAACGCAGCTAAATACTATGAAACATTCGTTTCGTTCTTAATTTCCAATATTTTTGTTTGAAAAATGACCAATAGAATCATCCATTTATTTTCACCTTAAATTCATTATTGAGAGAATATGCACACGGCGTGTGATTTTTTTAGACACCAAATCTTGTTCAAATTTTGTACTAAATATCTTTTACTAATATTTTATAGAATTTTTGTTTGTTTATAAAAGAAAAAAGTTATACGTCTTCTCGTCTAATATGAAATTGAGTTTGTAAGACAAAGAGAAACCAATTTAGAACAGGTAGAAAAACTACACATCAATATTCTTCCATACTAGCCAAGAACACTATCCCCAAATTTTCTATTTAGGGTTTCCGGTTATAATTCTGTGAATATCTTATGCCTTACTAGACTTGGAAGCAGTTGGATAACTCTCAATAAACAGTCAACAACAGCATGTGGTTGTTTAAAAAAAACAGAAAAATAATGCAGTTTAGATTAGCATACCAACATCACCTTAGCTTTACTTTAATTCTAAATTGGTTTGTTGATTATCTGAATTTTGCCACTCTTCATTATCATAAAACAGTTTCAATAATGAAGCTAGCGATACGGCCGTAATATTTAAGCGTACTGTTACAAAGAGAGATGAGTGGGTGAGTTTGGATTTCGTTACGTACCAATGCCTTTTTGAATAACTCAAGTGCATGTGGTTGTTTAAAAAACCAGAAAAATAATGCAGTTTAGACTAGCATACTTAATTCTAAAAATTGTTTTGTTAATTATCTGAATTTTTCCAATCTTCATTATCATAAAGCAGTTTCAATAATGAAGCGAGCGGTACGGTCGTAATATTTAATGTTTTGAAGAGAGACGAGTGTGAGTTTGGATTTCATGAAGAACCACGTACCTTTTTTGAATAACTCAAAGCATAAATGCTGTTAATGTAATCTATTTTAAGCTTGTAGTTTGTGTCAAACAGCATACTGGAGTTGCGCGTAAATTTAAAAACAAGGAAACGGGTATAACAGAGTTCTTTTTTTGTGATGTGACGTAAAAAGGAAACCGTTTTTGGTATTTCCAGCTCATTATGAATGTTTTCGGTACTATATCTCGGGTATGAATTCAGGTACTTAGTCATTCGAGAGATTTGCGAGTATTTCTAAGATACTATTTGCTCGATTTTCTAACGCATTTCGAAGTTGAAATTTACTCTCTGCACTTGAAAATCTCATTCTAATACTTTTCTGTAAAAGTATTTCAGCACGTGAACAAATCTAACATTAGTCACGGTAGACCAGGGGTGCGCAATTTCATGAATAATGCGGGCCGGATTGTGAAGAAAACGGGCCGCAGGTACTAGTTTGAAGGTGTTGTGTAAGGAACAGACACCAATAATCCATTTTTAGGTAGAATTGTTTATAAAACATCAATAGAACAAGCTACATTTTTCATTAACAAGATTTCTAGTCGGAAGTTAATCCTGTGTTGTAGGATATCCCCCCAAATTTCCTTTTTTTAATTAGCCCACGATTTACACTTATTTTTAGATGAGCAGAATCGAGTACTTTCAAGTATCCAATAAATATTCGAATACATATACAAGAAACAACTAATTAATAGCAAAAATCAGCCAACTGCTGATATAAGGCTATTATATAAAAATAACACTTTGTTCTGATTTTCTCAGCAATGTGGTTATTTCACCTGGAATTGTGACATAGTGGATCAAAGTTCGAATCCACAACAAGTGGAAACCAGTGGATCGTTATATTGTTATTTATTCTACATGCAAACGGTAGTATTTGACACTCGCCCAACATTGACACGCATATAATGGTATTCGGATACCTAGGATGAATATTTTGGTATCCGAGTATAGTACTTTGGTATTTGAATACTATGGTGTTCGAGTACTTTGGTATTCGAATACTCCCATCTCTACTTATTTTGGCTCATAATTGAAAAGTTTGCTCACACATAAATATGCGTCCAAAGAAGCTGGACAGTTCCTGGACAATCGCTATCAAAATTTTAAATTTACCCTTTTCCAGGCTTTTGTAGAAGTCAATTTAGTAAAATTCTTTAAATTTCGACCTATCTGTCGTTGAACATTGAGGATCAATTATCTCGGGTTAGAGTCGGTGCATACGTGATCCAAGAAACACTGATCTCTTATCCTTCTAGGAAAAGAAACGATTTTTTTCTCAGACAAAATGTAATGCCTTATCTGCGTCTCTTGGAACTCAACTTACACCTCATTTCGCCGACATTCTTATAGCCGACTTTTTAAAAAATTTAGCCGTCGAAATTTTTAAAAACCAATTAAAAGTAAAATAATTTTCTCTATTTCAGTCTAATATTAATATTAGCGCTTGGTCAAATATGGCCCTTGTGCCATGACTAATCAACCAACTTTAATAGATGTAAGACATTCTCAGGCCGGATCCAGCCTGCATGTCGTGTATTGTGTACCCCTGCAGTAGACTAAATTACACCGTACAAGTAGATGTATAGAAACGTAATTGAAACCCAAAAATTTACAGTTTCGATTTTCAACATCTCTTGAAAACATATTAACTATTGTAGACATCGTTTTTGTCGAGTAAATTTCTCAAATTTCTGCAAATGTTTAATACAATAAGGTTGATGAGACATTGCACCTTCGATAAAACTGCACATGCGACTAATTCGTAATCCTGCTGTTAGTAAATTCTCAAGTAATGCATGTTTGCTTGAAGAGTACAGAAAATTTATACAAAGATTCTCAAAGGTTTTACCTTGACTACTCATTCTTATTAGAACAGAATTGATTCTTCTAAGCAGTGTTCCTGAAACTCCGTAGATGAAACAATAAATTCTTGAAAAGATTTCTCGATCTTTCTGTAAATTTTCAGCTTTTATTTCCTTACAATATATTGTTACTTGAAGGAAAGAAAAGTAAGAATTAAATTATAATTACCAGACTAAGGCCTTTCATCAGACAAAGTAATATAATTTATCACACTTTATACGAGCAGCAGTTTTAAGAGTTTTATTCCTGTAAATACATTTTCCCAAAAATATCCTTTACTAAGCATAAAACAACAGAAAACAGGATTAGTTTTTATTATTTAGTATAAAATAGATCTTGTTGCGTTATCAGGAAAAGTGGAAAACGCCTGTTGACTTATTTTTCAATTTGTTAATGCATGATACGAGACATGATATTGACTAACAAATTAAACAAGTAGTCTATTTTATGCGATACCAAATAGCTATAACATGGAAACTAAACCTTTAAAATGTGGGCTATTTGTTTTTTAAGTTCAATGTTAAAACAAACTGGTAAAGAGATATATTTTAGTAGTATATTCTATATAAAACCACACACAATAGCTTTAACACTTAAAACTAAACTTAAACCTTAAAATGTAGAATATTTGTTTTATAAATTAAATGTTAAAACCTAAACCGGTTGGTATATAAAGAGATATCTTTGTTTTGTCCACGAAATATGTCTCAGGAGAACTCGTTCTGCCACTATAAATAGCTGCTGCTGGTTAACAGGAAATGGACTTCTGTACGATTTTTAGACAACAAATTTGAATACATGTTTTACTGAGTTGTATCGATGTGTAGTCTGTATCAAATGATTTTTATTAGATGAAAAATAGCTGTTCCTTCACTGTTTCATGTGATAGTGCAATAGTTACTGCTTGTATGATTTTCTTTCTATTTTGTAAAATGTGTTAAAAAGTGTACTTGCTTGAGTGACGTTGTTAGGAACAAATGTGTGTTAACTGGTAACTAGAGTATTTTTAGTATAGAACACAAGACCGTAGAACTTGTTTTCAGATGTTTAATGTGATTTTATTTCACACACATGACCAGTTTAATCTTGTTTAAGGTGTTACAACAGTCATAGTGATTGATTTTAAGCTGTACGTCCAATACAAAATGCATTTAAAAGAAACTTTTGAAAAAAGTAGTCCGTAGTTTAGAGGTGTCCTATATATAGAGTCTATTTTAGATACTCATAGAGAAGCTTGACTTTGTAGCATATTTTTTTACATATTAGAGGCGAAACAAAACAGACAGAATTAATTTTCCGAAATCAAGAGAAATTCTGGCAACATTTGAATGTAGAATGATTTGGTGACTGAGTTCTACATGTTTCATCATTTTCAAGTTCCCAGTTTAAGATAATAAATGGAAACTAAACGCAAGATTTTAGGACGAAACAATAATAAAGAAAACGGGAGTAAAATGTATAATGATTGATTTGGTGTTACCGAGTTCATGTTAAATTATTTACGAATTCCTTGTTAAATATAATAAATGGAAATTAGACGCAATTTTTGGGACGAAACAATAGTACAGAAAAATATTTAACGTCTTTAGTGCTGTAAAATAGTTGTATAAACTTTAAAAATGATCAATTAATTTTTTTTAATTTTAAAGTGAATATTAAAGTTTTGGGAAATTAAAAAATATTTTTCGTTACAATTTTCAGTTGTGTTTATGTTAAAATAAAAACATTTTCCCAAGAAATTAAACATTTCAAATAGTGGTCTCAAGAATTCGAGTTCAAGTAAGCATTAGAGACGATAAGACTGCATATAGAGCAGGCAGATGAAAGACCACCTGCAGTTTAATCTTCGTTCCACGGAATTCTGAGTGGAAAAATGTTAGTCCATTTCACCCTAAAATTCAAGTTTCACCAAATATTCGAAAACCGACACAGCATGTGTTAAAGTGACATTCCTAAAGTAGGAATTTTGAACATTCTCATCTCATTTGCAATCTACGGTCTTTATAGTGTGTGGGGTGTCTATTTCTATCGATTGATATATGACGAAGAATAAACAGAAACCTTGCAGAAGTATCCTTGAAAAATACACGCAATTTTGCTGAAAGGTCGAAGCAATTAAATTGTAAACCCATGATTTCGTAGCTTGTCTTCAGTCTACGAACTAAACATAAAGCTGAAGTATACATTATCCTTCATTTTCTTGAAATCGATTATCGGGCAATGCACCCAAAGCCTTGAATCAGATTTCTAGTTTCTAATTCGCCATTGAAGAATTTATGAATTCAGTAAGTGCCGGTCGATTTTTAGAAGTTTTCATGTCTCAATCCTGATTTGAGTCTTATTGCGTTTACAAAAAGTTTTTTGGCATCGGAACTCGCATTGTATTCATTTGTTATTTCTTAAATTATTTTATTACTTTTCTACCTTTTATTTACTTAATTTCATTCTTAAACCATACTGAAAACAATAGATCTCGTTAAAGGTACAGTCCGTAAGTTTGTTCAATTAGCATTGATGTTTATTAATTTATTTCCTAAATTGTTTTACCACCTTTTTACCTTTGATGTATTCAAACAAATTCTATGCCTAATCATGCTGAAACCACTAGAGAGATATCTGGTTGTATATACAATATCAAATTAACTAAGCTTTTAAACTAAAAATTAAAAAAAACTGAGCTTAATGATGTATGATGTATTCAACCCGAAACGTAATATATTCATTCTTAAATTATTCATGTCTCTTGAAAAATGATTGAATGTTGACTTCTGTAGGATACAATAACTGAGCAGTTGTCTTATTAATCCGTTATCTGATACCTTCATACGTCGGCCATCTTGATTTCCGCCTTGAACATAGAAAGTAGTATGCCCTCATAAACGTGAATGTTGAATAGATGTATTTTTTAAATTTCCGACATGCAAAGCAACGCTTTTTCATTTCCATCTCAGGGAGAAATAAACCGGTCTTCCAGTATCCGAGTCCTCCTTTTACGTTTTAAACGTGAGGATAAACTACTAGAGCACACGGGCATTGATGTCACATGCACTAGGAAACAGACCTTCATTTTAAAATGAACTGCTCTTTCAAAATTTATCTAAAGTAACCCAACACTCCATTAACTCGTTCCCTGCCGAGTGTATCATTTTTAGTTCTCATTGAAACTCGTTTTCAGGCCAAGTGACAATTTTGTCATTGATACATAAAGTGCAACATCCCCTAAATATTGGTATTGCTTTTTCTGTCTACCACGCAACTTGCTCCAGACAGGTCTGCGGCTCTCTGTCTCTATAGAAACGAAACATTGCCCATTTTCTATAGGGGATTCTCGAAGCATTGAGTTTGCCAAATTGGCGCACTTAGCAACAGTTGGTACTCGTGGTGATAGTGCGTTAACCAGATAACTACCAGAAGTGCCCCGAGCCTGTCTTTATGAGGGACTACCAGTTTGATGGACATACCTGAATACTTTTATTTTTTGCTTTTATAAACTAAGATTTCTGAAGAAAATCACCATTGTGGATGAATATAGTGCAACCCCTTTCGCCAGAGGGGGTTGCCCACTGAAACTAATTTTCCTGCCACAGCCAAAGCACTTGTGAAATAGTAGTATTAATTGCATGCATTTTTAAAAATAGCAAAAAAGTCTCTTAAACCCTACTTTAGACTTTGAAGATTTCGCCAAGTTTAAATTTTAAAATTAGAAAATTGAATATTTTCTTAATAAGGTTTTCATGACAATCTAGCAACTTCAGATTTCGATGTTTTTCTTTGATGGTTGTCCCGGCTTGACGCCAAAACTTCGAAATTGGCATCCCTTGGAAAATTTTTCTAAAGAAAAATCTGAAAAATATTATTTACGTCCGTTTTTAGTTAAAAAAGACTAATTTTAATAATTTAACTGTAGTTAATAAAAGACCAAAAAAGACAAAGATTTTAACTGACTTTAGGTGAATTTTCAAAAAAGTCGCCAAATTTTTAAATGAATAGCTTTTTGGACAATTGTGCTTACGAAAGATACTCCTAATCTCGCCAAGGTTGAAAAATAGTTACAAAAAGTCGTCTAAGGCAACCCTGTTAATAAAATTTCCGAGAAACTAATGATGAAAGAAAACATAATATTTCTTTTTAGGATTAAACTATTGTTGACACACATTTCATGGCCAAGTCTCAGCAGGAAATGGATTGTCCGACCAAACCCTATATTTGTCTTTGTTTTAATAAAATGCTTTGCTTCATTCGATTACAAAGGATAGGACATTAAAAATTGCAAAATATCTCTTTTAGAAGCTATACTTTCTTTTATGGATTCTGTTTTTTTCGTTATTTTACCTTTTTTGTTATTCTTGGCTATTTTAAATACAAAATAAACTTATTCGTTTGTTACATTGTGCATTTAAAAGTTTCTATATTTACTCTACTAAAAATAAGTTTCCAGCTCCCCAAAAGCCAAAAATTGGTAATAGGTACACAAGGACTGAAAATGATGCTTAAACACGGCTTAGAAAAGAACGTGTTAATAGTCACCACGTGTATGAAACTCAGCTTGATGAAATTATCTTCCGAGTCCTTAAGGCAGGTTTTCAAACTGCATCGCGGCTCTAAAGGGAACCGTGGTCTTCCATCAGGGAGCCATGGATGCTTGACTGCTCTCTGATAACCACTATTTTCCATGAGAAAAAGCGAAAAGATATATTATTTTTACGTATTTATCAAATTATTCGGTACCGTTTTCAGTACACATGGCCTAAAAATAGTACTCAGAAACGGCTTGGCAGAGAGCATGTTAATAATCACCACGTGCATGAGTCAGCTCGATAAGATTGTTGTCTTCTATTTAACTCCTTGAGGCTGGTTTTCAAACTGCGTCCCGACTCTAAAGAGAGCCTTAATCTTCCGTCAGAGCAGCCATGATGTTTGACTGCTCTCTGATAATCACTGTTCCATGAGAAAAGCGAAAAAATATATTATTTTTACGTATTTATCAAACTATAACATGTACCATACCGTTTTCAGTACAAACGATGATTCTCGAAAACGGCTTGGTAGGGAACGTATTTAATAGTCACCAAGTGCATGAAAGAGCTTGATAAGATTGTCTTCTATTTGAGTCCTTAAAGCAGGTTTTCAAACTGCATCTCGGCTCTAAAGGGACCCGTGGTCTTCCATCAGGGGAACCATGATGTTTGACTACTCTGATAACCACTGTTCCATGAGATATTATATTTTTCCAGGATATAAAATCAAGAAAAATTATAAATCCTTTGCTGTTGAGATTATTTTATAAAAAGCGGCGTTTAGTTATATAAAACTAATGTCGTTGGTTGAGATCATTGTCTATGTAAACCAAGACTGATAATGGCTAAAGCCCCATCTTAAAAAATTGATGGCGATTTAACGAGGATAAATCCTTTACTGTTGAGATTATTTTGTAAAATGTCCCGTGTTTATGAAACTAATGTCTTTGCTTGAGATCACTGTCTATATAAACCAAGAGAGATAATGGCTGAAGCTCCATCCTGAAAAGTTGATGACTTGAGCCGACAGGATGAGGCCTTTTCAATTTTTTTAAAAGACGAATTACAAGAGAAAATAAACAACAACGGGTAATCCTTTGTTTTCATTCAGCCCTCGAGATAATCCAAAAATACATTCCCCGTCCAATATTATTACATTTAAAATGTTGACAGAATTTCTCTTAAATTCGTGAATTTTGCTGATGCTGCGCTTTAAAACGAAGAATCGAAAGCTACAAATTACTACTTTTACTCACCAGATTCAAAATAGATTTTCACAACGGATTTCCACCTTCTGTGCATTCTTATAAATTAAACTCTGACTCAAAACTTTCACGATTTCAGGTAGCTGATTAGTCTTTACAGCGATTGCGAAAGGTTTGTAAAATCAAAGATGTTACATTAAATGCCATTCGTACTTTTTTTGGGTCATTTACGTTACTTGTTGATTGTCTTCGTTTTCATTGTGAAGTTTTGATCATTGTAAATCGATGTTGTTTATTAATGTCAGTTTTGTCTTGAAGATGAGATGTATCTCATGATTTCTGTGTTATCCGAGGTATTTTGTAATTGGTATGTTGTGTGATTTTTATAGTTGTTTATTTGACTCTGACGTTTTCTGAATTCTATATTTATAACAGTATTTTATGACTACAGCCCGGATGTGACAAACAATTGCTAGTAAATGCTCGGGAAATTCTTAAACGAATTCCTTAAAAAAGAAAACTGTCCTCTACAGAAGTTTAAGAATTCCCATAGAAATAAAAACTACCCAGAAAAGTACCTTGAAGTAAAAATGATTTATAGTAGTTTGCATTACAACTTTTAAAGTTATGAATTGTATAACTTTGAACATCAAACTAACAACAAACAGAAGATACCCTTTAAAAGAGAAAAGGCCAAAAATGAAAAGTAATGAACCCCAAACAAAAAGAACGCCATGAAAATATTAAAAGAATGGTCTAAAAACTAAAATATACCCTTAAGAGAAAAAAGGCTAAAAATGTAAAACAGTGACCCCAAACAAAAAGATTGCTCGGGAAGAATAAAAAGGTAAAAATCTGAAAAGTGCTCTAGAAACAAAAAATATACCCTATAGAGAAAAAGGCTTAAGATGTAAAACAGTGACCCCTAACCAAAAGAATACTCGGTAAGTATCAAAAATTTCGAAAAACCTGAAATGTTCTCTAAAAACAAAAATTACCCTTAAAGGGGAAAATGCTAAAAATGGAAAGTCCGGGCCCTAATCACCACCCTTAAAATTTTGTGCAATAAATCTTTCTTTTTACTTTGTAAACTTTATGTAAGAGTTGTATATATCATTTACACTGAACATGATTTTGGAATGCAAACAAAATTTATAGGTCACGCTATCGTGTGAAACTCTCGAGGGAAAAAATCACGTAACTAGCTGTCACAGAGGTAAAAGTAGTTTTGCATCGTTTGTAAGAAACATTTAATGTTAACTGTTATGTTTCTAGTCATGTAATAAAGTTTGTTTTTGTAACTTCAAAATGTTGCTCTTTTTTGCTTGTTGATATTTTATCATTTGGCGTACTGTCTGTCTAGAGAACTGCTCCCGACACCAAGTCTGGGTGTTGTCTGAAAAGATCGCTTGGGTATCCTTTGAGAGCGACCCCCGTGTTTGCTTAAGACAGCAAATACTATGCGAAAAGATAAGATCACTAGAGTATCGGGTTCGTGAAGCCCTTACACATCTAAAGGAGAGGTGCCTCTGAGCTGTATGATTAATATATTATTTTTTGAACTCTGGCTGTAGATATCAAAGTGAATTAGTATTTTACTTCAATAGAATTGTTTCTAATACTTATTTATAAGTACGAAGTCAAATGTACATTCCCCTCACTCAAAATTTCATTAATATTAATTTACTGTAAAACGAGTGAAAAAATTATATTTATATAAAAAGGGGCCGCATATTAGTCTTGGTTTTGCAGTGCATAAAATAAACAAATCATGGAAAGGGTAACATTTCTTTTAGCTCTCTTTGACAACTTGATTTAGAAACATGCAAATGTGGTACTACTACCAGATGTCGAAAATTGTATGGATAAGACTTGCGTCTATTCCAGTTGAATTCATATTCCATTCTAACGTATATCAGTTCTGGGTGGCAGATTTAAAGGTAGCAGAAAGAAAGCATCCAATCTTTTAAAACACTTAAACGCGCCAAAACAATTTTAAAGTTTTTTGTCATAAAAGTGATTTATTTTCTTAAAATTTTCAGAGGGGGAAACAATCAAACCACCGGAAGACGAACAAAATACTTCCTGTTAAGAATGAGTTTGATTTATAGCCATTTTAGTGACGTTTGAGGTTATTTTCCTCCGACATTATTTTCGTATGGAACAATGGAGCCCGACTTCATGGAGCAGCAATTTGCAACACGTGTTCAGTTAACTAAACAAATCAAATTTGAGATCAATTTTATTTGCGACGTGCTGCAGTCGTATTCGAAAAACAAGCGGCGTGACGTCACTTCCCAAATGTGAAACCACAAAAACACTAGCTCCCTCCATATTTAGCTTCACAGGAAACACCTTCGTACCAAACAGAGGAGTGTTATGCAAGTATTGTATTGATATCAACAGTAAAAAATTTCGTGATGGATATCAACGCAAGAGATATAATATTTCTATACAATTCACGTATGAGAAGTCCATTCTGCTGATACAAAAATGATGCAGCAAAGCATATAATTTTGGCCCTAATGCAAAAGTTTCGGCCCCAACAAGGTAAAAAGTAGCCCAAAGAGTGCAATTGCGCCCAATGAGGCAGCACTACTACTATTTACAAACATCAAAGAAAATCGAGACAAAAGTCATTCGTCGTGTTGGAAACCAGCCAGAGATCTAGGATTAATGATTCAAGAATCTGTGTGTATTGCATCATTCACAAGTTGACGTGTGGCATTCTCGGCAGTGTTGAGACGTGTTTCAGTAACTTGTATTAAGTATGTGTTTGTTTTGATTCTTCACGTTGATGTCGTTTTTTTTCCTTTTTACGACCGGTATCTAGGTTGAGTTAAGCGGCTGTTTCAACTCGGCTTATGCTGTAAGAATACTGGAAAGCTGCTTTCCTAAGCTTTCAATTTTCAAGGGCAGATGGTTTTGGAATATTTTATTCAATACGAATTACTGTGTCGTGAATTTTAAAAGTTCATTTGGCATTGAGCATCAGTACTGTTGATTCAGTCAAATTTGGATTTGAGGTCGACATACTAAAACGCAAGCAGGACTAATGGGAAAGTATTCAGGGGACCTTCCTGAATAGACCCAAGAAAATCTCCTAATCTGGTTGCAGGTTTTCGGAATTTGCCAAAATTATCCGCCTTGCGAATGTCTGTATGTGAAGCGCCTCATCTCCACCTCGGAGCTGAAATATTTATTTCGAATGAATATTCACTGCAGTGACCTCTGAATTTGTGATACGTATCACACCCGGGTATTATTTACCACCTGTCCCATCACAACTCATCTCCACATCAGGGAACCCCACAGCTCTATGACGCCTGGCGTAAGCGCCTGGCAGTTCACCCCTTACTACAACGAAAACTCATACAAATTGTGCAATTTGTGGCTGCCAGTGAATTTGAACTAAAGCAACCGGTTTAAATTCAGTCGTTTGTATGCAACATGTTCTTTACACCTAAACTCTTTTCACCAAAAAACGACACTTAAATTCTGTCTATTGCCTCTAAAACCATCATAGTAAAATCTTTTAAGAGCAGCACCTGCGTGCTCATTTAATAACTCAAAATTTTGCTCTGCATAACAAAACAATTTCATTCTTAGTCCACTTCTAGTCATCGTACACGTTGTGGGATTTTTTTACCACAAAACTGTTATAGGGTCAGTTTCCCATGATGGAGTTGAGATGTCTGTCATCCCAAGGTGTGGTCACATTTCGTGGTCCACTGCCGGAGTTTTGACGAGTCTGGTTCTCTTCAGCTCGCTGCTTCATACAAAGCACTTCACTATCGTGGCGTTATGTCCCATACTAGCATTTATACCGTGATATGAAAATCCACCATCCCGTAGACGTCAAATTCGGTCGTTTGTTCATATTGCGCTCTTTGTCCTTGATGTGGCCATATTGAGTCCTAGAGAAACTTATACAGCTCGCTGTCCACAATACACTACTTGTGTGGTTCCTAAACAGTGCTCTATTTATACTCCTCCCACGACATTTAACCCTCCCCCTGGCTGTCTCGACGAGGTATCTCATCATCAGCAAAACTAGTCAAATCTTGATGGACGAGATATCTCGTCATTAGAAAAATACTGACCCTTGCTCTCATCGTTATCAAAAACGGAATGATCTCGTCATCATCAAAAAATCAGCAATATCTCGATGACGGTGTATCTCATCATTACCACAATTTATCAGATCTTGATGGACGAGATATCTCATCGAAACCCCTTGGAGGGTTAAGAGAAGCCAGCTAGGTCCCCAGGCATGCACAATCCCTCTGCAATTCTAATAATTTGCATTTCATACCCAGCTCTGTATATCTTATAAATTTCAAATTGTTACAGTGATTCAAAATTATGAGGTGTTGTCTCCGAACCTTTCTCTTCGGGGTTGATCCCCGACCGCCTCCAATAGTCCTCTGTTGCTCCAGTGCGAAGTAAATTCAACTACTTACCTAGCTCAAACGATTACCTCCATTCATGGCGTTGAGCCCTCAGGGATACATCTCCATCAGGTAGTGCTTCATGAACCCTGAATGTGTTGAATTTTCAAACAATAGAGAATATTCATTAATATTCATTACGAAGTATGAAAGTAATGATCATCGTTTCTCTGCGTTGACTCAACTATCTTCTTAATATTAAAAAACCTACGTATCATGTCAATCTCCAGCAGTGATAAAAAAATAGAGTGAATTTCCAGAAACAAGGGAGATTTTAAAATTTACTTAATGCTATTGATTGTAATTTATTTTGTAAACATTTGCGAAAGGACCATTGTACAGTCATTCGTATATCGTTGAGTCAATCAAGATGTGTCACTTTATATGCTTTCACCCTTTTGGGGGTTGTCTCGACGAGGTATCTCCTCATTAGCAAAAACTGACCAGATGGACGAGATTCTCGTCATTGGGAGAAAACTGACCAGATGTTGAACTTGTCATCATCAAAAAATCGGAAATATCTTGATGACGAGACATCTCGTCGAAACCAATTGGAGAGTTAAGGTAATCAGCTTAAAGTTTTTTTATAGTCTGGTAAACAAAAATTACAAGACAATTTTTGATCAGATATTAATTTTGCATAGAAAATCAATTTTTTACTTTGGGCCTCCGAAATAAAATCCTGACTATGCTACTGTTGGAGGGTAATGATCCTCAAATTATTTTATTTACATATTCCACACATAATCAGTCGTAACTTACGAAAAGTAAAACCGGAGTTTGAACCATTTTCTAGATATATACAACTATCTTTACTGGAAAAGTGCTATCTAAGAATTTATAAAAAAGGAAATGTATCACAGCATTGAGGACAGGGCTTATTTTATTATCAAAAATTAGGTTTTAACTTACAAGGTAGGTAGTTGAATTTGTGCCACACCAGAGCAACAGAGGGCTATTGGCGACGGTCCTGGATCAATCATGAAGGGAAAGGATATTCAGAGGACAACACCTCGAAAGTTTGAACCACCTCGAGGTCAACATCTGAGCTGGCGTCCCACTCTCCAAATTTCCGCACCACGTCAACGTGAGGACATTTGAAGTCATGCCAGATTTAACCTGCACCAGCCCTCTCGTACACGAGTCTGGTTGGAACGAGTTTCGAACTTGTTTCAACTTACAAGAACTCACTCTTGAATGTGATTAGGAACAAACGAATTCTATATTGTCTTAACCCTCCTGGTGGTTGTCTCGACGAGGTATCTCGTCATTAGTAAAATTGACCAACTCTTGATGACGAGATATCTCGTCATTAGTAAAAAACTGACCATATTTTGATCTCGTAATCATAAAAACGTCGGCAATATCTTGATGACGAGATATCTCGTCATTAGCAACATTGGTTTGATGGACGGAATATCTCGTCGAAACTACTTGGAGGGTTAAATCACCTACACTTTTAAGTTCACAACATCACAGAAGCATTTGCTCTGCATTAGATTATTGAGAAAAGTAGTTTAACTTTGAGGTTAAGAATTTAGGACTCAAAGAAAAAAGGGTTCATCAGCCGTAAGGGGAAAAAATTTTAGTTGTATTTCCATGATAGGTTTTATTGTGGAAAATTAAACTGAATATAATTGATTTTTTATAGATATTTAAGTTGTAGGGGATAAAAAAAGAAAATTGAGTTGGGGTCGCTGGCGGTGAAAACAGTGGTTCTGCCAACTAGGCTACAGAGCACTTGTGATGGGAGGAACGACTCAAGGATCAGTTGACTCGAAAACCGGCTTCCAGTGCCTGGATGCGGGGTATTATTATCCTGGACCAATGACAAATTAGTAACACGCCAGACTCATCTCATTAGTGATGTTTTGATTGATATTAATTACTAATAATAGTGAGGAATCTTATATTTATGTGCCAATTTATTTTTATTTTATTTTAATAAATTTTTTCCAGTTCCAAGTTGTATTATTTCCCAACTAGCATCTTGAAATTCTAAAATTACACACAACATTTTTAATGTTTTGGTGAAATTCACAAATTATAATCAAAGCTACACTTGCATTTGATTATTAGTTAGGTAGTTTTCCCAGCGGGCGGAGGAAAATTGCCTTTGAAAGGCTGACGCTCAGTCAAATAAGTTTTGGGAGAAACTGATTTAAAGTGAGATAGATTTTCTTGTTTTCTCAATCTTTACCATGTATATTGTATGAAAATCCTAACCTCAATATTGGCGAAACCGCGTGCACAGGAAGGTTATCTACATCGGCACTAACAGTGAGCCCTAAAATTTTGAAATTTCGAGGAATAAAACATAACAATCAGCAATATAGTAACATTATCCTCTGGTTAGGATTTGATCAGACGAATATTTTGGATTCTATGACCCAAAACTGTGCCTGGCAATTCTCATCCCGTTTGACGATATGTTCAACACACGCTGAATTCCCACTTTACGTTAGAAAATTTGAGAACATTTTAAATGAGTGTAGGAAACTGGTCTCTAAATTTTGGTGTTCATGGCCACGAATTGGTATTTGGCTTAACTAAGGCTGGTTCTGAATTAACCCAACCATGTCCACCCATTGAATACCATACAGTAAAAATGATTATAAATACAAGATCCGACATTCCCGACTTGATATTTACAAAGATAGAACCAAAGATAGACTGGAACGCCTAGCTAAGATCTCAGTTACTACAGGATCTACCGAGAGCTATGAGTAGCTTATTTACTGTACCCTCTTCCCTTCGACTCACCAGAGGTTTAGTTTTCATTGGAGGGACGGGGAGAGGGGAAACGATATAAAAAGATATCACATATAATATAACATTTGGACATATACAAGTGCATAAATGAAACAAAAGGCATCAATAGTCAAAGATTAAAGTTGAAACATAACAGCAAAAACATGAACCGAATACAAAGAAGTTACCCAACGCAACACACAATTAAATAATTCGAGGAGCAGAATTCAGGGGTCGGAGGGCCGAAAGGAGGCACACAGGGCGTCGTGATTATTTTATTCGTCATTTCTTAAAATTTTTGCTATGGATATTTACATGTAATATGAATTTTTGATGGTTAATATTACATCGGAGCAATAACACTCCAGTTTAATGGCTAAAATATATTTACATTTGAATTCCTCAAAAATTTATCAAGAATAGAGCTCTGAGGATAAAACAGGAAAACATCCTCATTGGGAGTGTTCATAAAATAAAATATAAAGTAAGTCTTGCCTTTTAAAATAATTAAAATAGTAGCACGCTCTAGAAAGGCGAAGTAACGTATTACGTTAAGTCTCATTAGAACTATTGAAGAAAAAAAATTATTTTCCTTTCCCCTCCATTCCAAAAGAGTATCACTTAGAATTGATAACTATATCAAAGCCGATCAGCCCTATCCTCAGCCACCTCCACACATTTTTTGGTATTTAAATTGAATTTTTGTTTTTAATATTATCCATTCAAAATGGAAGGTTTTTGTTTGGTTGGTTTGAGGGTTTTATGGCGCAAGCGTCATATTTTGCCATGCTGCGCCAGACACAAGACATACAACATCAAGTAATAGACACACACACAATGACAGTTTTACTGACAGAAGAGAAAAATACACCCAGGAAGGTATGGATATTTCACATGATATGAATTTTTGATGGTTAAGATTACATCGGGGCAATAACACCCCAGCTTAATGGCTAAAATATATTTACGTTTAAATTCCTCAAAAATTTATCAAGAATAGAGTTCTGTTGATAAACGGGAACACACCCTCATTGGTAGTGTTCATATAATAAAATATAAAGTAAATCTTATCTTTAAAATAATTAAAATAGTAGCATGCTCTAGAAAGGCGAAGTAATATAAACAATTATTTTTCTTTCCCTTCCATTTTCAGAGAGTATCACTTGGAATTGATAACTATATCACAGCCGATTAGCCACCTCCACACATTTTTTGATATTGTTTCTGTGTGGGGGCAACTGAAAATGTAGTTATCGGAATCACCAACCAATCCGTAATCAAATGTCAGAATTTTTGATTGTGAACCTAATCAGGTAACTGAAGAATAGGCCATTTACCCGTGAGATACCAGACCAAATGTTTGTTTACGGTGAGTCGATCGTAGCTAACTATCGGTATAAATTCCCTTACCCCCACTCCTCTTGTCGTATTGTTATAGTATGATTGCTACATGGCAGACAGATTTGCCTTGATTATACGAGTCAAGTAGGAGCTCAGGGACGTCAATGTCCTCACCACAAATGGAGGCAAGCTTAGCGAAGTGATCGGCTATCTCGTTACCAATCAGACCGACATGTGCCCTAACCCAGCTCAGTCCGAACGATGTCCTATTATTTATATATTGCTTAACTTCAGTTAGAAATTTAGATTTGTTAGAAGTAGACTGCTGGACATCAATCGAACTAAGGCTGTCGCTATATACACTCACTGCCAAAAGCTAAGCACGGAGAGGAAAATGTTAATTTCCGGAAGCCAATCTGAATTTGAGGCTGCATTTCGCTGCAGAGGTAGATGGAAGTATGCAAATATGTTCTGTAACAGCCAATCACGGTTTCGTGTCGAGAAATATGCAAAAGGCAGTCGTATAAGCCAGCATTGTGAAGGGTTAGAGGAATTTCATGTAAGTGCTGATAAAAAGTGTTTAGAACTTTCGTACGATTAGTTTTCAAGACAGACGTGCTTCTATGGCTTCCAGAAGACGAATGACAGATAGTGAGCGCTGGCGTTCTGTGGGACGCCTTGAAGCAGGACAATCAATCACAGATGTTGCTCTTTTCTTCGGCGTTCATTTCGTCATTTCACGATTATGGAAACAATTCCAAACAAGCCAAACAGTTGTCCGAAGACCTGTGGTCGGTCGCCCAAGGGTTACGACCCCGCGGAAGATCGATATATTGCTGTTTTAGCCAAGCGGAATCGAAGAGCGACCTCCACACGTGTGACATCTATGGTTGCAGTGTCCATTGGTAAGACGATATCTGCCACTACTGTTCGCCGAAGGCTACACATGAATGGACTGTACGCCCGGGTACCACGAGTCTGTGTTCCTCTATCCGTCCAATCCAGAAGGGCACGATTAAAGTGGTGTAGGCAACATGTGAATTGGACTGTGTTTGATTGGGCCAACGTTATGTTCACGGATGAGTCGAGATTTGCTCTGGAGCCAGATGACAAGCGTGTAAGGGTCTGGAGAGAACAAGGCACACGCAATCGGCCCCAGAACATCATCGAGCATCACGCATTCCGAGGTGGAAGCATCATTGTGTGGGCAGGGATTTCATTGGGATATCGCATCGACCTGTATATCTGTAACGGCTGTCCAGTATCGGGATGAAGTCCTAGAACCCACTGAGATTATATACGCTGCAGCAGTTGGTCCTGTTTTCGCTTTAATGGATAATGCGCGTCCTCATCGAGCCAACATCGTCGACGACTACATGGAGTGAGGGGATTGCGCGTATGGATTGGCCGGCGTACTCGCCCGACCTTAATCCCATTGAAAATCCTTGGGATGCCCTCGGTCGTGCTGTGTCTGCACGTTTCCCACCATCAGTCACTCTCAGAGTCGCAAACTGCTCTACAGGAGGAATGGCGATTACTTGACTCTGGGGTGGTTGATCACCTCATGGAAAGCGTGGTCACACGCTGTAAACTTTGTATGAGGATGAGGGGTGGTCACATACCTATTAATGTTGGTTTTGTTTTGGATTTAAACATCACTTTGTTAATGACTCCAATATGACTTCATCTTATAATTTATGAAAATTCAATATTGTTTTCATCTTTGTATGCAATTCTTTGTTTTGTTTCATGCAAACATATTTGCTATTTTCCTGCCGCCATTCGTGTCAATCAAAGCTGTACTGGTCGATTTTTTCGCATTTTACCGCTTCGTGCTTAACTTTTGGCAGTGAGTATATTAATTTTTTGTTATTAATTGTAACCCAGATTATTGCTTTATGTATTGTAAGAAGTTCAGCTTGAAATACAGAGTTGTGGGAGTTTAATTTGTAGCAATATATCTTTATTAGTTTATTTCCCTCGAAGATTCACACGGACCCACCGACATTGCCATCAATACCGGAGCCGTCCGTCTACACCCTGAGATCTGGGTTATCTATTTCAGATGGGAATTTCGCTGTTATTATGAGGAGAGTTAAGTGATAAGGGGGTGTTAGTATCGAGGACAGGAAGCGACAGCCCATAAAGAATCGCTTGTTTCCGTGTTCTCACTGGACAAGTACCTTCAAAATCATCTCTATCGAATTGACTTGTCACTCTCCAACTTGTCCTCTAAGTGGCCTTTCTGTCATGACAGGAACCCACCTCAATAGTTGCTTGATCTTACTGACGCCGTAGTGAATAATACTGATGAAAGAATCGTATTTCATTTCTATTTAAAGACTATTGGGCCGCCAGACACGGACATAGCAAAAAGACTGAGATCTGAACATTTTTGGTGCGTTAAAAATTATTTTCACTAGACAATATTTTATTTCTTTCAGTAAATGTTGTCACGTTCAACAGTGAACTTAGCTCACCACTACAAAAATTAGCTTATAATACAATAGTATAAAAATCAGTGTAACCCAACTCCATCATGAAGTAGTTTGTGGTAGACAAAGTTGCGTCAAGTCAATTTTGGTGTTGAAGATATTTTCAAAAGAAAATGTTTATTTTTCAGTAAACACTGTCAAATTTAACTAATTTAAAAGGTGCCTTATTGTTTAAAACTAAAGAATTTTATCTTGGTAATTGCAAAATTATTTTCCCAAGGCCAGTCAATGAGTTTAATTCGCCATCAGTGCCATTTTATATCAGTATGCAATCGTATCTTTTACCTCCATGTTTTTGTTTTATTTACTCTTTTTCAAAGAGGCTCTTTTATCTGCAGAAACTCTAGCTATCAATTACTTAACGGAAGATTAATGCTAGATGAAGGCACTGTTCACCTGGACTACACTTCAAGGTAACGTCTCGTAAGCAGCTGGGGGAACATAACAGTCGAAGGCAGCATTCATTCTTTCTTCTCGAAATCAGGTTTTCGCTTAGCTGAAAGAGTTATCGTAGAAGAGTATATTTACGAACAGAAAAAAATCGCCTTAGACGGGTAAGAATTTATTTGTTATTTTAATTTCTTTGTCGACTGCGCGAAAGTTGAAATCTGCTGGCTCGTTCTTCAACTGTGACCATGGATAAACAAGTTCGCTGCTTAACCTACATTTCTTTTTCTCCTTCACTCTGTGAACCGGGCTTTTTATTCTCACATCACTAGTCTCATTTTCACTGATTTTTATTGCTTTCCTTTGTTTTATTGAGTGGTGAGTAAGTGAATTTATTAGAGTAAAATAAATTCAGAAAAGATCAAAATCATTCGAAAAGTATTTTCCAGTTGAGTTTTTAATCTTCGTATACGATTACGAGGAATTTCACTTTGGAACAATAAAACTTAATCTTACAGTTGTAATTAGTTTCAAAATATTTTTAATTTGAATATTTTCTTTAAGATTCTGTGAAAATGAAACCTGGTGAATTTGAATATTAAGACTGATGAAATAAAATTGAATATTTTTAATAGAATCATAACAACCTCATAAACAAATACAAAAATAGTAAGAACGAATTACAAACCAATTTAAAAATATCAGTTACTATATAAATTTTTCCAGGTTGCGGTTGTATATTCTCTTGGATTTAAAATAACATTTATTAATTTTGAGTCAAAATATGTATATAATAGCTACTAGTCTCCCCTGATTTAATAAATAAAATTATAAAGTCGTATTAAAAATTACTTTCTTTAGTATTTTTCTTTACCTTGAGAGTCATAGTTTAGAATATCCCGTATTCTGTGTGGTTAACATTAATTCTTTGTCAGATAATGACGGACATTTAAAGAAAGTCGAAGAATATGAAGCCCTTTTCCAAGTCTTGACAGATGGACAACATGATCTCGAAGTTTCTATGCGCTAATTGATTACTTCAATAGTTTTGTTAAATTCTATCTTGTATTAGATGATTTCTAGACATATTATTAGGTCATTATAACGCACATCAAAATTTCCAAAAATGTCAATTCACCTCATAGATGTGCGCAATTCCATCTTGGAGCATGCTGCCATTTACAATGCGCAATACCTTGTGTCATCGTATGGCATAAATAATATACTGCAAATGTTCCAATCTCGATAAACGCATTCATATTATTATGCAAATGGTCTTATAATTGAGACTTTTTCAGATCATTGGCATCTAGTTTTTCATTGAGGACCTTGACATTGCTAAGGGTAACTTGTCCTGTTTATATTATCGATCTGCGATTCTGCAAGCTAGATGGTTTCTGTGAAACCCTTTTTGTAGATAGCGAAGACATTTTGTAGGACGAACCCTTCAAAGCAGCCATTGATCTCAAAACAAGGCATTGATGGAGGTTCGCTGTAATTGAGAATGACGATTTTTCAAGATAGAAATCAGCAGTTTCAAAAACCCGATTAGAGATTTTTCGCCATTATTTGAATTTTCTAAGTCCACAAAATGAAATTAAGAATCTGAGTGTGACATCAAAATATTACATAAAGTCTAAATTTTGTGTTCATTCAATGGTACAGCAGAGGAGAATTATAAGATCGTTGATGAACAAATTCACAATATTAAAATATATATAAATATTTAATTACAAAGTTTAGTCTATATTTATGTTTATGGTTATGGTTCATATTTAATTAACATTGTTATATTTAAATTTACCATTTTTTAACTCTGCAGCAAGCTTCTGTTTAAGCATGTATATTTTCTTAGACGTTTTCTTTTGGTTTCATTCTGAAATCTCTCAGGAATATTACCTTTTATTAACCAGATCTTGACATTTATAAGCATGTAACTTCCTTTAAGCATGCAGTTTCCGTGTATATGCATTTTCTTTTGCGTTTGGTCTCATTCTGAAATCTGTCTCAGGAATGCTAACCCCTTTTAACCAGGTCTTAACATTAAAAGCATGTAGCATCCGTTAAGCATATAGCTTCTATTTAAGCATACACTTAAGCATCTTTTACTTCTGGTCTCATTCTGAAATCTATTTCAAAAATCTTACCCTTGACTTTATTAACTAGGCCTTGACATTTAGTATAAGCATATAGCATCCGTTAAACATGCAGTCAAATTTTCAAACTGTCATGGACTTAGTTTCGTCTTCGCTTTAAAGCTAAAAATCATGCGTTTTGTGTATTTCAGCACAAAACTCACGGAAGTATTTTAACTGATAGCTCCACCTGCATCCATTATAAACATTTATTTTCCATCCCGAATGACTTAGTAGTTAATCCTGATGGATGAAAATGCGGCTTATACAAGTACGCTCTAACAACCTCAGCGGGATGATAAAGGACTTATGATTCCTTTCACTAAACACCGGATGAATGAATCCCACAAATTGCTATCATCGTGAAACAGTGTTATACAAAAATACCCAAGTAAAAGTTCGTACATAAAAAGGCGCCATTTCTATTCACGATTCCAAGTGTGGCGCTTGTGACAGACAGTTGAACTAATAAAGTGAAAGATAGATGGTATAATGAGCGTATGAATAGTAAAATAAAAAAGCCGAATAGGATGTTGAAGGTGTAGGACGATTGAGAGAGTACGTGTTTTAAAATTATCCTGTGCTTGTAGGGATCCAGATAAGTAACTTATCGAGTTAAAAGTGGATGATTGTCAAAGGCTTCTATATGTACTTGGGCGATACGGCAATCTCCGCTTATGAAAATTCTAGAGAACTGTTATCACAATAGTAAAGTTTGATACAGTTTGCTGCATTCATTTTAGCTCCATTCATTTTCATTGAGATAATGGGTATAACGTAAGTAGATATGTAAACATTTTTGCATGTTTTTCATTTTAATGTGTCGCGTTCATGTTATCTGTCAAAATAATACTTCTTTGAAGCAAAGCCAAATAGATTTATTTTTATTAAGCTCTCTCAAAGGAGATTAAAGGGACAGTGGACTTTCAAAACAAGCTGCTGAAGTTATAATCTGATTGTAATACAAATCGCAGACTGCTTCTTTTAAACTGTTGTTACTGTTGTTTTTGTTGTGCTGCTAATTAAATGCCTGTATATAGTTTTGTCTAAAAATATTAAGTTGTGCGGAAGTTATTTCATGACACGTAGTCAAAATGTTGTTAAAGTAGAAAAATGATAGGTCCCATGCGTATTAATTTTCCATGTATTGTCAAAATTTTAATCGTTTTCGTAGTATACTTATCTATAACTATACTTATCTACTATATGTTTTGTTGTTGTATGTGTAATTTCTTCAAACGAGATCGTAATTGAAAAATTCTTTTTGTTATCTCGAGTTTGATATCAATTAATTTTTAAAGTTAAAATTAAAAAATAGATTTTATGATTTTGAGTCTACTGTCCCCCTTTAACTCTAACTGGTTATTGCCTCGACGAGTTATCTCGTCATTAGCAAAACTGACCTAATCTTGATGGACGAGATGTCTCGTCTTTAGCAAAATTGGTCAGATCTTGATGGACGAGGAGGGTTAATAGCAGAAGGTAGGAATACGATGGTATTCCTTTGAATTCCGATGTATTTTAACACCAGCCTGCTGTTGAGTTTAATTGAAGGGATTCGGGCAACATAATGTGATAAGCCACTTGTCAGATTTTATAGGAGGGAAATTTTCAAGTTTAAAAAAAATTCTAAAATTATGATAGTTTGTCAAGAGGTCATGTTATCATGAATAAAGTTCTCATTGAAACAATCAGAAATTCTTTAGATCCCCTTGAATATTTTTTCATTATGGAATATTTATGTGGCTTATCACTGTTGCCCCGAGACCTTCAATTCAAGCCTAACACCATATACTTTTATACTTAAGCAGTTTTTATGCTAATCATGCTTCTCTGAATAAGTGATTTCGAATTGACAAAAGCTATCGAAAGCCTGTCCATTTATTGTACCCCTTATGCTTATATAATATTCAACCATTACATTAATTTAAAAAATATTATACTGCAATACAAAATAATTACATTTCTGAGCATTGCATGTTTTTCTGCCTATCTAAAAGCATTTATCAAGGTATTATTTAATAATATCGGGACAATACTTTGATATTTTAGAAATACTATATAATTAATATTATTCCTATGCGTTCCTATTCCTATGTTCACTGTTTTTCTATTATTAATATTTAATTTAACATTATAATGCATCAACAATATTACAACAGCAATGGAAAATCGAATCACTTATTATTTCACCACCTCCATTACTTGCATTTGTATCAATACAATTTAAAGATAAATTATGTAAGACAATGTTGAAAAACTTTTTCACACATGTTAAGTGTAAGATACAAATAAGAAATTGTATGAGGAATTTTTAGTGTAAAAACAAACCAAACGGAATGGGATTTTACTTCTGTTCAAATACTCACGTTATAAGCATCC
This sequence comes from Meta bourneti, assembly GCA_933210815.1. NCBI lineage: Eukaryota > Metazoa > Arthropoda > Arachnida > Araneae > Tetragnathidae > Meta > Meta bourneti. The sequence continues at coordinate 41,184,736 of OW119933.1, read as the reverse complement.
GGGATACTTTAAAAATGTAGTTTAGCGTCGTTTTGGCAGCATTTGTACCCGGAGTTGTAGGCTGCATGCAGAACTTAACTTTTCAAGTGGTCTTGACGAGATATCTCGCCAATCAAGATGTGAGAAATTTCGCAAATGACGAGATATCTCATCGAGACAAAACTGCTCTACTACTCCAGAGGAATGGAAATCCAAGTAGGAAAAACAAATTGCCCTTTGCCCAGAACTGGTGGCAATTTTGAACAGGTTTATGCATCCGATTCTAGCCACTACAGGGCAGTTTTCAACGCAAAGATAAACCACAGGAGGTTTAAGGATCATCAATACTTTTAAAGGTTCCAACTTCAAAATAAAACTAAACAGTATGGAGATCTGTATAACCGAGGATATTTAATAGAAAGCTGGTGCATATTCAAATTTTGGAATCGTGTCTAAAGATGCTCCGACAGAGGAACGGGTTCTGCCACCATAGGAGCTAATCCGCAACCTCATTCTGAGTATGCAAAGCCTGGGTCAGTTTTGGAGATGGTTATACAGGCTACTAAGAATCCGCCTCTTTAAGTTTTCAGTTTCACTTCTATCACATGACACAAAGTGCAGTGTCCACTACTTCGGTTCAAATACTTTTTTTACTGTTAGCTTCTGTTGTAAACGTTTTGTTTTTACTCATCGGTTCGTTAACTCTACTTTTGTATCGTTTTCCCACATCTAAATCACTTCACTGCGAGGTAGCAGCTGAAAACCTTACGGTTTAAGTTTTACAAGCCAGTAGTAACATGATCCTTAGAATACTTTAGTCTGTAGAGAGGAAACGAACATTCATCACCTGATCGTTCCAGGGGACGGGAGAAAGAGACTGTCCATTGATTCATCGCCAAACGAGGTGATAAAATGTCAAATAGGCCAACTAAGTCAATTTTACACAGAACATTCATGCGACTACCCTGTGATGAGATGTTTTATCGACAAATGAGGCAATGAAATGCCAAATCGGATATCCAAGTCAATTTTTCAGAGCCATCATGTGACTACTAGTCGATATGTTGATCACACTTTTTGAATCCTCTCATTAGCAATGCTCAATCTAATTATATTTCACGTCTATGGCTTAAATGTTATCCTGGAATAGTGTTGCTATCACTCGCTTTTTATTTGAGCCCTTCCATGCCGCATGCAAAAGAGGGAAACTACTAGTATCATTCACTCGTGTATTAGATAACGCAAAAATGGATAAGGCTTCTCCAATATTTAACTATTTCAGAGATTAGAAAACTTTCGGTTGTTTGAAACCAAACAATCGCAAATATATTCTCAACAGTGTAGAGGATGACTGGTTTGCTGATTTCCTTATTTTCGACTCATCACACATGTTCTCGTAACTTTAACTTTATTGCAACACATGACATTGAATTGAAATCATCAAAAAAACATTAACTCCCGAGAAAGAATTAGTTTTAAAATATATTTATAGCAAAATTCTTACATTCGTTTCCAAAAGTTTAGCCGAAAATAATTTACCTTTTCTGGTGATGCACTTGAAGACGTTAAATAAACACAAGCTGATAAAAAGGCTAATCATTTTTATTGTGTTGTCAGTTTTGTCAAACATTGATTCATAATACGGTAAATAGCAAGTCTAAATAGGCTAAGTTCGATAAAGGCTCAAATTAGGAGCATGGCTGGCTGTCTAGACACGACTGGGAAAAAGATTTAATGCGAAGTTAAATTGGTTAAAGGTTTAAAAACTACGACTGAAACTGGATAAAATAAGACTTGATGTGATCAAGTCGTTTTGGCGTATCTGGGTGGTTCAGTGGTAAATTTCCGTAACACAAGTTTTAGATAAAATAACTAGTTTATTAAAATCACAGTAACAGACATCTTGTAGAACATAACAAGACAAAACAGTATTATTAGGGCTGCAACCCTACACGTTCTTTCTCATCAAGATCTTCGTAACAGAATAACTTCCACTTAAATGCGTATATTATACATTCAAGGCCAACGCCATACTAGCGCCCTCTTGCGCATTTCTAACACTCCCCTTTTAGTGAACTCTCAACTAGAGTTCACTAAATCATTAATATAAAAACACAAACAAAAAGTATAAAAACATCAAAAAATTGCATTCCATTAATTTAAATCGTTGATTTCAATTTATATCCATAAATAAACCAAACTCGGAATGCACATTTTAAATCAAATATACAATAAAGTTCCCTATTAGACAAACAGAAATACTTATACTTACGTAACGTAAATGTAACACAATAAATTCACAAGTACCAATAACGTTTTATCAATCAACAATAGAAAAATAACACAAATTAAATTATTAATTTCTAAATTATAAAGAAGCTGTATTGGTCGTTTAATAATACCCTTTTGGATGTTAACCAAACAGGAACGGATTTTTCCATCTCTTCCAGGAATACCTGTTCTATTTTACCCATTAACCAGATGTTTCTTGGGTAACGATCATGAATCAAAATATCATCAATTTTAAATTGAACAGAATTCTTAATTGGAGGACATATATTAGCAGATCTTAAGGTTAACAAATAATTTTTTCTCCATCGCCTCCAAAAGTGATTTAAAACATGTTGGTGATATTTATACCTTTTGACTGCAGAATTTCTAGATCTTGACAGATCTTCCGAGGACACCCTGGTGGCTGGAAGAGATAGTATGCGTTTACCAATTAAAAAATGAGCAGGAGTGAGTGGGGAAGGTTCTGAGGGATCATCATACAAATAAGTAATTGGTCTTGAATTGACCATAGCTTCTATTTCTACAAAAACAGTTTCAAGTTCGTTAAGAGAAAGTGATGAACGACCAACAATTTTTCTCAACTTGTTTTTATCGTTCTTACCATTCTCTTCCAGAATCCTCCCCACCTTCCATTTTCAACAATATATTTCCAATACCAAAAGATGCAAACTATCTTTTACAGCAGGATGTAAAATACATTTTCACAATTTTTTAAATACAATATCTGCTTTTTTAAAAGATTTTGCATTGTCAGAATAAATTGTACTACACAATCCTCGTCTAGAAATGAACCTGCGAAATGCTAACAAAAAAGGATTCTGTAGTCATAGAAGGAACCAGTTCAAGATGCAAAGCTCGAGTAACTGCACACGTGAATAACAGAAGAGTGTTTATTGACACTTTCTTTTGTGAAGAAAGGTCCGGCATAATCAAGTCTAGTCACTGCAAATGGATGTGATTCTAAAATTCGATCAGGAGGAAGAGGCGCCACATCCTGAGATCCAGGACGTGAGTTGTATCTTACAAGTAACACAATTGCGCAAAACATTTTTTACACACTGCCTCCCCTTGATGATCCAGAATTTTTCTCGAATTTGTACTAGAGTTGCATCGATTCCAGAATGAAGCACTTTTATGAGTGTGTCCCTAATTAGCAACTCAGATAATCTGTCTTTAGATGGCAGCAACCATGGGTGTTTCAACTTGTCATGAACGGCAGAAAAGTGGATTTGACTCTTTAAACACAAAAGGCCATTGCTGTCGATTTCAGGATTCAGAGTACACATCAGACGATTTATCAAGTCTTACCATTTGTAAGGTCGGACACTTCCTTCCTATAGTAGTTTTGTTGAGTCACCTTTATCCAGTACTTTTCAGCTTCTGAAATTTCCAAAGCGGTTAGAAGTCCCGACACTCTTGTCGCGTTGGGTTTGGAATTGTGAATAAATCGCTGGATCCATGTCACGATACACTTTGCTTAATTTACCATAGTCGTTCAAGTCAAGGGCCTTTGAATCCAGGAAACTTTTATCGTTGATGGAAATCTGAAATGCACTAAAAGATTTTAATTTCCTCTCTGCTGCTAGTTTCATCATTTTCCATTTTCAGAGCTTTAGATGGCTAAACTGTTCATGTTCAGTAAGCCAACTAGGTCCGTGCCACCATAAGGAACTTGTTACAATTTTAAAAGCAGATTCCCCTCTTGTAATCAAGTCCGCGGGATTGTCCTTTCCGTTACAATGTCGCCACTGTTCAGGGGCACTAAGGGATTGTATTTCAGAAACCCTGTTGCAAACAAAAGGTTTCCAATCTCCCTTAATCCAAGATATGGCTATTTGTGAATCGCTCCAAAGATAAATTTGTTCACATAGTTCGGGAAATAAGTCAGCCTAATATTTAGCCAAACGTGCTCCTACAAGAGCTCCCATCAACTCCAATCTCGGAAGAGACAATGTCTTTAGAGGAGCTATTCTACCATTAGCCATTGCAAAACTAGTTTCGACTTCGCTATTAGAGTTAAGGTATCTAAAATAAGTGACTGTTCCATATGCCTTAGGGGTCGCGTCAGAAAATATATGAACATTTACATCCGACTTCTCATAATCAGAGAAGTATTTGTGTTCAGTGGAAATATTTTCCAAATCTGGTAATTCTGAACACCATGTTTTCCAAATTCTTTGGATATCAGGGGGAAGAGGATCATCCCAATTTAATCCCTATATCCAGATACTCTGTAATAACATCTTAACTGACTACAAAGGGTTGTAGAAATCCAATGGGATCATAGATTCTAGCAATAGATTTTAATATTTCTTTTGTCTCTAACGTTTTCAAAGGATTCTTTCAGAGAAGCAAAATTTAACTTAATTACATCCTCTGTTGGATTCCAAATCATACCCAAATTTTGATTCGCAAGCCAAATCATTATTCTCTATTATATCACCTTTTATCCATGATTTTAATTTTCTCATATTCATACCCGCTTCCTTTAAAATATTTACCGCGCCTTAGGATAATCGATATGCATCTTCTATTTTGTTAGCACCGTAAAACAAATCTACGTAAAGATGAATCTAACATTTCATGTATCGCGGTGACCAGTTTTGTACTTCCTTATATGGTATTTAATAGTTGCGGCTAATATAAAAGGACTTGTGGCAACACCGAATGATACGCGTGTCATGCGCATAATTTTGAAAGTTTCATTTCCGAACCAAAGAAACCTTAAATAATCCCTATCATTTTCCGAAATTCCCTGGATGCACTTTCTCCAATGCCTTTTTCATGCCAAATGAAAACAAAGTTTTTCACTCCTAATGGGTTTTAATTTTAAATGATTTGCCAAAGTCTCATTAATAAAAGATCTGACTACCCTGATCAAGAATAATTCTGGTTAATTTCGTTTTACGATCAGAACAAGCCAGAACTGTGCAAGTTGCACATTGTTTGATCTAAAATGTTATGGCATTGAGAAACTGAAGTAACTGAATCTGAATTCCGAGTTTGCCTTTCGTTATTCGAATCCGAAATCTGCGCGACTATCACATTTTCTGACGAGTTCTGTTCGCAATTTCTACCCAACTTGCTTCGATTAGAATTATTAGTACAAACCGATTCATGGTGGGTTCCCTCCAACGCATCTTATACAAGCATTTTTATTCCGACAATTTCTGGAAGCCTTTATACATTTTTCCTGATATTCTTGACTGTTAATTACATTTTCATCAATATCATCTAACTCAATTAGATTTTAAATTTCGTTTTCATATTTTTTCTTTCAGCTAGAATATCAAAATATTCTCCTAAATCATAAATTAACGTTCCATCTGTTGACTCTAAACTTTCATATTTTATTAATTAATTTCGTCGTCAAAGTTCTTTCCGTAGCACGTTTCTGTTTAAACCTGTCTAACTTATCCATTTCGGTTTAACAAATTCAACAATACACCCAAGACTGCACAAATAACAATCAACAATGAAACGAAAGTAACTAAATGCAAACCTTTTCATTCTAGGTATGACCGAATCCAAGTATAGGATCTATTCTCGTAGCATATTAAATATTTAAACTCGTAGCATTTGGATTCCCAGCCGAGGCACCAATTTGGCGTAACTGGGTGGTTCAATGGTAAATTTCTGTAACACAAGTCTTAGATAAAACAACTAGTTTATTAAAATCACAGTAACAGACATCTTGCAGAACATGACAAGACAAAACAGTATTATTAGGGCTGCAACCCTTACGTTCTTTCTCATGAAGATCTAACAAAATACCTTCCACTTAAATGCGTAGAATATACATTCAAGGCCAGCGCCACACTAGCGCCCTCTTGCGCATTCTAACAGTCGTAGAGGATTGTGAATTGCCGCCTCTTGTGAAGCAGAAGCTATACAGAACAATGCTATGAGCCAGAGGTGAGTCTCAGATGGCTTATGTCATTTAATGATTAACCCTTTAGTATGATTAAAAATAAAGTAGAATATAAACATTAACCCTACTGGTGGTTGTCTCCACGAGGTATCTCGTCATTAACAAAACTGAACAGATCTTGATGTGGACGACATATCCCGTCCTTAGGAGAAACTTACCAGATTTCGATCTCGTCATCATGAAAAAATCAGCCTTATTCCTGGTGACGAAATATCTCGTCATTACCAAATTTGTTCAGATCTTTACTAACGAGATATCTCGTCGAAACCACTTGGAGGGTTGAACTGCCAGATATCCCATTGCCCAGTCTGGAAGGTATCAAGATTGGTATACATTTAAAAAGCAATTTGTAACTTTAATTCTTGAATAACATAAGTGACGCTCATAAAGAATATACTACACTGCTGGCCACCCAAATTGCAACACCAAGAAAGACAAGAGATATCACAACAAAATTTATTTTGTAGATAACATGTTGACCAAGTATCAAATGATTAGATTTATAGACTTCTGTGAAGTGTGATTCCTGCCAAAATCAGTAGCCAGAGTAGCCGCCATTGTTGGAGATCACCGCTGCCACACGCCTCGGCATTGATTCAAAGAGACTTTGGATGTGTTCTTGGGGTACAGCAGACCAAGCAGCTTCCACACGTTGCCAAAGTTGATCTGGTGTGGCAGCTGGGGATGTATTCTGGGTCAATCGTTGAGCAACCATGGACCACATGTTTTCTATCGGCGAAAGATCCGGAGAGCGAGCTGGCCAGGGAAGCAATTCAATCTGGCGATTGACGAAGAACCCTTGGACAATGCGTGCCACGTGTGGTCGCGCATTATCCTGTTGAAATATGGCTGTGGGCAAGCCCTGAAGGTAAGGAAGGACAACTGACTCCAACACCTCGGAGATGTAGCGCTGGCTGTTTAAAGTACCGGCAATGCGTACTAGAGGAGTGCGAGAGTGATATCCAATACCGCCCCATACCATAATACCCGGTGCAGGACCAGTGTGGTGGTGCATAACGCAGCTGTTCAGCATCCTCTCTCCACGGTGTCTCCAGACTCGAATCCGACCATCGTGGTGTTGCAGACAGAAGCGTGACTCGTCAGTAAAGACAATTTCATTCCATTCTGCCGTCCACATCCTTCTTTCATCGCACCATTGGCGGCGGAAACGTCTGTGGTTCTGCGTCAAGGGTAGACGAAGCAATGGACGTCTTGCGGAAAGACCACTCTGCTGTAAACGGCGTCGAATGGTACGCGCAGACACTGGATGATGCGGTACAGACTGAATGTGCTGTGCTATGGTTCGTGATGTGGCTGAGCGATCCGTCACTGCCATACGCACAATATACCTGTCATCACGTGAAGTGGTGCACTGAGGTGGATGCGATCGAACACGTCGGTCCGTCGTACCCTCCTGCATCCAACGATCACATATCCGCATTACAGTTGTTTGGTTTCGTCCAACACGACTACCGATTTCCCTGAAAGATAATCCACAATCTCGGTAGGCCACTATCCTTCCTCTGTCGAACTCGGATACTTGATCAAAAGATGATCGCTGTTTTCTACGAGGCATAATTGATCGTTTTTTTTGAAAAAACCACAAGAAAAACACAATTGCCGTACTTGAAATCGTCGAAATCTCCAAGCCTTAAATAGCGCTTTGAAGTGGCGCCACAGGCGCGCGTGATGTGCGTCTGCGCTGAAATTCTAATCATTTACATATCTCACCTCCGCTAATGCATGTTGTAAATTTCATATTATTTGCATGCTTCCTTCAGGGTGTTGCATTTACGGTGGCCAGCAGTGTATTTGAGAATCCACTCTTAGTAACTTATAGTAAATTTAGATTTTTCGTAATTAGATTTATTTAAAGCTCTAAAAGAGCGGTTCGAAAATAAAAATATTGTAAACAGTCATTTAAATGAAAAATTAGTCATAGAATTAACTACTCGAGAAACGGCAAAAGGTTTCCTCGCATTCGTAGATGATTGTCAAAACACATGAGGACCCTTTTAGCAATAGATATAGAGCTTAACCCTCCAAGTGGTTTTAACGAGATTTCTCGTAAGGACAGAAGGACAAGTTCAGCCCATCATGTTTGACAATGGCACGACATTTGTCGGTGCCGAAGCGGAATTAAAGCGCCTACACGAATTGGTATTTAAACCTCATAATGATCTGACCTACTCCTTATCTGAATTAATCGGAAATTTATACCTCTTTGATCACTTAACATTTTCGGAACATGGTTATGTAATTATGGTTTTATGATGCACGGTCCAAAACGGACAAATTGCTCCAGGCAGAATATGGGAAGCTGGTGTATAGTCGATACCATCTTAACCCTCTGAGGGGTTCACACGCATATCACCTTGCAACCTGAAATCTTCCCTGCATTCTATTCTAAGAAAATGAGCAGTTGAATCGTTCCAAAGGATTCTATTCTGAGGAAAGGAGCAATAGAATATTTCAAAAGGGGATTCTAATCAAAGGAAAGAAACGATATAATTTTTACGAAGGTTTTTATTCTACAGAATAGTATCGTTCCAAAGAATTCTTTTCCGAGAAAGGACTAATAGAATCGTTCCAAGGAATTCTATTCTAAGGAAAGGATCAATAGAATCTTTCTAAGTGTTAAAAGAATGCGTGGATTCTTTAGAACAGGGGTCCCTAAACTTTTTCACTTGAGGGCCAGATTAAAAAATCCTGGAAGTCAGGCGGGCCAACAATACATAAATATATATGGATATATACACAGGTGTGGGGGTGATAGATATTGGGTCAACGTCAATTTTTTAAAGCTTGCGAAATAAACTAGATAACAAAATAGGTGTTTAAATAAAAATGTAGATTTATCCAAAAAATTAAATTTATTCCAAATAATATAAATGTACATATAAATTGGTCTAAGGAAAAAATAACATTCAACATTATTCCTATGTATCATTCTTTGACTTTCTTATGTACGTATGGGACGTGTGAAGTTGCTTCTGGAATGTCTGTCCATTTTGGGTTAAATTTCTGTGATCCAATCACTAGAATGGATTTCAAGTGTTCGTCTGCCAAGTTAGCCCTGTACTTTGTTTTTACAATGGTCGTTTTTGAAAATGTCTTCTGAGATATAGGTCGATCCAAACACTGATCTTGCAAAGTTTATTTCTTTGAAATCATCACCCAATTGCCTTCAATGAAAGAAACTGTCAGAAGTTTACTGTTTTAAAATTAAAAATAAACTAAATATAATCACCTGTAAAATGAAAGGTCCGCATTCTTGTAACATTCCTTGAAATATTCTTTCAAGTATTCATTTGACATAATTTCAATTAATTGAAGTTGAAGTTCTGTTGGCGCATTTTCGATTTCACATTGGAATGGATTTTGAAATAGCTTGATCTTTTCTGCTGTAGCTGCATGATCAAAGTCCCTGCGAAACGGTTTTTAAATTCCTCACGTAGTTTTGATAGTTTGCACTGCATAATGTGATGGGAAAGGCACACAAGTTTCACTAGCAAACTTCTTGCAAGTTTCGAAGTGGTCCAAGATTGTCTTTCCCAATTGGTTTTCAAAAAGAGCAACTTTTCTAAAAACTTTCATGTTGAAACAAGTCGTCTACGAAGGTCTTTTCGCCTTGAAGTTTCGAATTAAAAAATTAAGATGAGTGGTAATATCAACAGCAAATGCAAGCTTCCACTGATCTGAAAGCTCTTCTACAGGCTTACCTTGTTCAATCATGAAAATGTCAATAGCTTGGCGCAGCTCAAAAAAACCTTTGGAGCACCTTTCCTCTGCTTAGCCAACGTACCTCACAATGATATGGGAGATCTGGATACTGACTTTCAATATTCGAAAGAAAATTCTTAAACTGCTGGTGTTTAAGAGAGTGGGATTGGATGTAATTTACTGTCATAACAACGACCTCATTACTTCCGACACACTCATGTTTTTCCCATACAAGGATTGTTGATGGATAATGAATGAAAAACCATTGGTTTCTCACCTCCAGCGTTTTGAATAGCATTGCATACATGCCCTACTAATCCTGTTTTACTGCCACACATACTTTTACCTCCATCTGTGGTAACACCTTTTAGTTCTTTAGATTTAATTGAAGTTTAAAAAGGGTTTCATTTACCTTAGTAAAGAACGCAAGGCAAACACTAATGAGAAGCGGAAAGCGTTATTAAATTGAAGGCGCTCAGTAACCTTTTTGTAGATAGCGAAGACATTTTGTAGGACGAACCCTTCAAAGCAGCCATTGATCTCAAAACAAGGCATTGATGGAGGTTCGCTGTAATTGAGAATGACGATTTTTCAAGATAGAAATCAGCAGTTTCAAAAACCCGATTAGAGATTTTTCGCCATTATTTGAATTTTCTAAGTCCACAAAATGAAATTAAGAATCTGAGTGTGACATCAAAATATTACATAAAGTCTAAATTTTGTGTTCATTCAATGGTACAGCAGAGGAGAATTATAAGATCGTTGATGAACAAATTCACAATATTAAAATATATATAAATATTTAATTACAAAGTTTAGTCTATATTTATGTTTATGGTTATGGTTCATATTTAATTAACATTGTTATATTTAAATTTACCATTTTTTAACTCTGCAGCAAGCTTCTGTTTAAGCATGTATATTTTCTTAGACGTTTTCTTTTGGTTTCATTCTGAAATCTCTCAGGAATATTACCTTTTATTAACCAGATCTTGACATTTATAAGCATGTAACTTCCTTTAAGCATGCAGTTTCCGTGTATATGCATTTTCTTTTGCGTTTGGTCTCATTCTGAAATCTGTCTCAGGAATGCTAACCCCTTTTAACCAGGTCTTAACATTAAAAGCATGTAGCATCCGTTAAGCATATAGCTTCTATTTAAGCATACACTTAAGCATCTTTTACTTCTGGTCTCATTCTGAAATCTATTTCAAAAATCTTACCCTTGACTTTATTAACTAGGCCTTGACATTTAGTATAAGCATATAGCATCCGTTAAACATGCAGTCAAATTTTCAAACTGTCATGGACTTAGTTTCGTCTTCGCTTTAAAGCTAAAAATCATGCGTTTTGTGTATTTCAGCACAAAACTCACGGAAGTATTTTAACTGATAGCTCCACCTGCATCCATTATAAACATTTATTTTCCATCCCGAATGACTTAGTAGTTAATCCTGATGGATGAAAATGCGGCTTATACAAGTACGCTCTAACAACCTCAGCGGGATGATAAAGGACTTATGATTCCTTTCACTAAACACCGGATGAATGAATCCCACAAATTGCTATCATCGTGAAACAGTGTTATACAAAAATACCCAAGTAAAAGTTCGTACATAAAAAGGCGCCATTTCTATTCACGATTCCAAGTGTGGCGCTTGTGACAGACAGTTGAACTAATAAAGTGAAAGATAGATGGTATAATGAGCGTATGAATAGTAAAATAAAAAAGCCGAATAGGATGTTGAAGGTGTAGGACGATTGAGAGAGTACGTGTTTTAAAATTATCCTGTGCTTGTAGGGATCCAGATAAGTAACTTATCGAGTTAAAAGTGGATGATTGTCAAAGGCTTCTATATGTACTTGGGCGATACGGCAATCTCCGCTTATGAAAATTCTAGAGAACTGTTATCACAATAGTAAAGTTTGATACAGTTTGCTGCATTCATTTTAGCTCCATTCATTTTCATTGAGATAATGGGTATAACGTAAGTAGATATGTAAACATTTTTGCATGTTTTTCATTTTAATGTGTCGCGTTCATGTTATCTGTCAAAATAATACTTCTTTGAAGCAAAGCCAAATAGATTTATTTTTATTAAGCTCTCTCAAAGGAGATTAAAGGGACAGTGGACTTTCAAAACAAGCTGCTGAAGTTATAATCTGATTGTAATACAAATCGCAGACTGCTTCTTTTAAACTGTTGTTACTGTTGTTTTTGTTGTGCTGCTAATTAAATGCCTGTATATAGTTTTGTCTAAAAATATTAAGTTGTGCGGAAGTTATTTCATGACACGTAGTCAAAATGTTGTTAAAGTAGAAAAATGATAGGTCCCATGCGTATTAATTTTCCATGTATTGTCAAAATTTTAATCGTTTTCGTAGTATACTTATCTATAACTATACTTATCTACTATATGTTTTGTTGTTGTATGTGTAATTTCTTCAAACGAGATCGTAATTGAAAAATTCTTTTTGTTATCTCGAGTTTGATATCAATTAATTTTTAAAGTTAAAATTAAAAAATAGATTTTATGATTTTGAGTCTACTGTCCCCCTTTAACTCTAACTGGTTATTGCCTCGACGAGTTATCTCGTCATTAGCAAAACTGACCTAATCTTGATGGACGAGATGTCTCGTCTTTAGCAAAATTGGTCAGATCTTGATGGACGAGGAGGGTTAATAGCAGAAGGTAGGAATACGATGGTATTCCTTTGAATTCCGATGTATTTTAACACCAGCCTGCTGTTGAGTTTAATTGAAGGGATTCGGGCAACATAATGTGATAAGCCACTTGTCAGATTTTATAGGAGGGAAATTTTCAAGTTTAAAAAAAATTCTAAAATTATGATAGTTTGTCAAGAGGTCATGTTATCATGAATAAAGTTCTCATTGAAACAATCAGAAATTCTTTAGATCCCCTTGAATATTTTTTCATTATGGAATATTTATGTGGCTTATCACTGTTGCCCCGAGACCTTCAATTCAAGCCTAACACCATATACTTTTATACTTAAGCAGTTTTTATGCTAATCATGCTTCTCTGAATAAGTGATTTCGAATTGACAAAAGCTATCGAAAGCCTGTCCATTTATTGTACCCCTTATGCTTATATAATATTCAACCATTACATTAATTTAAAAAATATTATACTGCAATACAAAATAATTACATTTCTGAGCATTGCATGTTTTTCTGCCTATCTAAAAGCATTTATCAAGGTATTATTTAATAATATCGGGACAATACTTTGATATTTTAGAAATACTATATAATTAATATTATTCCTATGCGTTCCTATTCCTATGTTCACTGTTTTTCTATTATTAATATTTAATTTAACATTATAATGCATCAACAATATTACAACAGCAATGGAAAATCGAATCACTTATTATTTCACCACCTCCATTACTTGCATTTGTATCAATACAATTTAAAGATAAATTATGTAAGACAATGTTGAAAAACTTTTTCACACATGTTAAGTGTAAGATACAAATAAGAAATTGTATGAGGAATTTTTAGTGTAAAAACAAACCAAACGGAATGGGATTTTACTTCTGTTCAAATACTCACGTTATAAGCATCCGGGATACTTTAAAAATGTAGTTTAGCGTCGTTTTGGCAGCATTTGTACCCGGAGTTGTAGGCTGCATGCAGAACTTAACTTTTCAAGTGGTCTTGACGAGATATCTCGCCAATCAAGATGTGAGAAATTTCGCAAATGACGAGATATCTCATCGAGACAAAACTGCTCTACTACTCCAGAGGAATGGAAATCCAAGTAGGAAAAACAAATTGCCCTTTGCCCAGAACTGGTGGCAATTTTGAACAGGTTTATGCATCCGATTCTAGCCACTACAGGGCAGTTTTCAACGCAAAGATAAACCACAGGAGGTTTAAGGATCATCAATACTTTTAAAGGTTCCAACTTCAAAATAAAACTAAACAGTATGGAGATCTGTATAACCGAGGATATTTAATAGAAAGCTGGTGCATATTCAAATTTTGGAATCGTGTCTAAAGATGCTCCGACAGAGGAACGGGTTCTGCCACCATAGGAGCTAATCCGCAACCTCATTCTGAGTATGCAAAGCCTGGGTCAGTTTTGGAGATGGTTATACAGGCTACTAAGAATCCGCCTCTTTAAGTTTTCAGTTTCACTTCTATCACATGACACAAAGTGCAGTGTCCACTACTTCGGTTCAAATACTTTTTTTACTGTTAGCTTCTGTTGTAAACGTTTTGTTTTTACTCATCGGTTCGTTAACTCTACTTTTGTATCGTTTTCCCACATCTAAATCACTTCACTGCGAGGTAGCAGCTGAAAACCTTACGGTTTAAGTTTTACAAGCCAGTAGTAACATGATCCTTAGAATACTTTAGTCTGTAGAGAGGAAACGAACATTCATCACCTGATCGTTCCAGGGGACGGGAGAAAGAGACTGTCCATTGATTCATCGCCAAACGAGGTGATAAAATGTCAAATAGGCCAACTAAGTCAATTTTACACAGAACATTCATGCGACTACCCTGTGATGAGATGTTTTATCGACAAATGAGGCAATGAAATGCCAAATCGGATATCCAAGTCAATTTTTCAGAGCCATCATGTGACTACTAGTCGATATGTTGATCACACTTTTTGAATCCTCTCATTAGCAATGCTCAATCTAATTATATTTCACGTCTATGGCTTAAATGTTATCCTGGAATAGTGTTGCTATCACTCGCTTTTTATTTGAGCCCTTCCATGCCGCATGCAAAAGAGGGAAACTACTAGTATCATTCACTCGTGTATTAGATAACGCAAAAATGGATAAGGCTTCTCCAATATTTAACTATTTCAGAGATTAGAAAACTTTCGGTTGTTTGAAACCAAACAATCGCAAATATATTCTCAACAGTGTAGAGGATGACTGGTTTGCTGATTTCCTTATTTTCGACTCATCACACATGTTCTCGTAACTTTAACTTTATTGCAACACATGACATTGAATTGAAATCATCAAAAAAACATTAACTCCCGAGAAAGAATTAGTTTTAAAATATATTTATAGCAAAATTCTTACATTCGTTTCCAAAAGTTTAGCCGAAAATAATTTACCTTTTCTGGTGATGCACTTGAAGACGTTAAATAAACACAAGCTGATAAAAAGGCTAATCATTTTTATTGTGTTGTCAGTTTTGTCAAACATTGATTCATAATACGGTAAATAGCAAGTCTAAATAGGCTAAGTTCGATAAAGGCTCAAATTAGGAGCATGGCTGGCTGTCTAGACACGACTGGGAAAAAGATTTAATGCGAAGTTAAATTGGTTAAAGGTTTAAAAACTACGACTGAAACTGGATAAAATAAGACTTGATGTGATCAAGTCGTTTTGGCGTATCTGGGTGGTTCAGTGGTAAATTTCCGTAACACAAGTTTTAGATAAAATAACTAGTTTATTAAAATCACAGTAACAGACATCTTGTAGAACATAACAAGACAAAACAGTATTATTAGGGCTGCAACCCTACACGTTCTTTCTCATCAAGATCTTCGTAACAGAATAACTTCCACTTAAATGCGTATATTATACATTCAAGGCCAACGCCATACTAGCGCCCTCTTGCGCATTTCTAACACTCCCCTTTTAGTGAACTCTCAACTAGAGTTCACTAAATCATTAATATAAAAACACAAACAAAAAGTATAAAAACATCAAAAAATTGCATTCCATTAATTTAAATCGTTGATTTCAATTTATATCCATAAATAAACCAAACTCGGAATGCACATTTTAAATCAAATATACAATAAAGTTCCCTATTAGACAAACAGAAATACTTATACTTACGTAACGTAAATGTAACACAATAAATTCACAAGTACCAATAACGTTTTATCAATCAACAATAGAAAAATAACACAAATTAAATTATTAATTTCTAAATTATAAAGAAGCTGTATTGGTCGTTTAATAATACCCTTTTGGATGTTAACCAAACAGGAACGGATTTTTCCATCTCTTCCAGGAATACCTGTTCTATTTTACCCATTAACCAGATGTTTCTTGGGTAACGATCATGAATCAAAATATCATCAATTTTAAATTGAACAGAATTCTTAATTGGAGGACATATATTAGCAGATCTTAAGGTTAACAAATAATTTTTTCTCCATCGCCTCCAAAAGTGATTTAAAACATGTTGGTGATATTTATACCTTTTGACTGCAGAATTTCTAGATCTTGACAGATCTTCCGAGGACACCCTGGTGGCTGGAAGAGATAGTATGCGTTTACCAATTAAAAAATGAGCAGGAGTGAGTGGGGAAGGTTCTGAGGGATCATCATACAAATAAGTAATTGGTCTTGAATTGACCATAGCTTCTATTTCTACAAAAACAGTTTCAAGTTCGTTAAGAGAAAGTGATGAACGACCAACAATTTTTCTCAACTTGTTTTTATCGTTCTTACCATTCTCTTCCAGAATCCTCCCCACCTTCCATTTTCAACAATATATTTCCAATACCAAAAGATGCAAACTATCTTTTACAGCAGGATGTAAAATACATTTTCACAATTTTTTAAATACAATATCTGCTTTTTTAAAAGATTTTGCATTGTCAGAATAAATTGTACTACACAATCCTCGTCTAGAAATGAACCTGCGAAATGCTAACAAAAAAGGATTCTGTAGTCATAGAAGGAACCAGTTCAAGATGCAAAGCTCGAGTAACTGCACACGTGAATAACAGAAGAGTGTTTATTGACACTTTCTTTTGTGAAGAAAGGTCCGGCATAATCAAGTCTAGTCACTGCAAATGGATGTGATTCTAAAATTCGATCAGGAGGAAGAGGCGCCACATCCTGAGATCCAGGACGTGAGTTGTATCTTACAAGTAACACAATTGCGCAAAACATTTTTTACACACTGCCTCCCCTTGATGATCCAGAATTTTTCTCGAATTTGTACTAGAGTTGCATCGATTCCAGAATGAAGCACTTTTATGAGTGTGTCCCTAATTAGCAACTCAGATAATCTGTCTTTAGATGGCAGCAACCATGGGTGTTTCAACTTGTCATGAACGGCAGAAAAGTGGATTTGACTCTTTAAACACAAAAGGCCATTGCTGTCGATTTCAGGATTCAGAGTACACATCAGACGATTTATCAAGTCTTACCATTTGTAAGGTCGGACACTTCCTTCCTATAGTAGTTTTGTTGAGTCACCTTTATCCAGTACTTTTCAGCTTCTGAAATTTCCAAAGCGGTTAGAAGTCCCGACACTCTTGTCGCGTTGGGTTTGGAATTGTGAATAAATCGCTGGATCCATGTCACGATACACTTTGCTTAATTTACCATAGTCGTTCAAGTCAAGGGCCTTTGAATCCAGGAAACTTTTATCGTTGATGGAAATCTGAAATGCACTAAAAGATTTTAATTTCCTCTCTGCTGCTAGTTTCATCATTTTCCATTTTCAGAGCTTTAGATGGCTAAACTGTTCATGTTCAGTAAGCCAACTAGGTCCGTGCCACCATAAGGAACTTGTTACAATTTTAAAAGCAGATTCCCCTCTTGTAATCAAGTCCGCGGGATTGTCCTTTCCGTTACAATGTCGCCACTGTTCAGGGGCACTAAGGGATTGTATTTCAGAAACCCTGTTGCAAACAAAAGGTTTCCAATCTCCCTTAATCCAAGATATGGCTATTTGTGAATCGCTCCAAAGATAAATTTGTTCACATAGTTCGGGAAATAAGTCAGCCTAATATTTAGCCAAACGTGCTCCTACAAGAGCTCCCATCAACTCCAATCTCGGAAGAGACAATGTCTTTAGAGGAGCTATTCTACCATTAGCCATTGCAAAACTAGTTTCGACTTCGCTATTAGAGTTAAGGTATCTAAAATAAGTGACTGTTCCATATGCCTTAGGGGTCGCGTCAGAAAATATATGAACATTTACATCCGACTTCTCATAATCAGAGAAGTATTTGTGTTCAGTGGAAATATTTTCCAAATCTGGTAATTCTGAACACCATGTTTTCCAAATTCTTTGGATATCAGGGGGAAGAGGATCATCCCAATTTAATCCCTATATCCAGATACTCTGTAATAACATCTTAACTGACTACAAAGGGTTGTAGAAATCCAATGGGATCATAGATTCTAGCAATAGATTTTAATATTTCTTTTGTCTCTAACGTTTTCAAAGGATTCTTTCAGAGAAGCAAAATTTAACTTAATTACATCCTCTGTTGGATTCCAAATCATACCCAAATTTTGATTCGCAAGCCAAATCATTATTCTCTATTATATCACCTTTTATCCATGATTTTAATTTTCTCATATTCATACCCGCTTCCTTTAAAATATTTACCGCGCCTTAGGATAATCGATATGCATCTTCTATTTTGTTAGCACCGTAAAACAAATCTACGTAAAGATGAATCTAACATTTCATGTATCGCGGTGACCAGTTTTGTACTTCCTTATATGGTATTTAATAGTTGCGGCTAATATAAAAGGACTTGTGGCAACACCGAATGATACGCGTGTCATGCGCATAATTTTGAAAGTTTCATTTCCGAACCAAAGAAACCTTAAATAATCCCTATCATTTTCCGAAATTCCCTGGATGCACTTTCTCCAATGCCTTTTTCATGCCAAATGAAAACAAAGTTTTTCACTCCTAATGGGTTTTAATTTTAAATGATTTGCCAAAGTCTCATTAATAAAAGATCTGACTACCCTGATCAAGAATAATTCTGGTTAATTTCGTTTTACGATCAGAACAAGCCAGAACTGTGCAAGTTGCACATTGTTTGATCTAAAATGTTATGGCATTGAGAAACTGAAGTAACTGAATCTGAATTCCGAGTTTGCCTTTCGTTATTCGAATCCGAAATCTGCGCGACTATCACATTTTCTGACGAGTTCTGTTCGCAATTTCTACCCAACTTGCTTCGATTAGAATTATTAGTACAAACCGATTCATGGTGGGTTCCCTCCAACGCATCTTATACAAGCATTTTTATTCCGACAATTTCTGGAAGCCTTTATACATTTTTCCTGATATTCTTGACTGTTAATTACATTTTCATCAATATCATCTAACTCAATTAGATTTTAAATTTCGTTTTCATATTTTTTCTTTCAGCTAGAATATCAAAATATTCTCCTAAATCATAAATTAACGTTCCATCTGTTGACTCTAAACTTTCATATTTTATTAATTAATTTCGTCGTCAAAGTTCTTTCCGTAGCACGTTTCTGTTTAAACCTGTCTAACTTATCCATTTCGGTTTAACAAATTCAACAATACACCCAAGACTGCACAAATAACAATCAACAATGAAACGAAAGTAACTAAATGCAAACCTTTTCATTCTAGGTATGACCGAATCCAAGTATAGGATCTATTCTCGTAGCATATTAAATATTTAAACTCGTAGCATTTGGATTCCCAGCCGAGGCACCAATTTGGCGTAACTGGGTGGTTCAATGGTAAATTTCTGTAACACAAGTCTTAGATAAAACAACTAGTTTATTAAAATCACAGTAACAGACATCTTGCAGAACATGACAAGACAAAACAGTATTATTAGGGCTGCAACCCTTACGTTCTTTCTCATGAAGATCTAACAAAATACCTTCCACTTAAATGCGTAGAATATACATTCAAGGCCAGCGCCACACTAGCGCCCTCTTGCGCATTCTAACAGTCGTAGAGGATTGTGAATTGCCGCCTCTTGTGAAGCAGAAGCTATACAGAACAATGCTATGAGCCAGAGGTGAGTCTCAGATGGCTTATGTCATTTAATGATTAACCCTTTAGTATGATTAAAAATAAAGTAGAATATAAACATTAACCCTACTGGTGGTTGTCTCCACGAGGTATCTCGTCATTAACAAAACTGAACAGATCTTGATGTGGACGACATATCCCGTCCTTAGGAGAAACTTACCAGATTTCGATCTCGTCATCATGAAAAAATCAGCCTTATTCCTGGTGACGAAATATCTCGTCATTACCAAATTTGTTCAGATCTTTACTAACGAGATATCTCGTCGAAACCACTTGGAGGGTTGAACTGCCAGATATCCCATTGCCCAGTCTGGAAGGTATCAAGATTGGTATACATTTAAAAAGCAATTTGTAACTTTAATTCTTGAATAACATAAGTGACGCTCATAAAGAATATACTACACTGCTGGCCACCCAAATTGCAACACCAAGAAAGACAAGAGATATCACAACAAAATTTATTTTGTAGATAACATGTTGACCAAGTATCAAATGATTAGATTTATAGACTTCTGTGAAGTGTGATTCCTGCCAAAATCAGTAGCCAGAGTAGCCGCCATTGTTGGAGATCACCGCTGCCACACGCCTCGGCATTGATTCAAAGAGACTTTGGATGTGTTCTTGGGGTACAGCAGACCAAGCAGCTTCCACACGTTGCCAAAGTTGATCTGGTGTGGCAGCTGGGGATGTATTCTGGGTCAATCGTTGAGCAACCATGGACCACATGTTTTCTATCGGCGAAAGATCCGGAGAGCGAGCTGGCCAGGGAAGCAATTCAATCTGGCGATTGACGAAGAACCCTTGGACAATGCGTGCCACGTGTGGTCGCGCATTATCCTGTTGAAATATGGCTGTGGGCAAGCCCTGAAGGTAAGGAAGGACAACTGACTCCAACACCTCGGAGATGTAGCGCTGGCTGTTTAAAGTACCGGCAATGCGTACTAGAGGAGTGCGAGAGTGATATCCAATACCGCCCCATACCATAATACCCGGTGCAGGACCAGTGTGGTGGTGCATAACGCAGCTGTTCAGCATCCTCTCTCCACGGTGTCTCCAGACTCGAATCCGACCATCGTGGTGTTGCAGACAGAAGCGTGACTCGTCAGTAAAGACAATTTCATTCCATTCTGCCGTCCACATCCTTCTTTCATCGCACCATTGGCGGCGGAAACGTCTGTGGTTCTGCGTCAAGGGTAGACGAAGCAATGGACGTCTTGCGGAAAGACCACTCTGCTGTAAACGGCGTCGAATGGTACGCGCAGACACTGGATGATGCGGTACAGACTGAATGTGCTGTGCTATGGTTCGTGATGTGGCTGAGCGATCCGTCACTGCCATACGCACAATATACCTGTCATCACGTGAAGTGGTGCACTGAGGTGGATGCGATCGAACACGTCGGTCCGTCGTACCCTCCTGCATCCAACGATCACATATCCGCATTACAGTTGTTTGGTTTCGTCCAACACGACTACCGATTTCCCTGAAAGATAATCCACAATCTCGGTAGGCCACTATCCTTCCTCTGTCGAACTCGGATACTTGATCAAAAGATGATCGCTGTTTTCTACGAGGCATAATTGATCGTTTTTTTTGAAAAAACCACAAGAAAAACACAATTGCCGTACTTGAAATCGTCGAAATCTCCAAGCCTTAAATAGCGCTTTGAAGTGGCGCCACAGGCGCGCGTGATGTGCGTCTGCGCTGAAATTCTAATCATTTACATATCTCACCTCCGCTAATGCATGTTGTAAATTTCATATTATTTGCATGCTTCCTTCAGGGTGTTGCATTTACGGTGGCCAGCAGTGTATTTGAGAATCCACTCTTAGTAACTTATAGTAAATTTAGATTTTTCGTAATTAGATTTATTTAAAGCTCTAAAAGAGCGGTTCGAAAATAAAAATATTGTAAACAGTCATTTAAATGAAAAATTAGTCATAGAATTAACTACTCGAGAAACGGCAAAAGGTTTCCTCGCATTCGTAGATGATTGTCAAAACACATGAGGACCCTTTTAGCAATAGATATAGAGCTTAACCCTCCAAGTGGTTTTAACGAGATTTCTCGTAAGGACAGAAGGACAAGTTCAGCCCATCATGTTTGACAATGGCACGACATTTGTCGGTGCCGAAGCGGAATTAAAGCGCCTACACGAATTGGTATTTAAACCTCATAATGATCTGACCTACTCCTTATCTGAATTAATCGGAAATTTATACCTCTTTGATCACTTAACATTTTCGGAACATGGTTATGTAATTATGGTTTTATGATGCACGGTCCAAAACGGACAAATTGCTCCAGGCAGAATATGGGAAGCTGGTGTATAGTCGATACCATCTTAACCCTCTGAGGGGTTCACACGCATATCACCTTGCAACCTGAAATCTTCCCTGCATTCTATTCTAAGAAAATGAGCAGTTGAATCGTTCCAAAGGATTCTATTCTGAGGAAAGGAGCAATAGAATATTTCAAAAGGGGATTCTAATCAAAGGAAAGAAACGATATAATTTTTACGAAGGTTTTTATTCTACAGAATAGTATCGTTCCAAAGAATTCTTTTCCGAGAAAGGACTAATAGAATCGTTCCAAGGAATTCTATTCTAAGGAAAGGATCAATAGAATCTTTCTAAGTGTTAAAAGAATGCGTGGATTCTTTAGAACAGGGGTCCCTAAACTTTTTCACTTGAGGGCCAGATTAAAAAATCCTGGAAGTCAGGCGGGCCAACAATACATAAATATATATGGATATATACACAGGTGTGGGGGTGATAGATATTGGGTCAACGTCAATTTTTTAAAGCTTGCGAAAT
This sequence comes from Meta bourneti, assembly GCA_933210815.1. Lineage (NCBI taxonomy): Eukaryota > Metazoa > Arthropoda > Arachnida > Araneae > Tetragnathidae > Meta > Meta bourneti. Next base: position 41,162,202 of record OW119933.1, on the reverse strand, counting down.
AAACTAGATAACAAAATAGGTGTTTAAATAAAAATGTAGATTTATCCAAAAAATTAAATTTATTCCAAATAATATAAATGTACATATAAATTGGTCTAAGGAAAAAATAACATTCAACATTATTCCTATGTATCATTCTTTGACTTTCTTATGTACGTATGGGACGTGTGAAGTTGCTTCTGGAATGTCTGTCCATTTTGGGTTAAATTTCTGTGATCCAATCACTAGAATGGATTTCAAGTGTTCGTCTGCCAAGTTAGCCCTGTACTTTGTTTTTACAATGGTCGTTTTTGAAAATGTCTTCTGAGATATAGGTCGATCCAAACACTGATCTTGCAAAGTTTATTTCTTTGAAATCATCACCCAATTGCCTTCAATGAAAGAAACTGTCAGAAGTTTACTGTTTTAAAATTAAAAATAAACTAAATATAATCACCTGTAAAATGAAAGGTCCGCATTCTTGTAACATTCCTTGAAATATTCTTTCAAGTATTCATTTGACATAATTTCAATTAATTGAAGTTGAAGTTCTGTTGGCGCATTTTCGATTTCACATTGGAATGGATTTTGAAATAGCTTGATCTTTTCTGCTGTAGCTGCATGATCAAAGTCCCTGCGAAACGGTTTTTAAATTCCTCACGTAGTTTTGATAGTTTGCACTGCATAATGTGATGGGAAAGGCACACAAGTTTCACTAGCAAACTTCTTGCAAGTTTCGAAGTGGTCCAAGATTGTCTTTCCCAATTGGTTTTCAAAAAGAGCAACTTTTCTAAAAACTTTCATGTTGAAACAAGTCGTCTACGAAGGTCTTTTCGCCTTGAAGTTTCGAATTAAAAAATTAAGATGAGTGGTAATATCAATAGCAAATGCAAGCTTCCACTGATCTGAAAGCTCTTCTACAGGCTTACCTTGTTCAATCATGAAAATGTCAATAGCTTGGCGCAGCTCAAAAAAACCTTTGGAGCACCTTTCCTCTGCTTAGCCAACGTACCTCACAATGATATGGGAGATCTGGATACTGACTTTCAATATTCGAAAGAAAATTCTTAAACTGCTGGTGTTTAAGAGAGTGGGATTGGATGTAATTTACTGTCATAACAACGACCTCATTACTTCCGACACACTCATGTTTTTCCCATACAAGGATTGTTGATGGATAATGAATGAAAAACCATTGGTTTCTCACCTCCAGCGTTTTGAATAGCATTGCATACATGCCCTACTAATCCTGTTTTACTGCCACACATACTTTTACCTCCATCTGTGGTAACACCTTTTAGTTCTTTAGATTTAATTGAAGTTTAAAAAGGGTTTCATTTACCTTAGTAAAGAACGCAAGGCAAACACTAATGAGAAGCGGAAAGCGTTATTAAATTGAAGGCGCTCAGTAACCAAAATCATTTATTAATATTTTGTAATAGTTTATTTTCTATAAAACCGACTCGAATTACACGGAACTTCAAACCTACCGAGACTCGAAATACCGCGAATCTACTGTATTTGAATTATTTCTACGATTTTACGAAGAATTGCATGCTGCATTTGCCTTGTTTCCGCGGGCCGCACAATGACCCTTCGCGGGCCGTAGTTTGGAGACCCCTGCTTTTGAAAGATGTGGGGTAAAAGCAATACTACGTTACTCGGAAATCTCGCGACGAAAAGCCTCACAGGATTAAGAGAACCTTAGGAAATGCTCGGGTCACAATAGAAAATTTTATAACCATTACCTCAAATAGAAGCTATTTTAAATTCATGACCTTTATTCCCACCATTATCTGATATTAAAGAATTTGAAGTTCTGACACCACAATTTTTAATCCTCCTGATGGTTATCTTGACGAGGTATCTCGTCATTAGAAAAACTGACCAGATTTTGATGAACGAGATATCTTGTCATTAGAATAACAATGACCAAATCTTGATCTCGTCATAAAAAAATCGGTAATAACTTGATAACAAGATATCTCGTCATTAGCAAAATTGATCGGATCTTGATGGACGAGATATCTCGTCGAAACCATTTGAAGTGTAAATTGGTCGTTCAATCGATTCCCTTCCTGAACTTGATCTCTCTGTATGTATGTCCATTACTTGACGTTGTCTTATGTGTAACGCAGCTTGGCCAAATATGGCCATTCACCGTAAAACCCAAAACCAACTATGATCACACATTCTTGCAAAAAAGGCACTTCTGACAAAGGAAAACGACAGTGGTTTGAACCCCTCCGGTTAATTGCTAGTTGGTTTTCTTAGAGTATTAATTATTTTGAATGTTTGGGATACACACATAGGGTTCCCTCCATAATTTATGAATTTCTGTGCACCAGCAGACCGAACTGCAGATTCTATCCTCTTCCTAAATTTACTATTTTTCAGGGGAATATCAAGCAAAGGATTAGACTGAAGACAGCAAAATGAAGGGAAAAGTGCAGACAGGTTTGTTAATTATACGTTTCTTATCGAATATGTTTGCATTTTCTTTTACCTTTTTTTTATTTTTTTGATCATAAGTATTTTTTCTCTTATGAAAACATATCTTGAAAATTTACATGTTCAGTGCATCGAATCTGTATTTTCCCTTATATTATTATTTTACCTATTTTGTAAAAAAATTTTTTTTTTCTTATGACCGCAAATCCTGAAAATATGCATTTAACGTATATTTTCTTCCTTGTGAGAGGGATTTTCAGAAAAGATTTTACTTTCGCTACCCACATATTCTCACATGATCGGTGTTACCTTAAAATGTAGTTTATCTCCGAAAAGGTCTTCCCGGCCCGCTGACTATATACGGACTTTCGAAAACATTTACCAGTCCCACTGGCCATCGAGAAGGGGTTTTTCGGCCCTCTGGCTACATATGAACCTTCGAAAAGATTTACCATTTCCACCCATTCCTAAAAGTATATGTATTCCATTTTATGAGTTTTTGTAACTTTTTCGTCTCCTGAATTACGCTCTTCCACGCAGAAAAAAAAGAAACATCCTCCGGATATGGTTTTTAATATCCGGCGTAGGTGATCCCACGGATGCAAATCGTCTACATCTCAAAAGCGTCTGGACGATTTCCATCCCTCATGCAATAGCGTCATATTAAAGATAAACATCGGAATCTACCAGGGTGTAAAATGACGCAAATTTCTTATCAAAGATGCAAGGATCAAATATTCGTTGAAGAGTTGGTTTCTAGAGTGTTCAACTTTCGGATATGAATTCAAGGCAGATTGAGTCGAGAAAAATGTCGCGCATTTCTAGCGACCCACCATCACTCCGACAAATGTTCAAGGAATTGATCATTTTGAACAAAACAATATATAATATGCAGTCACAATGCTGCATAAAAATTTGCATGTTTCTTAGTCCTAACCTGGATACATTTGTTCACTGATGCTTCAAAACTAAGCATTTTTTTATCTTGTGAAAATTTTAAAAACTCTTTACAACTATAGGCAATTAATTACTATCATTAGCTTTCGTTTTAGTTTAAAGCTTATTAGATTTCTCTGATCAGTTCATTTATTGCTCACCAGTAAATAATGCTGTTCTTATCTATTTTGCAAGTCCTCGTCACTTTTTCACTAAATTGTCTTAAGCCTCCTAATGGTTGTCTCAACGAGGTATCTCTCGTCATTAGCAAAACCGATCAGATCTTGATGGACGAGATATCTCGTCAGAAGAAAAAAACTGTCCAGATTTTTGTCTCGTCATTCTAAAAAATTCGGCAATATCTTGACGAGATATCTAGTCATTAGCACGATTGGCTAGATCTTGATGGACGAGATATCTCGTCGAAACCACTAGGAGGGTTAACAGAATACGATACCTCGTAACCTTATCTTCGTAACTAAAAACGAATGCTTGAATATAAAGTACAAATATTGCAAATTTATACCTTCAGAATTTTTGACTATCAGAAAAAAATTAGATTCTTTCAAAGCACAATTTTTTATCAAAAGTAGAAACCAAATATGAAGTTATTGGCTATTTTGGGTCGATAGCTAGCAAACTAAAAACTTTTTCCTGATTAATGTTTGTAATAATAATAAAAATATAATAACTACACTTTCAAATGTATAGTTTTTACACTCTGATAGTTACGAGACTTCCGAGTACTGAAGTATTGCTTTTACTCCACAACAGGCCGTGACTAAATAACCATATCTATTGGCTGAAAGAATCGTTTGAAAGATTATATTGGCCAAATGGTCAAAATGCGTTACAAGTCACAGGGAAGACTGCAAGTTACAGAATGGATATTTGCGTGTGAACCCTGTGAGGTTCTCCCGTCAGACTCTGAAGAATGGAAGGAATCATTTGCCCCCGTGGGACGTTGGTGGGGCTGTCCTTGAACGGTCATCCGGGTGCTGTGAAGAGGTGAAAAAAGAATTGTGAGGGTAAAGGGAGACTCGAGGGTTGGACACCGAGAAGGAAAGGCGTATGGAGGGGCCTTCGAGTTCATGTCCACAAGGTAGAATAATTGCCTTGTTGTGTATATGAAATATGTAAAAGCAAAAGGAAATTCAGAATTGATGAATAAATGTTTTAAAAAATGCAGACCCAAAAAGCGTTATCCTTAGTAGTGAGAAAATGTATAGAGGAAAGGAAATAATTATTACAAACCCCTCAGAGGGTTAAGTATATGAAAACTTTTCAACTGATGGAAGCTTTTAACCTCTTGATACGCGAAGTACCCGCTTGGATGCATAAAAATAATATTTTTGCGTTTAATACGAGTTGTACTATATTCATTACTTCCTACTGTCCCCATTCAGCTGTATCCCAATGTTCCGTCTAATAGGGGTAATGTTCCCAAATGGGTAATATGCTTATTTAGGAACATAGGGAAGCATTTCTTCAAAAAAATGTATAATAAATTCTTTAAATCAAATCTGGGTCTCAAAGCACCTTATAAAATTATTTTTTTAGAATAGTATTTCATGAACTGGGAAGGTTAATATTTTATTAATCTCCTCAATTCATGAAAATATGGAACAGAAACAAATCTACAATGCAATCAAAATAAAAAAATTTAGTTTATTAATAGCTGAAAGGTAGGTAGTTAATTGACGTCACACTGGAGCTACACAACGGGTTATTGGTGACGGTCCGGGATCAATACCGTAATTGCTTGAAGAATGAAGTAAACGACTATACGATTTCATAAGCAAGAACACCCGAAATTAGAATATTAGTTTAAAACAGAACAAATAAAATAATAAAAATTGAATGAAACACGAACGTCTATTTTTCGAAAAAAATTGCAATCTTGATTTTTCAAAGTAAATCTTACGATGTTTACTTTTTCTAAAAGTATCAGCAATGATAACAAGAATAGAGTCACATTTCAGTTGCAAGAGCGTATTTTCGAACTACTGATACCCAAAAATAGAATTACCGTCTGTCTAGCACTAAATCAATCACACAAGAAAATCCTCAACTACAGCTTGTGATACAAAATTTATTGGTCTCATTTGATTGTTTATTTCCTGACTTCCAGCTTTTTTCCCGTAAACAAAATGGTTAATTCGCAATCGTAGCCGATTTTAAATGCCGAGTACTCAGTGCAGAGTGCCCTTGAAAAGGATGTCAATGCAATTACCAAATTTATTCTCAACACGCTTCTCTCAAAATGCAGATGTACAAGTATCAATTCCCTAATCATTGAATTCATTATTTCTAATCGACTGCCATTTTGTATGAGGGATTTTCAATGGAAACAAACCAGACGGTCTGCGAAGATTTTATTTCTGCTGTTCAAATGCTTCTCATGATAAGCATCGAGTAGTTTGTCGCCGTTTTGGCAACGTTTGGCGTATAATCGAATTGGTGTTGACCAATCAACTGATATGTCAATTTAGAATTTATTTTATTGAATTTTTGTTGGCGAGGTGCTAAATCGTATTCGGAAAACAAGCCAAGAAACGCGTATCGCCGCAGAAACACTACCGCCACTTATATTTAACTTGACAAAAGTACCTCTCATACGATCGGAAACGGTTTCACAATTTTAAACTTTCATGCGTCCTGCTTAACCTCGTCAGTCTCCCGATAAAAACCATCTCACAAAATTATTTTATCGTCTATTCAAGGTTCTATGAGACTCAGAAATGATAACACAAGAATATTTATTTTCTAAAAAAATGGGGATAAATCGGGATAATGTCCCCAAATAGGCACATTATCCATTTGGCAATATTATTTATATTGGGGTTGCAAGTTGCCAACGTTCTCATTACCAGTAAATTGCCTATGGAAATTCTCAATGCCGGTTTTAAGTTCTTGTTTCTTTCATTAGTGAGCTGTTTTAAGCAATGATGTTAAATATAAGTTGACTGAGCATTGCTAGGGAGGAGCTTCAAAAAGTAGGAACAACATGTCGACTAGTATACAGCTCTGCGAAATGTTGATGTGGTTGGCCGATTTGGCATCTTATCGCCTCGTGACATCTTATACATCTTATGACAGGGAAGGTGTGTATTTACGCATTTCTATACAGAAGGGACTAAAGTGGTGAAATCTCTGAAGTCTACTATGTCGCACGGACCAATCAGATGATGAATTAATGAATGGGCGACTTCTTCCGTCCCGCGCTTCTTTCCATAAAAGCGAAAACACAGGAGCACATTTAAAATAAAATCCATTACTTTGTTGAGTCTCCTGAATTTCACCATAGGAACAGTTTTTCGAAAATAGGAGTGATAAATGAATTTTAGGAAAAATGAGATCATGAAAATTCATCCAAACATACTGTTCTTCTTGAAAGAACCAAAATATGCCAAATATTGATCCAAAAATAAGAAAAAAATGCCTTGGAGTGACCGAAAAATCTGATAAAACTGTACTTGGTGTAAAAAATCATTAAAAATGCGTGAAATGCCCTAAAATAATCAGTTTAATCAGCTTCGTTTTTAATCTGTCAACTTATTTACGCGCCCTTGTTTTGAACTATCTTAAATGTTGTAATGCGTAAAATTCCCTAAATTTTCGGGGAATGTGATTTTTAGAAATGATTAATTTTTAATACATTTGGTAAATTAAATTATCTTGTGTAAAACTTTGTACAATATGTTTTTATGACTTTAAACTACTGCTAATTGTCACTTTGGTTTATTCATTCTTTAATTTACTTTTATTGAATTTCATCTTGATCTTGTGCTTGTAGCAGCTGGTTTTATGGACCTTACTCCATAAAACCTTAACAAACCACAAGACTATACTTAAAGTTCTATTAGTTGAAAACTTGTGGTATGTAATATGAGGCGCTTATACTATCCTCTCAATATTCCTAGCATTTAAACCTACACAAAATAACTTCAATCTCTCAACTCGTCATATACTCTTAGATAATTATATCTATATCAAGCATTATTTAAAGTTATTTACCGTAAACAAACGAAAGAAAATTGAACTTAATGATCATAGAGGATCGCGGTCAACTGCTTGCACTACTTTGTGCCAATTGCAACCCAAACTGGATAAAGTGTAGACATTTTTTCAAATTCTTTTTGTCTTTCCGGATTGAAAATATCCAAAAACAAATATAAATAGGTGTTTCAACTTTTTTACATGAGGTTTTGCATCAACTACTCAAGCATACAATGGGAATCTAATCACTAATGCTTCGAAACGCGTACATGTATACTAAAAATTAAAAACTGAATGACTTGATCAAAACGAATAAGATTTCCCTAATTTCAAGTGTCGTTTGATTTTTTAATCTGAATCGAGCGCCCTTTTATTTTTGAATTTAATCACTAGAACTATGGTAAAATTATCAAAAATTATGTTAGAAAATATTAAGAGGAAATTATGTGGAAACCCCTGATTTTATTTCAAAACAAAAGTATTTTCGTTTTCCTTAACCTCTTAGTTCCTGATATTCATATATGTAGACCTCTTCAACTAAGGTGACGATTCTTTGTTGTCTCCACGGATTAACACAGTAACATGTTCATTGAACACTCATAAAAAGGAATCCGTGATAACGATAAAGAATTTTGTCCTTAGTTGGGGTTGATTTCGAAAGTCGAAATTAAAGTTGACCTCAGGAACAAAGGACCTCAGGTCAAACTCGTCCTTTTGATCCAAGCATTCATGATTGATATCTTTAATTTTGTGTCCGTGGTATTGATATTTAAATACAAAATAAAATTGAATCTCAGAAACGAAGATGAAAAATTCTCCTTTTGATCCAAGCATTCGCGATGGATCTTTTATGTTCTTGTTTTAATTTCGTGTAACCAAATGAAAGCCAGAACATCTGACAGGAAAGGCTCTCAAGTTTACACACTCGTAAAAATCAATAACTAAGACTGTTGAGAGCTATTATCGAGGAAGAATTATTGTCAAGCGCGCACTGTTCATGCTTTATTTGTTTTCTAATCACGATCGTTGTTTATACAGCTTGCCAACGCTCAACCAAGTGTCATACCCATGCAGCTGCTGAATACAATAGATTTAACGTCCCAATACTTGACCTTGGATTCCGAATTGTTTTGGGAAATCGAAAAGAACTACGTGTTATAATGCTGCAAAGACGATGCGCAAGTTGCAAAAAATACTACTTTCGATACAAATATTAAATCTACTTTATCTCTTGATCAGTCTACAGAAACAATTCTGTTCGTTGCAGCAGTAATAAAGAAATTTGGGTATTTGGGTATTTCAATTAACGTCACACTGGAGCAACACAATGGGCTATTGGTGACGGTCCGGGATCAATCCCAAAGGGAAAGATCCGAGGACAACACCACGTAATTTTGAACCACGGTCAGATGACGAGTAATAAAGAAAAGAATATCGATCTCGAATAATTGAAAAATTGTCAGCAGTGATCTTTAATGACCCTTCGACGTGACACATTTTCAACTTCAAAAAACAAGCCCGCATGTCACAGTAAAAGATTATGTTGGTATTAAATATATATATGCACACACATTCTTTCATTTTGTTTTATTTGTTTGACCACATTGAAAAAATATTTTACCATAAATATACTATATCATGCTGAAAGAGACACTGATAAATTTTTAATTCTGGTTTTTTCTTTAATAACTATCCATTTTAGTGAAGAAATGGAATTATCATTTTTTATCTAGGTTGTATTGTGCATTGAAGAAAAAATATCAATAGCTGAAGGAGTCAAAACATCCCCTCTAGGGCCATGGAAACAACAATCACTTCGCCATCAAAATTATTGCAGTACATTCCAATAGCGCTGCTAATCGTAAAGTACCTCAAACGGAATGCGAGTAGAGGAAATGAAAGCCAAAAATAATATAATACTAAAGGTATAGGTATATTTAATTAACTTCACACTCAATGGGCTTAAGGATTTTATCTGAATAAAAAAGGGAGTTTTAAGTACGATGTATTTTCATCTACACTGAATATTAAACAAGATTTGCTAATACGTATTTTCAAAATATATTCTATTTCATTTTACAAATCGTGATCTAAAATTATTTATGAGACGTAGACCTCCTGAAAAGGGTTAAATGCTACCTTTATGTCTAATTAACGTCTAGCGATTTCACTAGAAAATTATATACGAATCGTGCTCAATTAACTGCTCTTATCTGGCTTGCCGAAGTAGCTTAATTAGTTTGAAAACTGGCTTTTAAAATCGAGGGAAATCGTGTCACTGATCTTGCTCTTTCCGTAGGATATTTTGCGCGATGATTTTTACTTCTAAGGCCTTGACATAGAAAGTAGTCGATTCGCAACTTTCGGGTGTTCTTAATCATTTTCACTTTTACGCATCTCACATCTTTCCATCCGGAAAATTCATTAACTTGAGTAGATTAAGAAGTTTATGCACCCAACGGCTTTCTTTCCATTCGTTCCGGGCTAATTGCTCGCTCGTTAGTGGAAAGAATTTTAAACTAAAATAGAAGCAAAATAACTAGTTTCGTTTTTGCGACTTTCTTTTATTTGACCCTCAATGTGCTTAAGCCATGGATATGATTTCGTTTTTCAAGAGACCGCAACGAAACAGCTCCAGGCTTTTCACATGATGTCATTAACTAATTAACCTCCCAGTATCTTTTTACTTTGTTCTTGAAAGTCTTAAACCTCCTGGTGGTTGTTTTGACGAGGTTTCTCGTCATTAGTAAACCCATTAGCAGATTTTGATGGACGAGATATCTCGTCATTAGACGAAAACTGACCAGATCTTGATCTCGCTACCACAAAGAAATCGGCAATATCTTGATCACTATATCTCGTTATTAGCAAAATTGATCAGATCTTGATGGAAGAGAATCTTGTTGAAATCAGGAGGGTTAAGTTGTACATGTCCAAGAGGTCAGCTGTCATGTTGGCAGGAGCCACAAGGTATATATAGGAGAGTTCACGCGATATTTACTATAGTCCATTAACTAACGAGACTTCCTTGTTCTTGAAAGTCTTAAGCACACTGCACACGTCCAAATGGTCTGTCATACTGGCAGGATTCGTACAAAATACATATAGGAGAGTCCACGATATTTAGAATAGTCCGTTAATTAACGAGACACAATATCATTTAACTTTGTTCTTGAAAGTCTTAAGCTACAGTTCTAAGTAGCCTGCCATCATATACTGGCAGGAGCCACCAAGTATATAAAGGAGAGTCCACGATATTTACGATAGTCCATTAACCGAGACTCCCAACATATTTTTACTTTGTTCTTGAATGTCTTAAGCACACTGCGCACGCCCAAATGATCTGCCGTCATATGCTGACAGGAGCCACACGAAGTACATATAGGAGAGCAGACGATGACAGTCATGACCAGTCAAAAGACGACGCTGAGTGACTGCTGCACATATAGAATATAAAAATGCAGGCATTAGGGGAAAGCAGACATAGTGAGTGTAGGTTATGAGCAGATTGGAAATATGTTAGTTGTGCTGATTAAAAATGTAATAAAATGCTAAAATGTGCACGATTATGAATCCATGCCTACTGAAGTGTTTGCCGAGCACTAATTTTCAAGCTTTTATTCTAGTGTAATCAGCATACATTATCTATATTTCCAAGTTTATATATGAGATTTCATTGACAAAAAAATCAGAAACTCGATTGATTTGATACGATATATGTGAATTTATTTTTACATTGGAATTATATCGCATTTCTCTCTTGCATTTCACTTATTATTTCTGTATTAGAGAAGAGTAATAATAAATAGAATACATCTCAGCTTACCAAAAATTATTTTAAAGTAATCATTTGGGTACTTTAAAATAATATTTTACCTTCAAAACTTTAGTATATTTGTTACCGTTAAAGTATATAATGTAGTTATTTCATAGAATACCTAGTTATTCCATGGAATAACTGATCGTGTCCGTTAAAGTGTGTAATATGTTATTAATTTGACACTTTAACTAGTTATTCTATGAAATAACTAGGTATTCTATGAAATAACTAATGAGAGACAGTTAAAGTGTAAAATAAACAATTTATCTAAAATGAAATTAAACTAATGATAGACAATTAAAATGAAAAAGAAGCAATTTATCTAATTTATGCACCATAAAATCATTTGTTACAACAAGGATTACTAAAATGACACTTGGAATTACAAAGAACATTATTTCTAAAACAAAAACATTTTTTGTTGACACACTGAGTTTTACACGAACATTTTTTAAATCCCTGACCAGTACCTAAACTTTGAGCTGTAGCAACCGACCGAATGTATATGTCGTATACAGAATGTATTTGTCGTGCGAGATATATGATATAGATTATTTTACACTTTAACGGGCTGCAGATCGTTATTCTATGAAATAACTAGTTAAACCATGAAATACAAGAGAGTTTTACACTTTAACGGACACGATCAGTTATTCCATGGAATAACTAGGTATTCTATGAAATAACGGATTTCATACTTTAACGGTAACATATTCATTAATTCTTGGCGACCTCATTCCGCTATATAGCACTGTGCCTATTCGAAGACATCACTAGAGATGGGAGTATTCGAATATAAAAGTACTCGTGTACCGATACTTAAATATATTTGTTGTACCCGATTATTTCTCGTTGTATACACCAGTATTCATCCAAAGTATTCGAATACAGTATTCTTCCACATTATTCGAATACAGCTATATTCATTCAAATAAATCATCCTAGAGACTCATGTCCAAAAGTTAAGCATAATTGCTGTTTGTCAATATTTCAGAAAATCTACATCGGAATGGAAGGAAACGCGGTTTGCGGATGTAATAGAGTTATAGAAGAAACCAGTGCAAAACAAGGATAATGACTTATAATACAAAGAAAAGGGTTGAAAGAAAAAGGTTCACAATACGAGTGTCAACTTTAGTGAAACAATGATTAAAACAATGTGATGCTGAAGTTTAATACGGTGTGTGGGAACCTCTGGTAGCTGCACATGCTGCACAACGACTTCCCATACTTTCGATGAGGGTGTGAATGAGTTTTGTGCTCAAAGAGTTACAAGCCTCACGGAGAGCATTATTCAATTCTGGATCGGAGCTTGGTGGGTAGCGGAGGGCTGTAATGTCTCTCGAACATATCCCACACATGCTCTAGAATTTAGATCAGGAGAGTTGGCAGGCCACTGCATGCGGTGGATATCTTCACTTTGTAAAAAGGCATCGACCAGGGCTGCACGGTGAGGAGGCGCGTTATCCATGAATATGAAACCAGGACCAACAGCACCTCGAAACAGGCGAACGGTAGGCTCAAGGACTTCGTCTCTGTATCTTACCAGTAACAGACCCCGTGTCAAAGATGTGGAGGTCTGTACGGCCGCAGCATGATGCCTGCTCAGACCATGACTACCACTGAAGGAAAACGATGTCTTTCAGTGATCTTTTCCCGGGTGAAAACGCGTTCCACGTTCTCACCAGATCGGGGTACGACGAGAATCAGTTTGCAGACTAAATCTGGACTCGTCACTGAACATGACATTGCCTCACTGTTGTCGACTCCACTGCCGATGTTTCAAACTCCACTGTAAACGCACGCGTTTCTTTACAGACGTCAGGGGGATGCAAGCTGCTGGTCGTCTGGCATAGAAACCAACGTGTCTGTCTCCTGTAAACAGTTTGTCTCGAAACTATGACTCCTGTGGCGGCTGTCAGGGCTGAACGGAGTTGTCTGGCAGAGCGGTTTCTCTGACGTCGCGCAGTTATCGCCAAATATCGGTCTTCCCGAGCGGTTGTTACCCTTGGCCGACCCGATACTGGTCGTCGGGTAACATCTCCAGTGGTTTGAAACCTCTGCTAGTCTGGAGATCACACACTGAGGTACATTCAGAATTCGAGACGCTTCGGTTTGGGATCGACCGGATTCCAGCATTCCAATAATTAGTCCCTTCAAAAACTTGTCCTTGTGTGACATCTTTCGTCCTTATTGATTGTTGATAACGCTCCGTAACGCAATTGCGAAATTTCTGTCTAAACTGGCCATGCCGCTCGAGGCCGTTTTATATACGTTCCGATGTGCGCTAGTGCTTTGCGCATGTCGACGTCAACAAAACTGTTTTGCATATGCACAATGTTTTACCATCGTCCCACGATTTTGCACAAGTGATTTTGAATCATTGTATCCATATTTACTCCTATTTTTTGCATTTTACGAATTATGCTTAACTTTTGGACATGAGTGTATTTGATTACCAAAGTATTAATCTTTGGTATTTGAATACCAAAGTATTAATCTTTGGTATTCGAATGCCAAAGATGCGTTGGTATGTGTCAAAAATTATCCTTCGCATATAAAATAAATCAGTATACAATGTCCACTAGTTTCCTCTTACAGTGGGTTCGAACATTGATCCACTGTGTAACAATTCTAGTGCAAGAATCACAATGCTGGGAAAATCAGAAGTGTTGTATTTTATAATAGTCTTACATCGCAGTTGGCATTTTAATATCAATTAATCGTATTTTGTACATGTATTCAAATATTTATTCGATATATGAAAGTACTCGAATGCCAAGTATTCGATTCTTAAAAGTACTCGATTCTGTCCATCTTTTTTGACCCCCTTTTTTCGAAAAATATAATTTTTGTGAACAATTTCTTTACTTTAATACTTTAATACTGAGTATGAAAGTACCTTAAATAGCCGATACAATTAATTTTTTGAGAAGAGGGCTTTTCCCGGAACTGAAGAGGTTAATTTTAACCTTACGATTAAACATTTTGTTCGTTTCATTTCTTAAAGTTTTAAAGTCTACAAAATTGCTTTACAGTTTTGGGACCTGTGCACCCGGATCAACTTGGTCTAACCTACACTCACGAGCACCTGCTTCACAATATAGCCAATGTTGTCTTTGGATTTCCTTTCCCAACAGTACTGCCTCATCTCAACAAGGATGCTTCTTTTCACTTAGAAAACCGTGGCTGGATTCAGCAATTTCCGTAAGATTATTTTTGAACTTTCAAAATCAATTCCAGAAAAATATTTTGAAATGTGTTATTAACTAAAGCCGAGACAAAATTATTTTTACGCTTTCAAAATCAACTCCAGGAAAATATTTTAAACTGTTGACTAATACCGAGGCAAGATTATTTTTGCACTTTCAAAATCAATTCGAGGAAAATATTTTGAAATGGTTACTAACTAATGCCGAGACAAGATTATTTTTACGCTTTCAAAATCAATTGCAGGAAAATATTTTCAAATGTGTTGACTAATGCCGAGGAAAGATTATTTTTGCACTTTCAAAATCAATTCGAGGAAAATATTTTGAAATGGTTACTAACTAATGCCGAGACAAGATTATTTTTACGCTTTCAAAATCAATTCCAGGAAAATATTTTGAAATGTGTTGAGTAATGCTGAGACAGATTGGCAGTGCAGCCATTAACTCCAACCGTCAAATGAATGATTTTCAGTGCAAACAAACGAAATAGATGAAGATTTTACTTCCTGTTACCCAAATTCTCCGGAATGGTACATATCGTGGTTACCTTAAAATATAGTTTATGGTCATTTTGGTGACATTTGGCGTTTAATTCAATTGGTAGGTAGGAAGTTAGTAGATAGGTAGTAGGTAGGTAGTCACGTCGCACTGAAGCAACACAATAGGGCATTGGCGACGGTCTAAGATCAGTCCCGAAGGGAAAGATCCGAGGAAAACACCTCGTAATTTTGAACAACGGTCAGATGACGAGGTGAATACATGAGCTAGCATCCCTCTCTCCAAACGTCCACAGCACGCCAACGTGAGGACATTTGAAGTCACAAAAATCTAACGTGCACAAGCCCTCACGTAGTCGACGATCTTCGGTTGGATCGAGTTTCGAACACACAACCCTCCGGTCACTAATTCGCTACTCTTCCAACCGGGCTACCGCGGCTCCTTAATTTAATTAGAATCAATCAATTATCTTTTTCAATTCGGAATTCATTCTTTCGGAGGTATTTTCTATGAGGTATTTTCAGTGTAAATGAACAAAGCAACGAAGATTTTACTTCTGTCCAAATGCTATCGCTTGATCAACTTCTAAAATGTAATTTATCGAAGTTTAAACAACTTTTGGCGTTCAATCTAATTGGTATTGACCAATCAACTATCATTATGAATTCGGATTTTATTTTTGGACTATTTAGTGGCGAAGTGCTAAAACTTCATTCGAAAAACAATTCAACTGACGTCACGTTCAGAAATGTCTACAGGACTCTTCGCCACAGAAACACTACCTCCACCTATATTTATCTTGACAGAAAATGCCTCTCATTGGCAACGTGCTTCAATCGTATTCGAAAAGCAAACCAAGTGGAGTCATTCTACGCGAAATGAGCAAATCGGCTGTGGCTGACGTATCACCGATTTTAATGAAAATCAGTTTTTAAATAGGTCACAGGTAATGAGCAACTGCAAAATATTAGGTTTCAGAAATATATATTTTGTTAATTATTGGCATTTAAAGTTCAAGGTCACTCAAATTTAGATTTTCTAGCACTAAGTGGCCTGTTTGCGACCCTATATTTCAATAAGTTATTGACACAAATTAAATTTTTTTATATCGTTGCATTCTTCAGAAAAAGGTCTCTTAGGAAACGTCAAAATATAATTCAATAGCCGTCATTTCTGAATCTGAGAGATCGACGAAAATAGAAATTTTGCTAATTTGCTACAAATTTCAAATTGCTCTGGTATCTCTAAAAATGGAAAGACAATATTAAAAATTATTCTTAATGCGAAGAGCCTTTCCTAACAAATAGCGTGGCGTAATTTGGTGATTGTATTTCTATTCCTAACATTTAAAAGTAAGAATTGTGGAAAAATACGATTTTTTAATTTTTAAAAATGCATACTTCACTGAGGGAAAGCTCCAAGAACATCAAAACTTTTCAACATAAAAGAGCAAGATGTCTATTATGTCCTGAAATTTTCATAATTGTAATTTGATTATTTTTGTCTCGGGAAAATTTTTAATCGCAGCTGATGAGTTATAACCTCCGATAATATAAAAAATGTGGTATAAGAATGAAATATAACTACTACTATTATGGTGCGCGAGCAAAATTTTACATGAAATTTCTTTTTAAAGTTTTTTTGGTTAATCTAAGGAGTGTTTCCATCAGTGAAATAATTAGGTGGGAATTTAATTTTGTTAGAGAAATCTTTTCGATTTACTTTTTCCTTTGGAAACATAAGTATTAAATATTACTACTTGTGAATATTAAATGCGTTTTGTAAATATTAAGCATTATTAGTCAGCTAAACACTAATTTTGAAAGTAAAAAAAAATTAAACATCGTTGTTAAACTCGATATTCTCCTAAATGTACATAACTCACGAATTCTTTTCCCATATTTATCACAATCACTAGTGAAATAAGTAAAGATTTCAAGAATTCGGCAGCACTAGGAAAATTTTAATTTAAGCAACTAACGAAATTGAACAAGAGAACCTTTATCAGATTGAAAGTGAATTTGAAGACAATCAAGTAACGGTTTTTAAATGTTTACACTTTTTTAATTGTGATTTGATGTCCTGCTTTTAAAATTTCCTTCAAAACTTAAAAATAATTTGGTATTTCATTGTTGATTTGGGGTTTCATTGTTTCCATTTGAAACGAGTAATATGCATAGAATGGGAAGGAAATGCTATGATTGGCGATAATAAACATTGCCAGTTAATGCGATACTGATGGAATATGGTATCCCGTCGTAAACATCCGAATAGTCGTTTGGCGACGAAACTTTCAGTCGCCAATTGTTTGGATTGGTATTTTGGTATTTTCAATTAACGTCACACTGGAGCAACACAACGGGCTATTGGTGACGGTCCGGGATCAATCCCAGAGGGAAAGATCCGAGGACAACACCACGTAATTTTGAACCACGGTCAGATGACGAGGCAACACCTGAGCTGGCACCCCACTCTCCAAACTTCCACACCACGCCAACGTGAGGACATTTGGGGCCACGACAGATTTAACGTACACCAGCCCCCTTTGTACACGACGGTGTTTGGCTGGATTCGAACTCGCAACCCTTCGGTTGCTAGTCCGTTACTCTTCCAACCGGGCCACCGCGGCCCCCAATTGTTTGGAAGGCAAGAACGTGTTTTTGCGTTTTACTAATTCTGTTGTTACTTCGGGACTCAAAATACAATCCTGAATTTTTTTTACAAGTAATATACATATTAAACTATATATTTCCAAAATATAGTTTTCGTTAGAGCTGTCCTTCATTTCATTTTGCGTGCCTATTTTAAGTGGAAAACCGTCATCTTATAATTTTTCTTTGCTGTTTGAAAGATGAAGGAAATAAAAGCCGACTTCCAAACTTCAGCAGTAGTTTTATCATACCTAGCACTGTATCTGGTATGAATTTTAACGATGCATTTAATTTCCTTTAGCCACAGAAACTTTTTTAATTTTATCAAAATCGACTATTTTCCATTTTTCGCTAATTTTTAGATTAAATATGATGGTTAAAATTATTGTTTCTAAATAGATAAAAAGAGATAGATTACAAAAATATGAAATATTGTTCTCTACGTTAAGTAGCTTTCGAGAAAGATCTTCAAACATGCAAGACCAAGCGATTTCACAACTGCCCTTCAAATTTCAAGTTCCTAAAATGCCTGAAACTTCTAAAATATTTCATTTTGAGCCAAAATATTTTGGATATCGTTATGTATGCATAAATTTAACCCCTGTAGCAAATTTCATGAAAATCCGTCATCCTACGGTCACAGGTTTTTTCTGATTTTTGCTCATTTCGCATAGAAGGACCCAGTGGCGTCACGTCTGGAATGAGTACAGGAAGCACGTTCCGCCAAAAAAACACTTTCGCTGCATACATTTAGCATACGTACAAAACTGATCAGATCTTGATGTCATCAAAAAATAGGCAATATCTTGATAACGAGATATCTCGTCATTCGCAGAATTGGTCTGATCTTGATGGACGATATATCTCGTCAAAATCACTTGGAGGGTTAAATAGCCGATAACATTTTTTAAGTTTCTGAGGAAAAGAGGTTAAAACATCTGGATTTATATTTATTTCCATACAGATACTGTTTCGAAGCAAATAAACTGTATAACGACGACGGTGTGAGAAGAGCTATTGTAGAAGAGTTGAAGTTTTTCAAACAATATGGAGGTGGAACGATCGTTGACAATGGATCTATAGG
Organism: Meta bourneti; assembly: GCA_933210815.1. NCBI lineage: Eukaryota > Metazoa > Arthropoda > Arachnida > Araneae > Tetragnathidae > Meta > Meta bourneti. Next base: position 41,143,572 of record OW119933.1, on the reverse strand, counting down.
TATACGAGCCAAAGATCATGCGGAGTTTCTCAAAGTGATTAGCCAGGAAAGTGGCGTCCATGTAGTTACAGGAACCGGTAAGTTACAAAATTCACTTTTCATTTCATTTATGATTAGTTATTGAGGACCTTTTAGCCGTCCTGGCTAGCCTCTGATACAAAAACCTGTTTGAAATTGTCAGCAGTTCTGTGCAAGAGACAATTTGTCTATCCTACTCTGATCTTCATTTCACCTTGGAGTAGTAATGCAGTTTTGTCTCGACGAGGTATCGTTATTATCAAAACTGACCAGATGTTGGACGAGATATCTCGTCGAAACCACTTAGAGGGTTAATAGTATTTACCTCTCCCGCTTAAGGGAGCACCGGCCCCTCCATTGGGGGTCAAAGGGGTTAGGCCCTCTAGGAGTTTTCACCTGTAGTTGCAATGATCAGTTTTGGGTTATCTTATAAGATTTTATTGCGATTATTTAATTCTGGATTTTAATGCTTTGTTTCAGGATACTACGTCGATTCCTCCCAGTCCCAATCCACGCTTCAGCTACCCCAGGAAGAATTGGAAGCGCAGATACGGACTGATTTGTTGGGTGGCATAAATGGCACTGGTGTCAAATGTGGTGTGATTGGAGAGATTGGATGTTCTTGGCCTCTTACAGGTAAAAACCGCTCAAAATTAAGCTCATCTAATGATTTGGTCATGCGATGGTATGTATTCAAATTATAATACTTCAATCACAGGATATCACGTCGATTCCTTCCAGTTCCAATTCACACTTCAACTGCCACAGGATGAATTGGAAGTGCAGATACGAAGTGCTTTGTTGGGTGGCATAAATGGCTACACAAAACCGCTCAAAATTAAACTGATCTTATGATTTAGTCATGCGATAGTATGCATTCGAAGAAAACTACCTCAGTCACACGATACTAAGTCGATTCCTCTCAGTCCCTGGCTCAGCTTGTCCGTTTTTTGACCTTGCGCCATAAAACCCAAACATCCAATCCTCTCAGTCCCAATCCCCTTGTTTAGTACTTCAAGTGCCCCAGGAAGAATTGGAAGAGTAAATACGAACTGATTTGTTGGATGGCATAAATGGTTCCGGTGTCAAATGTGGTGTAATTGGAGAGATTGAATGTTCTTGGCCACTTACAGGTAACAACTGCACAAAATTAAACTCATGTGATGCTTTAGTCATGTGATGGTGTATATTCGAAGTAAGAAGAAACATTTCGTAAAGCTTTAACAGTTTTATAGCTTATAAAGAATATTCAAACGAATGCAGTGATTTATGATCCAGTTATAGAAAATCAATCATGTGAAAGCAGTAAAATAAAACTATAAATTAGATTTATTGCTATTCATAGCACACTTCCTACATGCTCTCTTCAGCTGATACGCAAAATTTGTATTTCTTTTACTTTCCTATCATTTCACAAAGCACTTTTTTATCGATAAACCATTCTACTTTTCGAATTTCTCTCTTGTTTCAAACCTATTTCCTATATTTGATCTAACCCTATCTACATTTTATTGAGCACCCAAATCCTTTTAAAATTTTATAGTGATTCAAGAGGTCTTAGACAAACTTTAAAGATAAATCAAGAATACAAAAACCATATTTACATAGGAACATAGCCGCTCGAGTGTGCTTGATATGCCTCCTCTGAACTTGTAAACGAACCTTGAACTAATAAACACGTTGTTATACCTTATTTGTATTCCTTTAATTTTTATTCTTCCTGTACTTCTAGCACTCCAGATGGCGTTTGCGGCTATAAGTTCCTATATAAAATTGGTTTGTTTTGGTATTCTGACCTACCTTTAAAGTTTGTCTAAAACATTTTGAATCATCATGTATAGAATAGGTTTTCACAAAATCCACTTAAAGTTTTTATCTGTCATCTTTTAATCTTCTCAGTTTCTCATCTATTTTAAGGTTTTTAACAATCACCTTTCATATTTTGTGTTGAAAACATTTCATTCTTTTATTTACTGTTTTCATCCTTTTTAATATGTTAAATAGATTTTATTTTCATACCATTTATATACATGAATTTAAAATACTGTTCACTGTCACCTTGACTGTTTGTATTTGTAACTTTTTTTCTTGTTTAGTACTTAATCTTGCATTATGCGTAGCTTCTCCGCTATCTGACTTAGGGCCATAAAACCCAAACCAACCTATGTTTGATCACAAGATTTCATTATAATCTGTACGCCTATTAACACTAGATATACCGACAATTTGACTGATTTTTCTACCGACACCAGTCAAAATGACTGGTCTTAGAAAAAATGGTTGGTGGGGTTTCCAGTCTTTATATATTTTTTTATAAATGATAAATTACTTCAATTAGGTTAATTGTAATATATTAATTAATTTTGCTTGCGTAAATATCCATTTTTTGTTCAAAACTCGAGAAGTTTCTAACTCTGTACAAGTTCTTATATGTTCTAAAATAAAATGGTCAATTACTAATAAAAATGCGCTACTTATTTCCTCCTTCATAATATTTCTTTTTGCACATGCTGTAGGCCCGGGAGTATCCTTGAAAATTCTGTGAACTGATAATCTTCCACCAACGCCCCCTTCTTTTATTTTTCTCCAAATAGTTCCGTCTGTAGAAATTTCTGTTTCACTTTCATCTTCGTCACTGGAACTGGACGGCAATGGTAAACATATTCGTTTACGTATGTTTGAAAGGTTTTCGTATTCACTGTCGCTTGAATCATCTTCATTGCTCTTATCAGAAATATCGCTATCACTACTCTCGATATTCAACACGTTTATTGTTCCTGCCGTGTGGATCACTTTAGTTATCTAATAATTCGCCTTCGCTATCATAAAGCTCATCATTTTCAACATCCGAACATTCCATAGGTATGTCGGTGATATTTTCCAAAAACACGGAAGATTTCTTTCATGTTGTCATTTTTGGGGCCTAGCGATAATTATAAAAATAATTTGAAACTAATAATAGAATAATATTTCTCTCTGTATTTAGTTTTCTTACCAAAGAATATACAATATTTCAATATCCAAAGAAATGTTTCTTTCCAGTTTTCTAAACAAAGGTCCACAGCCAACACCCCTCAAAATTCAATCAACGACTGAAAATTTATCACGAATTCTGTAATTATCACCCGCATGACATTTTTTTTTATCGTGCTACAATTACGCAGTATTTATAATTTATTATAACTGCGCAAAACTCATTCCATCACATAGAAAAATGCACCAGTCATTTTGACTGGTTTGGTTATAAGTACAGATGATATTCAAAAACTTTTTGATTTTGAATAAAAATATAAAACTAACCGCCTAATAATATTCATTTAATTATCGCTACAAATGTCATGACAATCGTTTCAAAAAAAATTAAGGTGAAGTAAGAATTTTAAAATAAAATTGTAAAACCAGTCATTTTGACTGGTGTGGTAAATCTAGTGTTAATAGTTCAGATTTTTTGTTTCTTTTAGAAAAATGTGGTTTCTAGAACCGATTGAATATTTTACCCTCATACGCTTAATGTGTTTTTATTGTAGATTTCGAGAAAAGATCTTTGAGATCTTCAGCCGCCGTTCAAATAGAAACTGGTTGTCCTGTCATAATCCATCCCGGAAGAGATAAAAAAGCTCCCGAAGAAATAGTCAGGGTGTTTCAAGAAGCTGACGGAAACCTGCAACATACCGTTATGTCACATCTCGAACGTAAGCTATTTTCTAGAAAGCTGTCATGCGGTTTTTGTTGGTTCTCAGACCTTACAATTGAAGATTCACTTTCTCAATGCCTCAATTTCAAGGAAAGATGCATTTCACTTTATCTGGGTTATCTGAAAGCTAATGTAATGAATGTTCTACAATACCAAAACGAATCTAGCAATCCTTCAAAAGCTTTTTGGGCTCATCTTATTCGGATCGAATTAAGTTGAGCCACATAAGATGTGTCGAACGTAAGCTATTATCAGTAACATAGTTTCCCAAACTTTTTGGCGCAATGTCCTTTTCAAAGACGGTTTTCTTCGACGCCCCTTTTGGAAATCTCACAAATAATAAATTGTAAGTATAAGTGTGCCAATAATTTTTGAATTTTACGAAAACATTTATGTAGCTCTGTGTTTAATTTTAGAATTTCGAAAAGCTAGTTTGGAAATAAAACAACTTGGAATTAAAATTATAAAGCCTTTTATTAAAATGGAGATAACAAAAATAAATTGTACATAAACATACTAGATTGCTCACTATTATATTAACCAATAATATCAATAAAATCCGTAAAATTAAAAATAATCATTAAGGTGAAGGATGAACTTTGTGTGTTCCTAATATGTCTATATTATGCTCTGTTTTCTCGTTGGCAGCATCCAACAATCTCCACGGTCAAATATTAGCAGTCAGTTCCTCTTTTTAGTTAAAAGACTTTTAACACTCAATCGACATTTAACTAAATAGAATGACAGAAATACAATCAAAGTTTTCTTGCCTTAGTTCAAGTTGAAGTGTGGCTTTTTCAACATCTCTTTTACCATCTTATTGACCATATGTTAAGTGACATTTTAAACAAACCAAAATTTCAAAACATGATGCATTTTTCATTTGTACTTACAACGTATTTCAAAAATTATCCAAAAAAATTCAAGTAAATCAATTAAAACTAGATTCGCAGGGAATGTTTCGATATTAGAAGAATGTCAAAAATCTCAATTGGAGAAAAATTCGCTTTTGTAAGACTTACTACTCTTATCTATTACATGTTTTATGTTGTACATGCAACTTCGTCAAAAATTACCGTAATTGAAAAATTGATTTTGCTATACACAGAAAATGATATCAATTAACTTTTAACGTTAAAAATTTTTTAACTGGTTTTTCGATCAATTTTGGTGATTTTAAAAGTTCACTGTCCCCTTAACACAAATAAAACCTGAGCGTTGTTTACGAATTCTGGCATCTATAGCTGCGGACACAACAAACTTCGAACCTACCCCTTTCTTCATGCGTCGTTCATAGAGAACTTTCATAGATTCCATATGAAATAACGTCCTCTATTAAATTGTCTTAAAATTTACATAAGGGACCGTCTTCTCATCAAACCGAGCATAAACTTTACAATATCCAACGACAACACCCAATTATTTTTTTATGACGATTTCGATTCTACGTCAACATTCAACCTCGATTATCAAATCTCAAATTATTTGGTACAGCCGTTTCGGGATGAGTATGGGAAACTTGAGCACCTAATGGCTGAATTAATTTCCCAGACTTGCTCTTTCTTCCTAAATAATCTTTCTAGTTAAATCTGGAAAAGCTTCAAAACAATGACTAATCACGATTTAAAAACTTTGTCAACACACAAAATGCTTCATCAATGTAAAAGAACATCGATGGCCATCTCGGTGGAGCATTACGTCTGCTAATGTCGAGAAAAAATCTTCCTATAACCCTTAAATGTTTTATTATGTTACAACTAAATAACCCCCAAACAAAATCTGTAACATTTCTTTTTGAGTTAACTTTAAATTTTCAATACTGTATATGAAATTAATGTTCCGAAAAATTATGTATGAATAGCAACCTTCAAACATTTTGAAGAAAATTCGATTCAGGACTTCTCATATGACTGCAAAATTTCAGCTCTTAGCTGAAGTTTATTACGTGGTGTTGTCCTCGGATCTTTCCCTTCGGGTTTGATCCTAGACAGTCACCAATAGCCCGTTGTGTTGCTCCAGTACGACTTTAATTAAAATAAATACTTACCTACATACCTACCTCCTAGCTGAAATTTGTCATTCCTTGCAAAAAAAGGGGCTAAAATAGCGTATATTACATTCATCCTCGTAAAAACTACTTAAGAAGAGCTGAAAATTTGCAGTCATAAAGAGGCCATCGGAATTGATTTCCATTTTGTGAACCTGTTAGGCAAGTTACACAGTGGTCCAACATCAGTCCTGAGACATAGAATAGCTGAAATACTTATACGTACCGATATGTTTCTGTACAGAAACCCGATGCGCATGTGGTATGTTTAGTCGCTTCTTCATGGCTAGAAGGATCTGTTTCAATCAGTTATCTTTATCTTTCCCCGATGGCAATTCTTCCACAATGGTCCAACATCAGTCAAGCCACACAGTAGACCAATATCGGTCCCAAGACACTAAACTGACTGAAATATGCATGCATACCAATATATTTTCTGTACAGAAACGAAGTGCGCATGTGCATGTTATATATTTTATCGTATGCTGCTCCAGTGTGGTGACCGGGTTGGAAGGATTTGTTTCATGCAGTTATCTTGTTATCCCCGAGGACACTTCTGTCACAATGGTCCAACATCAGGCAAGCCACGTAGTGGACCGATATCGGTCCTGAGACTAAAGTGACAAATATGCATGCATACCGACATGTTTTCTGTACAGAAACGAAATACGCATGCGCATGTGGTTTGTTTTGTCGTGTGCTCCAGTGTGACCGTGTTAGAAGTGCCTGTTTCTAGCAGTTTTCTTTGTCTTTACCCGAGGGCGCTTCTGCCGCAATGGTCCAACATCATTCAAACCACACAGTGATCCAACATCGGCCCTGAGACACTAAATTGACTGAAGTGCGCATGCGCACTTGCTTGTTTTATGTACAGAAACGGAGTGCGCATGTCTTGACGCAAGCTACTCCAGAGTGTGGTCGAGCTTCGAGATGTGAAGGCCTACATCAAATAAAATACGCTGTCCAAAGCTTTTCTATGTGAATTCTGTTTGAATTTGTTATTGCTTTACAGGTACTTTGCATACTAAAGAAGAATTGGCCGAATTTGCTTCGTGTGGAATTTACTCCGAATTTGACTTATTCGGCCTAGAAACATCGTATTACCAACCCAATGAAGACATTGATATGCCGAGTGATGCGCAGAGGATTGAGCGTCTCCATTACTTAGTACAAGAAGGCTATGGTGACAAATTAGTGATAGCTCATGATATACATACTAAGCACAGACTTGTAAGTTGTATTCATTCCCATAATTCAGTTGTATTCCGTTACTTAATCTTTTACAACTTAAACAGGGTTGTTAGCCTGCTTTGATGCTACTTTTGAATTTGTGTTTTCTTCTATAATTAATTTAAATGATTATAACTTTCGACGTGAAAAGCCGTGGCTTATTGAGTTTGCCATAGACGAGAAATATAAGTAGACTTGGCATTGTCATTGAGAGGAGCTTCAAAAAGTGTGACCAACATGTCGACTAGTAGTCACGTGACAGCTCCGTGAGAAAATGACTTGGTTGACCGATTTGGCATCTTATCGCCTCGTTTGGTGATATATCTTGTGATAAGGTAGGTGCATGAATGCGTATTTCTAGAGTGGCAGCAAAAATGGTGAAATCGTCAGACTACTATGTCAAGCGGACCAATCAGATGATGAATCAGTGGACGGGCGTCTTCTCCCGTCCCGTGGTACTAATCAGATGATGAATGATCGTTTTCACCCGACAGTCGAAAGAGTCTAAATGTCATGTTACAACTAGTTTTGGACACATGATCCTTGGCACATTAAAAGGTAGCCATTGCTCACGCTACTTTTATATCTCTAGATTATCTACTGCCCTATCAACCAGCGAGTTGTAGCAGCTTTGATTCCTCCATGGGTTTATTTCTCTTCTGTGACAGCAAAGCTTTCCCTGTGTGTCCATTTGCTTGACTTTTGGCGCAGCTTGAACAAATATGATCTTTGGGCTATAAAACCCCCAATCAACCCTTTTGTTCCACCACTTGTGATACTCCCATTTCTGCCTACCACATTTTAATTGCATATCCATGTTTTAATTTATATCGACTTAGGTATTTTAATAGAACTATTTTAACTGCAAGATTTGGCTGGGGTAACCCCCTCCATCCAAATCTATTCGACTTTTACCTATCATTGACTTTTACACTGCATATAATATATTCATAGATCGTATCTCTTCTTACTGTTGTATTTTTTATTACTTTGTTCGTGAGTGTTTTACAATTTTTTAATTATCAATGCTCTTATTGCTTTATACTTTGTGTTTCACCGACGCCAATAGCCCGCTGTGTTGCTCCAGTACGGCGTTAATTAAAATACCTACCTATCTTATTGCTTTATACTGTCAGGTGCATTCCACCTTGGGTGTATATCTCTCCTCTGTCAGTAAAACCTTCATTGTGTGTGTCTATTACTTGATATTGTATGTCGTGACTGGCGCAGCATGGCCAAATATGGCCCTTGCGCCTTAAAACCCCAAAACCAACCAACTATTGCTTTATACTGGTTTTCATATATGCGTTTATTTGTCATCTGACCATGGTTCAAAATTACGTGGTGTTGCCCTCGAATCTTTTCCTTCGGGATTGATCCCGGACCGTCGCCAATAGCCCGTTGTGTTGCTCCAGTGCGACGTATTTAACTACCTACCTCCACGGCTCAAATATCTCCCCAAAACAATCCTTCTCAGGTACATTTACCATATGCATTCATAGTAATTTTTTGGACACACTTGTTTTACTTTTGTTGGCGTCAAGCTCCCTCCGAGTTACCGTTTTTCCATCAGATAATGGCGAAATGCCATGACGTGATATAAATGCGGGATTGATTATATTTAATGCTTACTATTCATGTTTACTTTCACTTCCAACTTTCATTTCAGATTACATTTAATGTGCTTACTATTCATTTTTACTTTCACTCTTCCAACTTTCATTTCAGATTACATTTAATGTGCTTACTATTTATTTTTACTTTCACTTCCTACTTTCAATTTGCTATGCTGTCTATGAGAGGGATTATATGAGTAAGCAAACAAACCAGATGGTTTGCAAAGAATTTCCTTCTATTCTCCAAATACTCTAGTGGGTCCTCGGTAGCCCGGTTGGAAGAGTAACGGATTGACAACCTGAGGGTTGTGAGTTCGAAACTCGGTACAGTCAAAAAGACCGTCGTGTATATGGGGGCTGGTGTACGTTAAACCTGACGTGGCCTCGAATGCCGTCACGTTGACGTCGCGTGGAAGTTTGGAAAGTGGGGTGCCAGCTCAGATGTTGCCCTCGTCATCTGACCATAGTTCAAAATTGCGAGGTGTTATCCTCGGATCGATCCCTTCGGGAATGATCCCCGATCGTCACCAATAGCCCGTTATGGTGCTCCAGTGTTTCGTTAATTAACAACCTACTTACCAAATGCTCTAGTATGATACAATACATATCGGGGTTACCTTAAAATGTAGTTCATCTACGTTCTGGCAACGTTTGGCGTTTAATCTAAGAGGTGTTGACCAATCACCTCATACCTCAATTTTGAATTTGTTTTATGGACGAAGTGCTGAAGTTGTAAAAGAGGAACAAGCAAATTGACGTCAAGTTCAGAATACGTACAGAAAACACGTATGACATCAGAAATACTACCGCTCCTGTATATAGTGGGCAGTTGAATTAACGTCGCACTGGAGCAACACAATGTGCCTTTCGCGACGGTCCGGCATCCATCCCGAAGGGAAAGATCTGAGGACAACACCTCGTAATTTTGAGACAGTCAGATGACGAGGTCAACACCTGAGCTGGCACCTAACACTCCAAACTTCCACACCACACCAACGGGAGGAAGTTTGATGTCACGAAAGATTTAACATGCACCAGCCCCCACATGCACGACGGTCTTTGGTTGGATCGAGTTTCGAACTCGCAACCCTCTGCTACTCTTCCAACCGGGCTACCGTGGCCCCACCACCTATATATGGCTTGATAGAAAATGCCTCTTATACTCTGATATATATATATATATATATACGGGCCGGGGTAGCCTGGTTGGAAGAGTAACTGATTAGCAACGGGGAATTGCGAGTTCGAATCCAGCCGTAAGACCGTCGTGTACACTGGGGCTGGTGCATGTTGAATCCATCGTGGCCTCGAATGTCCTCACGTTGGCGTGGTGTGGAAGTTTGAGAGTGGGGGTTATATATATGAAACGATACCTATAACCCCCTAAATGCAATCCTCACCAGAGATCAGTCCCTTAACGTTCCCTTTTCTCCCAGTTTTTGTCTCCCTGTCCAAGTGGTCAATATATCTTGCCACCCCCTTTCACCATTAAACTCAAGCCATCTCATTAAACCTTGACTTCCCCAGACCCTCTCCTTTCAAATCGCCTGTGTAAGATCATACCGTGGATCTGACCGTGGTTCAAAATTACGTGGTGTTCTCCTCGGATCTTTCCCTTGCGGAATGATCCCAGTCCGTCGCCAATAGCCAGTTGTGTTGCTTCAGTGCGACGTTAATTAACTACCTACCCACTTTCAGCCAATGACGTGATACCATGACGTGGTATAAGTGAGGGATTGCTTTTCAGATTACATTTAAATGCTAAGTATTTTCATGTTTACTTTCATTTCCTACTTTCACTTTGCTATGCTGTCTAAGAGAGGGATTTTCAGTGGACGAATTGTAATCCTGAGTATAATTTTTATAAATGAACAATGCACTCTTTCTTGGAATTAATTTATCTAATGAATGTTTCTATCTATATTATAAAATACGAACTGGAAATCGCATTATAACTTTGTATCTAATGATTTTTTATGAATGGGTTTATAGATTTTTGTTTTCTTACAGACGAAATTCGGTGGTCATGGCTATTTACACATAATTGTTAATATTGTACCAAGAATGCTTTCACGGGGATTTACTGAAGATGACATCAAGAAAATTCTTTACACCAATCCCAAGACCTGGCTCACTTTTCATTAAATTTACATGGTCAAATGATGCGGTGAACAGTGCAACGTAATGCAGCATTCATAAGACGAGATTCACAGTTTATATTTAGTTGTGAGCTAAGTTTACACACATTCATAACCCTCGATTTCTTTTTACTTGTAGTTTTATTTTATGACAATTGAAAAACACATAATTTGATGTGTAATGACCTTTTCATTTCTAAACGGCAAATTTTTTTCGACCTCGCTCTATGATTCCTCATTATATCGCGTTTTTCTTGTACCTTAACCCTCCAGGTGGTGGGCTCTACGAGGTATCTCGTCATTAGCAAAACTAACCAGATCTTGAACAAGATATATCGTCCTTAGAGAAAAACTAACCAGATCTTGATCTAGTGATCATAAAAAAATCGGCAATACTTTTAATGACGATATATCTCGTCCTAAGCAAAGTTGATCAGATCTTTATGACGAGATATCTCTTCAAAACCACCTGGAGGATTAAGAAGCGCAATATATCAAGGGGTTACTGTATTTGTAATAATTTTAAACGTGATTTAACTTTGGGTTTAATGGTTGATAAGAAAAATCATTAATGTTTGAGTAGTATTTATGGTTGATGATCCAAATCATTAGTGGTTGAGCATTATGGGTTTTGCAGCTATTATGGGGATCGTCATCGCAGAACAGGTACTCTCTACTTAACGACCAACCTGTTTACCGACCATTCGGACCGAACCGTAAAAAGGTTGTATCTTGCTTATAAAACAAGCTATAACTATGATTTTTTTAAATATAAGTAATTAAGTTTTCTATAAATTATATTACATTAGATTTAAGCTTGTTTACGACCAGTTTTTAGCGCAAGGAATCACCCCCGAGTCTCGGGGAATCTCCTTTCATTGCCTTAGTGCGTTTGCGCACACATCAGCAAATTCAGAGCCTGTTCTGTATAATCAAATGGAGGATTTCACATATAGCCCGGTACGGCCGCTGGTGGGCTAAATAGCTTAATTAGCTGAATCAAAGTTTTGAAAAATAGTTGAAATTTGACTAGTTCTATCCTCGACCCATTGGAAGGATGAATCGTGGTAAAGACAAGTAATGCATTAAACTCGAACTACCCATATTTTGCATTTGCGTCGTTCTTCCGGAACAGCGACACATTCTGTTGGTGTTCAGAGTCCCCTGCAGCAGTCATTTCCTGTAACGATTACACAGTGGCGCCAAAGTTTGGGTAGTCCAAGAAACTTTCAAGACTATTAGACCTTTCCTTCATTCAGAATAAACAAACGATTAATCTACTCTTTTATCGAACAATTTGTTTAGCGACCTGAGATTCGGACGTTAAGTGAGGAACTCGGTCGCTAAGTTAAGAGTACATCTTCCACAAAAATATGTCCAACGTATGTAATGAATACGTTTTACCCTCCCAATATACTTTAAAATTATTAAAATTTTCTATGGATCTACTATACCCTACTATACTTTCTCTTAACCTGAAATACGTCTGAAAAAGAAATTTTAAAAACTCAAACTTGCGAAAAACATTCGTAACGAACTCATGTGACGAAGTAACGAATACTGATCATAACATCTTTATTTTAAAATTCTTGTACTCTTTACGAATGTCCTTGTTCATAAAAATAACTACATTCTTATTTGAATGTTGCATAATGTTCTGTTAGATATTTAGGATAACACTTGACAGCCAGGACCGTGAGTCCTAAAATTAATGATACAGCTATTGCTACAAAGATATTCCCTCCTACTCTAATCTGTAAAGAGAATCGATTCTTTTAGAATTTCAGTGTATTTTCTATAAAACCAATTCATCTCTCGTCGATCAGTATTTGATTCAGTTTTGTAGAACTAGATCGAAAGATATTTTATTGTATTGTATTTTATTGTTGATAGCAATCTTTGACAACTGATTGTTTGCTTCTGTGTTAGCACATTTTTATACTTACAAATCAAAGCTATCTTATGTTAAGATTTTATTGAGTGTGGATTGATTGTATTATTATTTTAATCTTTCTAAATTTTAATTTAGTAAGATTTGAATGTTTTCGTTCATTTTTTTCTCTTGCTACTTATTGAATATCAAGCAAATAAATTTGAATCAAATCTATATTGCCATTTTTGTCTCTTGGTTTGTCTAATCGAGTTCATGCATACCCAATACAGAAGTCTGAAATATACTTGACGTTAATAATTTTAAAACAGAATGAAATAAATCTTACAAATTTGGATATGAATATAAGACAGAAAATTATTTGCAAATCGTAATATAATGGATAGGTAAAAAATATACTTAAAATACAGTTTATTAGTTTCTCTACAGAAAAATATCCTATTACAGAAAAAAAAATATCTGATCCAAAAAGGGCAAAAAATAGTTAGATCAGAGATAAAACAAAACACTTCATTGATGCAGATTAGTTCTTGAATTGAAATATTAAAAAATATCAACCTCTGAGAAAGAATTATAAAATTAAAAAGGAAATCCTATATATATAGAAAGGAAAAATTTATAAAATTTTAAAATTTTGGTTAAACACTCCTTGGGCCTCCAGGAAATGAAAACCAGAGTTCTCTCCCTTGAGGGGAAGCTTCCCCCATAACCCCTCCCTGAAATTTCGAAAAAGTCAAACCGTAAAAAGGTTGTATCTTGCTTATAAAACAAGCTATAACTATGATTTTTTTTAAATATAAGTAATTAAGTTTTCTATAAATTATATTACATTAGATTTAAGCTTGTATCTGGCAGTTTTCCTGTACAAACAGTTTATGATAAAATACCAGTAAAAAATATATTTTATTTATTTCTATGATAATTATTTTTATTAAAGCGAACCAAATACATATTTTATTAAACTACTAAACTTGAAATGTAAAAAATAAATAGTATTTATTTAAACATTCGAAATACCGTACTGTTTTATGTTTTGTTTTACCAGTGCTGCTTTTAAAAGCCTATGTGGCCGAGCCTATGTTTTTTTACTTTCGTGCATTTCATTTTGGAAGAGAAAGCATGTAACACAGTTTAAAACCCAAGCTTTACTAAACACCAAACAACACAACCTTCTCTAACTGAAAATTTGGAACATAGTCATAAATTAAGAATGAAAAAGTATTTAGGCTACATTTCAATACAAATTATTTTATCTTACAATAATTACATTGAAATTATTTCTGTCTAGATAATGTAGAATAATGTAAAGAGTTCTTGCTTTACTATATAATATCTTCATTGATGATGGCTATTGCTTCGGTATTAGTACAGCTTTAGCCTCGGTAGTTGCACATAATAGTGCAACGCAGGTTAGCTTTCATACACTTGTATTTCTTTCCATAACCTTTATTGCATCCACAAGTAATTAGACACTATTTTAGCTGGCGCTGGTTCTTTAGTAGTATATATATAGGCGTCAATGATTTGTTCCCTAACTTCCATCCTCAGCCAGATGGATTCAAACAATTTCCTTGCCATGTTTGCACTTGGAATGTGCGACGGGAGTATTGATGTGCAACTTCTGTGGTTGGAGGTAACTTAGAGAGGACAACAGCAAGCACTCGCTTGACCTACTAGTTTATTAAAACAGTCATATCTCATCCTATTCAAACTGCTTTCTTCGTGTTGTACAATACGATGATGAACCTCCTGCTCGTTTGATGTCATAAGTAGAATTAGGGTTATTGAAGATCTCGGATATCTTGCAGGTATTCACTGCGGTTTGAACAATTATACTGCCTGCAGTTTTCCCTTCCCATAGAACCCTGAGGTTGTGTCACAACCACTAATCGCATGAAGGAAGAGAATGGATTTTTAGCAATCGGTCACAAAATTAGAGTTCTGCAGATCTTTAAAGCTGTAGAACCTATCTTTGACGTTACCTTTACCCTCTTAGTATGAGGACATCCATTGCGTCTGGAGTAAAAGCAGTAAGTAAAACAAGATCAATGTCTTGGCCAACTACAACTTGTTATTCTTCTATGTGTCTTTATTGCGGTATGTACATCAACATCATCTTGTAAACGTGCGTATGCCTACGTTCTCCAGGTGGCCAGCGAGTTGCAAAATAAAACGCTCCTTAATGGCAAGATTGCTTAGAAATTTCTGAGTCAACGAGAACTGTACTCATTAAAAATTATTTCTCTAGAAGTACACTTCATCAAGCACCTTTGGCGTTCTACAACCTTGGTGCTGACACTACTTTCGGTGTATCCGTCAAAAACAACTGTTGATCGCCGTAATGCTTGATGTAAGATGTGTACGTGGTGTAAGCATCACCAAAGGTCCCTTTCTTTGGCCATACTACGTGATGAATAAGAGAGCCTCCATATTATTACTGAAAGAGCGTACATAGTTATACAATGTGCCTGGATAGCTCTTGCATAAGCGTGTCCTGAAAGCATGTGCGGAATTGATGCTTCAGCATATAGTTTCCCATAGCTCGGAAATTCCACTATTCATTATAAAGGCGATTGATCCAAGGTAGCTCATCAGCAAGTGGAAGCCTCCCAATCGAATGATGATATTCGAAAACATTTCATTTTCACTGCTGTTTTCAAGGATTACGATATCTCTTGCCTTTATGTAAAGGGGTTGATCAAAGGTCACAACAGTCGTTGTTTGACTGCTCTTATTGCTTTCTTGGATTGCATAAACTAAAACAGTCAATATTGTGCTATAATCAGTTAGTGGGCTGTTAGCAAATGGAAGAGCTAGTACCCGTGATGTTGAGTGAGGCATGTCATTAGTAACCTTTTCCATAAAACCTTGCCAGGCATAGAAAATTACTTCAAAACTTCCCAAACAACCCAACAAGAATAGTGCTGTAGCGCGCATAAGCGAGTTCCCCCTCATCACGTGACAGGGGCCGGCCAGACACTGCGTACGCTTTTTTATTCAAAGTCGGGTGACATGCATAGTTTGGCGGATGTAAGTAGCTTCATAAATAAACATTTGTTAGGTTACTACTTTAATAAATGAAAAAATTACTAAGAAACAAATAAATTCTGCGATTTCTTTTTTCTCTTACATAAAAATACGTTTTTATAAGAAAACCCTGACCAATACGGGATTGCATATAAGATTATTTATAAAAATAATAATTTATTATAGTTACAAAAATAAACATTGTTATTAGTTTTTTATAAGCTGGATACGATCATTTTACGCTTTAACGGTTTTTGCAAATTCAAGGGGGGGGTGTTAGGGGGGAAGCTCCGCTCACAAGAATGGGAATTCTTCGGATCTCATTTCCTTGAGGTCAAAAGAGTATTTGACCAAAATTTAAAAACTTTATAAATCTTTTCTCCTATTTGCCATTTTTCGGTCTAATTGCAATAAACTAATATTAGAGCGTTGTCAAATAGTATACCCAGTATTACACTGCAGTATTATCCCTTCATTTTCCGAAATTCATTGTTTCAAAGGGGACTTAAGGGTGTCTATTTGCTTGACGGAAAAACCATTGCTTGGCAAAATTTAGCCAGATATGGACCTTGTGTCAAAGAAAAAAATCAGCCAACCAAATCTCAGTGTTACTCATTGTGCTATCTAGTATATTGTATTAGTAGGCAGGTAGGTAGGTAGGAGAATTATCATCGCACTGAAGCAAAACAACGGGCTATTGGATCGTCGCCAATAGACCGTTGCTTTGTTCCTCCAATGCTACATAAATTCAACTACGTATCTACATTTTGTTGGATTAATCAACAAATCAAACAATCATTTAAAAAATTATCTGCAAACTATTCGCTTTTGGGTTTCCATTACTTTTCAACCACTAGCCCGGTTGGAAGAGCAATGGATTAGCAACCGGAGGGTTGAGAGTTCGAATTCAGCCAAAGACCGTCATGTACAAAGGAGGCTGGTGCACTTTAAATATGCCGTGGTCTCAAATGTCCTCACTTTGGAGTGGTGTGGAAGTTTGGAGAGTGGGGTGCTAGCTCAGGTGTTGCCTCGTCATCTGACCGTGGTTCAAAATTACGTGGTGTTGTCCTCGGATCTTTCCCTTTGTTATTGATCCTGGACCGTCACCAATAGCCCGTATGTTGCTCCAGTGTGACGTTAATTGAAATACCTACCTATTATCATTCTAAACAAACGTGAATGTAACAATTACTCTACTGAATAAGCCTCACTAACCTGATTTCCCTTTACGTCACGATTCGCTGGCAACAATCAAGAAAAGAAACTGTAACTTTTACTAGCAGACGAGATCAAGTCTTGCTTTAAAGGACGTTCGGTGAGATTTGTTATTTCCTTTTAGTGCGTGGACGGTAGTCCTCTTCGTACCGGGATTTGGACCGCTTATTCAATATCCGAAAACATGTCTGAAAATAGGAAAAAGGTAACTTTGCAATGTGAATTTTGAAGTTATTGCTTTGGATTTTCGTTGGATATTATAAATAATTTGAGAGTATGCTTTTGGAATACATGATGTAATGACAGTGAAAGTTGCATGAGCGTAGTTTCGAAATCGTTTTCGTCTGAAGGTGCGACTTTTGAGTTGACATTTCCGATGTTGAAGGAAACTTCTTGACATTTATTACCTTTCAAGGTGATCAAAGTAGTTGTATTCACCTTGGACTTGATGCTACATTTTTCCGCACCATCCCACTGTTTTATGTAGCGCGGAGCTAAGTTAACCATTTCAAGTGAAATAATTCATCAATTTAATAATAAATCTTAAGTGTGAGAGCATGGATCGGCTTATTGCACCCTAAAATTTTCTTTCGAATTCGTAGCTATTAAACAGTACCCATGTTTAATGTTTTGCACGGGCAACGTTGTCACAAAACGATACGTTTCACAAAAAATGAGTGGTGTGACAATTTACTATGTTATCTGCATATTTACTAGGGTACTTGAATTTTACTTTCCCGAAACTTCAATGCGATTGCAATTACTATAATTGGGAAAAACAATTGCAGTTTCCCTTGTCCTGATCTCTGCCTGTGATATGGTATGGAATTTTTATAAAAATAGCCACTTCTGTTACAATTACTGATCAAAATAATGTAATTCCTGTTAGAAGCAATGGTACAACTTTGGAATAGATGCCCAGATCCTGTCAAATTTTTTGGAATTGAATTTTGTCAAGAATTAGTTGCCAAGTTTCTCGTTCTTGCTACTCCTTACAGAGAAAAGGAAAGCATTGTATACATATTTAACTTACATTTTAAGTAATCTTTGAAAGTAACTATGCAGCAAGTTTGTGTACACTGGAGCGAATTTAAAGATAGATTTTACTTTTTGATTCCATTAACTATAATTTTTTAATTTGCATACCCAATTAACTGAAATTGCAGATCTATCTTCAATCACTTGCATAGTATTTCAATTGAATTACAATTTAACTTTGAATAATTGGGGTTTCTATACAATCGTTAACTTAAGATATGATTGAAAATTAATCTAAATGGATAGATTTGGTTTGTTTAAAGTTAGCTGAGAATATTCTCTAAACATTAAAATGTGGAGAATATTCAAAAATCTTCTATTCGAAACCTGTTTTAGGAAATTGCAATAATTGACTGCAGAAATGAACTGAAGTTTATTTTATGTATCAATCAAAATTTATATAAAAGTACTATTTTATAAAAACTATTTATAATTAGTTTTTATCATGGTGCACTTTTCGTGTATTTCTGATTATGCTGCTACCAGTGATGTTGAGTGATAGATAAGCTATATGCATCCTTATATTTCTGCGTATATTTGTGTAACACTCATTAAACTGATTGGTCGGGGATGTTAAAAATGAACTCTTTCAGTTAACTAAAATAAGTATACATATTGTTAAAGTAAATAATTCACTCTGAAAAATATTGTTTAAGAAAGTGCAGTACAGAAGTGTTTGTTTTTCTACTGTTAGCCTCAGAAATGTTACATTTTTAAACTTGTGACTTTTTTCATTTATGTATTCATAGAGGTTAAAAATATATTACATGGCATTAAAAAAATGTGTATGCCTTTCAAAGAAAATTCTCAATTCTCTTGGAGAATATTCTGAAGATTATTATCGAAAAATTTATATTTAGGTTTGTGTTACTCGGTTGTCATTTTTTGCTTCACTAGGGCTAATTACATTTTGATGTTTGGATTAAGGTGAAAGTGGATGTGACTAAAGAGGATTTTCCCTTTTCATTATTTATATGCTCATTTAAAATTAATTATTTGTGTTTTAATTAATGTGAATTGGCTTATATTCAATGGTACAGAAAATGCCAGATGGATTTTTACGCCAAATCTATGCCTTATTAAAACTTGTTAGTTTTCAGTCAAAATGTGTTTTAACTGTAGTAAAATAACAGTTCTCTCCAACAAATGTTTTCCTTTCAGTTTTTACATTGGTAGCTGTTTATTTCTAATAATCTACCATAAGTGGTGAAAAAGGAATTTTGGACATATTTCTGAAACAAGTGATTTTGAATTTTGACAAATCTATGCTTCAGTAAAATTTATTATTTCCAATCGAAATTCTTTAACAGCAATATAGTTCTTTGATAAATTTTTTTTCTTTTGATTTGTATGTTTGCAGCTTTTCATTTCTAATGATCTACCATAAATGATGAAATATAAATATTGGACATTTCTGAAACAACTGAATTGAATTTTTTAGGTCGATGCAGTTTTAAAAGACTTTGTCTTATCTAATGATGTGCTTCTAAAAGTATCTGCTCTCTTGGTGCAAGAGTTCAATAATGGCTTGGGTATTAATACCCATGATTCTGCAACTGTAAAAATGTTTCCCACTTTTGTTCGAGATGTGCCGGACGGATCAGGTATGTCACAAGTCATTTTTCTCATTCCTTGTCTAGTTCTTCTTTTTGGTTATTATGAATTATTTCTAACTTGTTTAGCATTTTGTATTTTTGATATACATTCCTGAATATTCAAGTGACAGGTTTGCTACCTCAGGTTTTAACTGCAAATCTTTTCACTAGAGGAATTAAGATTACGAATTTTTTAAAAGAATTTGAAATATCGCTTAAAGCATACCACGATAAAAATATAGTGCAGTCAAACCTCGTTAAGATGAATTTCACGGGACAATAAAAAAATTTATTATCCATAGTTCGTGTTATCCGAATTCAAAAATCATTATTTCAACAATAAAATAAAATATTAATGCATTTACATTACTTTCTGTACAATTCTAGGTTCACAGATAAATGATTTTCTTTTATCACAAAGATTATGTGGATGATTCTTGATTTCACCGAATACACGATACTACATATTTCCTGATTACAGTTTTTGTCTGGAAATAGTTCTGTTATCTATTTTTGTGTTTTTTCATGGCATTCTTCAAGAAAATCTTTGCAGTCAGGTCTGTTTATTTGAGCAGTTAAATTTTCGCTGCTGAATAAAAAGCTGAACAATTTCTAAGCTAGCAGTTTTAAAAAAAAACACTTATTCCTTCATCTTTTGGATCTTTCCCTTTGGGATTGATCCCAAACTGTCACCAATAGCCCGTTGTGTTGCTCTAGTGTGACGTTAATTAAAATGCCTACCTCTTTCATCTTCGGAATCTTCATTTATCATTTCTTCACTCTCTTCCATAAATAAATCAACAATTTCAGTGTCATTTAATGTTTCTTATAATATCATTGAAAAGAATCCATTTGCTCATAATCAAAAATTTGTTTGTCTTAACCGGCGATTAGTGTAACCTGAATTCTTAAACAAATGAGGCAAAATTGGAATATACATTTTGATTGAAATATAGTTATCAGTAATCGTATTAAGCGAGTTCATCTGAAAATGAGGTTTAACTGTATTTGAAATGATTTCTTATTCCATATCTTAAACGCAAGTAAAAATTTGGTTGAAATATGGAATTGGCTTAAATGCATTGTATATTATACCTTCTTAAGGTTTATGGGTTTTTAATAAAATGTAATTTGAAATAGTCCCCTTAAATACAGGAAAACTGCTATTACACGATTCATATTTAATATCCTTTAAATCATTAAATTACTGTTTTTGATTTTTGTTTGGTACCATATCAGTT
Source organism: Meta bourneti (assembly GCA_933210815.1). Classification (NCBI taxonomy): domain Eukaryota; kingdom Metazoa; phylum Arthropoda; class Arachnida; order Araneae; family Tetragnathidae; genus Meta; species Meta bourneti. The sequence continues at coordinate 41,122,822 of OW119933.1, read as the reverse complement.
TTTTTTTCTAATTGCCTGATTTAATGCAGCTATTAATAAGCATGAACATAATTTCAAACAAGTGTAACAACCTAGTTAACAGTGCAGCCTTGACTTGAGTTCAATTTTTTGTTGCCAAGCCTTGGTTAATTGAGACGAGCAAAACTGTTATTTTGATGTCTTGATGGTTATTGCTAATTTGTAACAAGACATTAACTGCTAATAAGAGTTATAATAATGAATGCTAACAGTTAGCAAATAAATTTGAGTCAATGTTTGGAAAATGATGTTTAATTTAAGTAGTTAGTAATAATTTAAATTGTAATATATCTTTTAACTTATTAATTTTGTAATAAGTTGTAATTATTTAAGAGTTACTTTTTGACATTTATTAAATGTTAATATTTTTTATACAATTGCTAACTGTTAATTTGTCACTTACTTTAACTGATATCGGTATAACAGTCCATCTCTAATGGTTGCATTGCTGAAAAGATGAAAGCTTTGGTGGCCGTACTTTATACTAAGATTTAACTGATTGAAGATAAGAACTTGAGTATTCATGATACTTGAAAAATTAATGTTGCATCAAAAGTATTCTATCAGTGCTTAAATGATTTTATCAACTGCTCATTTATAGCCAAAAATAGTTTTTAAATGCTATTTTCTTCAGTATTAATGATAGAAGTTTGATGCATTTTACATAACCATGACCTTTCAATACCACTTATTTGTTGTCTATAGCTGAATTTAAAATTAAGAATTTTTTCTAATTATGCTTGAATTCTATAACTTTATTTGAAGTAAATATTTTATTAAAGTCTAAATGTATTGTAACCTAATATTGATTTGTTGACTATTTTATACTAATTTATAATTTTAAAATATAAGTTATTGAATTTAATTTCAATCATGAATACCCCTGCTGATTGATATGTTTTGGTGAAGATGACAGATACCTCCGTCAGGTAATTGTACGAGATAGGAGTGATGTTTGATTTCGATTTCTCCCAACCCTTTCCATTTTGAACAAATTTTGTTGGTTGAATCATAAATAAGCAGGACTACCTCATCCCCTATTCCTAACTTTTGATTAGTGGACCTAAGTTATGGTAATGGGCATAATGTTCTGTTTTTCCAACACATTGCAAGTAGTTTTCAGCTTCTTTCAGTCTTTCTCAAAGTGAATGTAAGTAATTGCTTACTGGCTTTCCAATTCCCTGCAGCTCTAGTTTCATCTTCCCAGCTAGACGTAAGGATGGCCAATGGACCTACTGGTAAGCTTTTGTACATTAGCATGACAGTAGCCAACGAAAAAGCTGGTTGAATGGAAATTGGGAACTTCCCCAATAAATCCATTATAAAAATACAAGAACTTATCCCAACCCCTTCCTTAAGTGCTGATTGCATGATGTAACGTTTTTCATCGTTACGACAAATCTTTCCACCAGCCTATTAGATTGAGAGTATCACAGGGTCAAAAACTTTGGCACTCAGGCTCAATGGGTCCAAAAACATCAGCGTTGACTACCTGATAAGTTAATTCTGGTCTTCCCATAGCCTCTCTAGGAGTCCTGTCTTTCACTGGCCAAATATGACCCTTGTGCCATAAAACCTTGAAACCACTAACTAACCTGTCTTTCACCTTTGTCATGACTGTCAATTAAGATGCATCACTAATTTGTTTGACATCTTTTGTCATTTCTTCCCACCAAAACGACAATTATTCTCTCGTGTTTGCTTTTCTGCTAAAATCCCTAATCGAAGTTTCGTGAGCTATTTCAAAAATTTTGTTACTCAAAAGAACTAATGCACTTTTTTTGTGTGTGTGTGCACTCACGAGCCCTATTTTATACATTATATCCAATTCTAACCAAAATCCATTTGTATTCTTTCTAGTGGCCAAGAGCACCCAGTCAATGTCTTGCATTCATTTTATTCCCTTTGAAATCTTAGGGTTTGAGATTAGCACTGATTTTCCCCTTTCCCGTTCTCCTTGGAAGGGTAAGCAACAGTCCCCATTGAGATCACGTGGATTGTTGTACCCTGTACCCTTACCTACTGAGTCAGTCATGTCATCCACCTCATTCTGCTCCTCTTGGTGACCTTTGACTCCCTCTCCTGGACCACAAGTATGCTTCTCTCCCTTTCAGTTCCTCCCTCTCTGTTCATTTAGCAATTGAAAAACTTTCAGAATTAAGGAAAATTCATTTATACCGTCCACCACAGCGACATGCACATTCACATGTGGTTAGCTCCCTTTCGACAATAAACTCACTGGTACTGACATCAGTTTCGTTTCTACCTTCAGGCCAATCACGGGTTTCAAGTACATTTACTCCCTGATAAATATTTATCTAGGACAACCAACCTCCTCAGGACTTATTTCAGCCCTACTATCTATAACTTGGAACTGAATGCTGTCCATCCTTAAATCAACTCTGGGAAGATCCTTCTGTTTCCCCGATTAGAATATCTTCCAAAATGAAAGTCCTACACTTCAGTTCCATGCAAACTTTATTCAGGCCCTTTTTCTAGGCTACTAACCTTCTCTGCACCTTTTGAGACCTGGCTTGTCTTAGGACAGAACCTTTGAACTTGCCCTTCCTCGTGGCATTTCCTCCTTGGGGCATATCTTTAGGTGTGTATTATAGGCTTCACGAACCCGAGGCACCCGAGTGAACTGCTCTTCTCCCATGGGGTTTACTGTCTTTGGTAAACGCAGGATCGCACTCCCGGGGTACCCAAGCGATCTTTTCTCTTTTCCTTCTACTGTTCTATCTCCGACCCCTTTTGTTTTTCTTTCATGTGTCTTGGGAACAGCGTTGAAATTAAGAACAGTTTTGCTTTGAAATCCAATTATCATATATCGTCATCAATCATATCCACCATATCAAGATTCCATTTTGAGTTTTCCAATTTGATTTGCTTTTTTAAAAAAAAATTCCCATCACTATGAGTTATGTTTAATTTTTACGTTATAAAATGTCAGAACTTTTTCTGACCTGCATGTTTGCTGTGTGTGGGGTCTCGTATCGGTGGAAATAGAATCCTGGGGTACCTGATGCTTGCCCTTTGGCCCATGCTTCAACATAGATTGGTGACCAGAGTGAGCCCGCTCTGGTCAATCGGCTCATTAAGTTCTCTGGGTTTCACCACATCAGTGCTTAGCCCCTCTGTTGTGCTGGACTTCACTTGTCGTAAGTATTTTGGGTTAGTGCTTCCCTGGGTTCCTAAGCTAGGGATTCCCTGGGTGAACCGGCAGATCCACATTCTGATACTGGAGCACTAAATCATGGTGGTATCTTGAAGTGTGTGCTGAGGCTGGAATGTTCCAGAGCCAGCAACCTTGTTAATCACTTCCCCTTGTTGGACTGGTGGGTTCACCATGAAGTTAAATATTCAATCTATGGATCCAAAATTTTCTTTGTGCCCTAGAGGAGGCATAAATCCCTCTAACAATGTTAACTTCTCAATACCTAAATTTTTAATTATCAATCCTGAAGGGAAACTTGCAACCTTTTCACCATTTGCTGTACAAAAATATATTCAGTCTGCTGTTGGTGAACCAAAAGCAATAAAGAAATTGCGGTCTGGTGATCTTTTCATAGAAACTGTATCTGCATATCAATCTGAGCAACTAATGAAATTAGACCAAATTGGCGAACTAAAAGTTAATGTAACTCCACAGAACTCTAAATTCTAGCCGTGGAGTTATATCTGAATCTGATCTTTTTAATGTATCTGAATAGGTGTTTATCGAAGAATTGAAATCTCAGCATGTTTGTTCAGCCAAACACATCTGCATCAGACGAGATAATAAAAGTATTAACACAAAACATGTAATATTAACATTCTACACACCAGACATGCCGACATCCATTAAAGCAGAATACTTAAATTGCACCATTAGACCGTTCATTCCAAACCCTCAAAGATGCTTTTAAGTGTCAGAGGTTTGGACATTCTCAGGCTTCATGCCGATCACCTGCAATGTGTGCCAGATGCTCAAAACACGAACATGGCGAAAACTGTACTTATGAACTGTATGCTTCAATTGTAAGGGAAATCATCCTACTTCAGGTCTTGTCCTCAATGGAAAAAGAAATCCAAGGCATAAAGATAAAACAAAAGATTTCACATCTCGAAGCAAATTTTGAAGAGTTTATAAATGGATACTTCTGTTCGTAGAATTAAATGGATTAGCTAATAACAAGTTTCATAAATACCATGTACCCATGCTTTTGAATATACATGCAGATTTGTAGGGCCCATGTATATTCAAAACCTATGTCAATTGAGTACATGTGAAATCATGCCATATCCCTGTAAATTAAACAGAATTTGTACCCATGTCAATTAAGTATATGTGAAATTGTGACTATTTTTTCATATGCTCTACCTAATTTGAAAAGTTGTAGCTTTTGATTTGTTATTAACTCTTTATTTCTGATTTACAGAACAAGGTAAATTTCTTGCTCTGGACTTGGGCGGGACAAATTTCCGAGTTCTTTGCATTGATTTGGATGGAAAACAATTCAACATGATGAATGAAATTTACGAAATACCACAATCAATTATGCTAGGTTCTGGAGAGCAAGTAAGTGAACTTTCTCCATTTAAATTATACTTGAATTACTGTCCAATTGATTGAACCAGGCCATTAGATAATGTAAAAGTAGAATTTATGTGTTAATCTGATTATGCAATGACAATTTAATTCATTAACTTTATGAACTTAGTTTCTACATTTGGTGAATTTGAAATACATTCACCACTGCTAAACTATAGCAAGCAATGCTAAAACTTCCAATTTTGAGGTAAACTACTATCATTTGAATTTTGTATTTAGTTAATCATTTATTGTATTCGATTTATCAGAAATAGAAAGACTGGAAATAGCAAAAACCAAAACCTATTTTGGTTTTTGCTTTCATTAGTAGTGTTGCTGTTTCATGTGTTGAAACTTAAATGAATAAATTTACTTTTGTTTGCTATCAATCTTTTATTCTGAGGTGCCCTAAATAAAGCAGCTGTGGCTTGGTGAGGGCCCACTGCATTAGAAACCTGCAAGTTGTAAGCAACTCAAAATCGATTCCTGTACCCATGGTGTATTTCGCCTGTGTCAGTAAAACTTTCCTTGTGAGTGTATGTCCATTACTTGATGCTGTTTGCCTTGTGTTTGGTGCAGCTTGTCCAAATATGGCCCTTGTGCCAAAAAACCCAACTAACCAAAATGAAACCAGCTCCTGGGTTTTCTTTCATGAGCTGTATATTTTAAATATAAATTTATTGTTTCTAGTTTAGTTCTTTAGTCCGTTATTAACTTGCTTCTTATTTTGCTTACTAGGAGGCCTTATTTGAGTATATTTTTACATTCCCAGTTTAATTACTTTTTGCAAGTAATTACTGATTTTTAGAGGTATATTTTAAAAATATTTTTAAATCTGGATTTTATATTTTTGCTGAGATACATTGGTATTAGTGTTTCTGAAGAGACATTTTGTAATTTGATTTATTCAATTATTTAGATCAATTCATTTGAAGGTATAGGGCTGCATCACAGTGATTAAAGAGATCAGTTATATGTCGTTCAACTTGTGTCGAAACCTAAATGTTTGGGTGTATAATTTCAGAACTTAAATTTGTCGACTTCGGGCTATTTCTAAAATAGAAGTGCAAGTTTCAGCATTGTATGAGGATGTCTTCAAATTTGAATAAAGCACTTGTACTTGCCTTAGAATTGAATGAAGTTTTGTACATTAGTACTTCAAATGTGTAATTCAAAAACTAATTATGTACTGGTCATTGAGTAAAATATAAGCTGCAATAATCTATGAAATATTAAGTTAAATTTAACTTAAGTCCTCTTAAATTCATTTTTCAAATTCTATAAATTAATTCGAAGTTATTTAAGACCACATACCAATTTTAAAACCAACTAAATGAAATATTTGTGTTTAAATTGGGCAGAAATCGTTTCAAGAAAATTATTTAACTCAATGGTTCTATAATCTTTACTACTAAAACAATATTTTTGTCGACTATCTTTCATGGTAATTTGTAGGAAATAGTTGAGTGTATTATAACTAAATCAGGCGCAAGTTATAAACAACTCTTCAAAACTATTTTTCTTTAGAATCTTTAGGGATATTTATTGCATGAATGTTTTATTCATCAGTTTATGCTAAAATTGTAACTTAACCAGAACTATTATGTAGCTTATGGGTATGATAATGTAGGCACTAAATGTTATTTGAAAATGCAGATAGCACACCACTTCATAATACATTGTAGAACTGTGATGAAACAGTCAATGAGTTTATACGAAAATCTGAGTTGTGTGCTAAAGCTTTATGTATTATATAGTACCAACATGTTTTAAGTGTTTGAATGTGATCTTGCAGCATGAATCAGAAGGTATTTGCTATCACATTTGATGTTACCATATGATATTCATACCAATTAAATAACTTTCAGTCTACAGCAAGGCTAAAAGAAATGCACATGATCAGATTTTGTTGAAAGTGACGTTTGTAGCGGAAACTTGAGTTTATGCTAGATAGCGATCGCTTCATTTGTGCAATAAAAATTCTCTTTGTATATCTTCCTTTCACTTGTAAAGAAATGACATGCAACTATCTTCCAAGTGTTTTGTGAAGAGGTAAAATTTTAAAAAGGTAATTTGGGGTTTACTAGAAATGTCTACTTATTTTATTTCTTTCAGCTGTTTGACCATATCGCTGAATGTCTATCCCACTATTTGGAACAACTTGGCCTTACCCACCGAACATTACCTCTCGGATTCACTTTTAGCTTCCCATGCATGCAAAAAGGCTTAACTAGTGCAATTCTAGTTGGATGGACTAAAGGATTCAACTGTGATGGTGTTCAGGGAAATGATGTCGTTCAACTACTTCGTGAAGCTGTTAAGCGTAGACGGGTAAAACTGAACTTTATTTCTAAAAAAATTACATTTTTCAAGAATAAGTTATATTTTAAAATGGAAATTTCTGCTTTAGAAGAATGTTTGAAACAAATAAATCAAATGTGTGTTAAAATCTTAAAATGTGATTGCATTATTCAAAGTGTAATGAGATCTTTTCTGTTTAAAAGGAGTTTGTAAAACTTTTCTAATTTTAATCTTGTTAAGTGACCATTCCTCTACATTTACTTTCTCCTGGATCATTATTTGTGATCCATAAATATAGTATTAATAGTGTAAGTGTATTATGTAAGCACAGTATTAATGTGTAAGCACTATAAACACAATATTAAGGGATGACTAAGTGGACTTCTGTTTAGAAGTTATGATTCACTGAAAAATATTGATTTGGTCTATCTTGTTAATTTTGAACTTCAATCCAGACATCTAATTGTTATTTAAAGGAATGCATATAACTTAATGGGGATCGTCTATCAAGACCTAAACTCTTAGGGGAAAACACTGCTTATCCTTTCCAGCTTGCATTTCTTATCTTTACTTTAAAAAACCTTTACACTTTAATATTTCTTTTAGAATGTTGATATTGATGTTGTTGCTGTGGTAAATGATACTACTGGTACTTTAATGTCATGTGCTCATAAAAACAAGGATTGCAGACTTGGATTAATTGTTGGTGAGTTTATTAAATGTACTCTAAATTGACACAAGTTTATATTCATGTTTTGCTTTCTTATGATAATCAAAAGCATACCTTTCCTATTTTCCCTTTTATGTTATGTGTATATATTTTATATATCATTGATATGCTTTTAAGTTTCAAAACTAAAGAATTCAAATTTTTGTCGAATGTAACTTAAAAACTTTTGAATGAGAGTTTGTTTTATTATCAATTTATTCTAAACTATTTTCATTGAAAAAGGAACTGGAACAAATGCTTGTTATATGGAAAGACTTGAAAATGTTGAAACCTGGACAGGAAGTCATGATTCTCCTGAACAAGTCATTATTAACACTGAGTGGGGTGCATTTGGGGATAATAAGTGCTTAGAGTTCCTGCGCACACCTTTTGATCACCAAATTGATGAAAAATCTGTTAATCCTGGAAAGCAGTTGTAAGTGTTAATTATTTTACTTGTGATTTAAAAAACAGTACACTAAAATCATAATTTAAAGTAATGTTTTGAATGGTAATGTTTGTCATGCTATGGCTATCGATAAAGCTTGTCATAATGGGTATATAAATGAATTTAGCATGTTAGCAATATTTTTAAACGCTTTTTTACATGTTATAATTTGTAAATTCCTTTACATGTAATTATGACCTTTTTATTAATCAATTTGTTTTGCAGGTTTGAGAAAATGATTTCTGGCATGTATATGGGAGAAATTGTGCGACGGATAATGGTTAAACTTGCCAATGATGGTATAGTGTTCAAAGGAAAATTGTCCGAGAAGTTCCAAACTATATATGCATTTAAAACCAAATATGTCTCGAATGTTGAAAGGTAGGAAATGCATATTAACTTTGATAAGTTTTAATTTGTAATCTGTACTTGTGTGTGTGATGTCTTGTGTTTGCAACTTTGCCAAATGTGGCACTTGCACCATAAAACCCAATTAATTTTGTAATCTGCTGTTCCTTATTGAATATCAACAAATTATTTACAGAAGTGATAATTTATTTGCAACTAGGTATCAATTTTAAGAATACATTTGATAAATGTTCATATTCAAATTCCAGATGCTTGGTTTGGTTATGTAACTGGTTATGTTGCATTAATTAAGGACTAAATATCAAGTTCGTGGAATCTAAAGAGCACGAGTATAGTGAAATATAGATAGAAAGCAAAATGTTAATCGATGTAAAATAGTTGATTCTTAAGTAATACATGGCTCACTTTGAGATGATTTCTGCTCTAGTGATCCACTAAACAGTACGAATTTTCGAACTACATAATCTATCTTGTTTCTTTTTTCTAAAAACAGATGAAATATTAATAAATATAATTTTCTTACTTTTTTATCTGAACTATGTGAAAAATAGTTTAATACTTTTTATTAACAATTCAGTTTGCAGAACCTGAACATATTTTAAATGTTATATTTACTTCTGTTTGTATTAGTGATCCAAAAAATAAGATAAATGAAACAATGACAGTACTTCAAAAGATGGGTATTACTGAAGCGTCCCAAGAAGATTGTGAAATTTTGAAAGTTGTTTGTACTTGTGTATCTACTAGAGCTGCACACTTGGTCTCTGCTGGTAGGTATTTAATTATTTTCTACTTTTACAAAGCTATTATTTTCTACTTACAAAGCTACTATTTTCTACACATATTAAACTACTGGGAATTTCCAAATTATTATCGGAATACCATTTGGTTTATGTGTTTACCTTTAATGCCTGAGTTTGAAGTAAGCAGTAGTTGACTTTATTTTGCTCCTGTAAATTTCATTTTGACAAGAGTTAAATTTTTATGTTATCATTTTAAGAAGATCCAACTGTAATTGTGGACAGCTTATTTTTTTAATCAATCTACTCCCTGAATTTAAAAAAGGTGCATCAAGGTCATGCTCTCCCTTGCCCTATTTTGTAACCTAATAACATTTACCATGATTCATGCATCAATCTTTTAGAAAATTTACATGACTCAAAAAATGGCTGAAAATGTTACAATAACCCAAAATAAAATATTGTCTAAAAAAGTCTAAAATGCAAGTGGTCACAACAGGCCCTATCATATTGTATAACTCTATGTAAACAAATTAGACTTTAAATCACACAACCATGTAGCACACTTTGGCAATCCTGAAAAGATGTTTAGGTGCCATTGACACCTGACTTTCCGATCCTAATTTCTAACCCTGATGTTAACTGTTTAGTTTTCTTAAATTTTCCAGATTCAGAAAATTTTTGAATTACACATTTTAACTAACAATCTGAAAATGTCGGATACATTTGACATGGTTTCTATTTAATGGTCTAGTTTTTCTTGTGCACTTGTTTTCAATGTTGGCTTTTATGTATACTGAGATTCAGAATGTATTCTATGGAAGTCATCAGAAACCATTTGTCATAAAATCATATTCTAACTAAAAATGTATTCAACTTAGTATAAATGTTGGACATATAATTTATTTTGCAAGGTTTGGTTTGTGGAGTTTCTCACTTTTTGCAACACGTTTAATCAGGACTATTTTACGAGTTGTAGATCTATAAAAATATATAATTTAACTTTATTGGCCCTTCACCCAGAAATTGAAAAATGTTTCTGTATTTAATTAAGACCAATAAAAAATTCATATTTTTAAATGAAATATTTCTGAAGTTACTGGAATTGCAATTTATGACTTGTACCACTTTACCTGCTGATGACTCCATTTTCATGAACGAAATGCTACTTTAGTTAACATCACAGTAAATAAATTGAAAATTTAATCTAAATGGGCATTTGCTCACTCTTTTAAAATGTTCCTATAACCAAAAAAATTTTTGAAACTTTTCTTTTAGGTGTATCTACCATTTTAAATAGAATGAAAAGGCCTCATACCACTGTTGGAGTTGATGGATCTGTGTACAGGTATCACCCATATTTCAAAGAGCTTATGGAAAAGAAAATAGATGAACTGACAGATCCCAACTATAAAGTAAGCTTATATTTATATATTTAATTATTAACAAAATGTTTCTAATGTATGTACCATGGCACATAAAATTTTTCTGTAAATTAAGATTAGCTCTAATGGGAAAAGCAGAAGAGACAAAATTGGAACCATTTTTAGATATTTGTTATAGTTTTTCCTTTGCATTTCTTTCTCCTCTGTTCCATGAACATCATTTGTTAATCAAGCATTTTATAGTGCAGCTCTTGTGAGAAGACGGATGACCTTTCCGACCATTTATACTGAGATGATCAGAGGAAAGCTGTTGTACACAAAATCGTACGGTGACTGTCATTGTTTTGCTAAGTTGCAAATACTTCTGGTATAAACTCATCCAGAAACCAATCTTAAAATGACATTTGGTGGGAACGCATTGTTTGCATTTAGTCTGTCCCCTAACCTAACGAGTTGACTCATTCAAAACCATGTTACTTCAATACAAACTCATAGACCGACTACACTAATTTCATTCACTCTTATACAAATCATTTACAGAATTAGCTGCTATGGCTCACTGGGTTTGCCTACTGCGCCAGCAGCATGCAGGCAGTTTGATTCCTGTAACTACATTTTTTTTCTGTGCCAGTAAAAATTTACCTTGTGTATGTCCATTTACTTGACTGAAGAAACATTTCTTGGCCAGTTCTGGTCCTTGTGCCATAAAAACCAACTATAAATTACAGCAGCTTGTTACAAATCATGCTTATTTAAATTTAGTTATACTGTTTTATTAATTTTTCTCTTATTTTTACATTAACATTAGTCTAGCATTATCATCTTTAAAACTTGCAATTTTCTATTCTTGCAGTTTGAACTTATGTTGTCTGAGGATGGAAGTGGGCGTGGTGCTGCATTAGTTGCTGCAGTGGCTGTCAGAATCCATAAATGAATTATACCTGTACTGGAATATTATAGTTTATAATTTATGCCAAATGTTTTATGAAGATGTAATAAATAGTGGTTCCTTTCAAATATTGTAAGCTTCTCATTTATGGGAAGTCAGCATATTGTGATATTATTTTCAAACAAGTTCATCTTTCTAATGCTGTATATTTTATAAAATATCTGCAACAACCTATTACTGTGGACTTGTGCATTAAAACATGCATTTCAATGGTGAAATTTTTTTAATTCCATCCATGTCAATTTGTGTATTGGTGTTGTTAAATTGAAATGAAAATAATTTATTTCTCAATCTTGAATTTATGCTGTATTGGGTGCTTTTTACTTGACAGCATATAAAGCATGCCTTTTATTAATATTTGTATAGAATCAGTATTTTTTAATTTTATTTTTACTCTGTAATGAGGTTTGGCATGAGACTTATTACTAGAGTTGCCGTTTTAGATATACCACACTTTTTTAATCTGATAGATAATTTTATTCTATGGAATCTCGTTTTAGCACAGTTTTGTTATTGAAATATATCCTTTTATAGTATCCAGTTTTGTGACGTATACATCTCCATTAACAAATGTTTACCTATTTTTATAGATATTTGCTATTGAAGCTTAGTTTTCATTTGTATGGGGACACTTATGAATCTGATTATCAATCATGCAATGAACAAAAATGGATTCAAAATTTCAAAAATTAATTTAAATATTGTTCATAAAGAGTAAAAACTGGTTGCTCTCATTTTAATTCACTTTTTTATAATTTGATATAAATTTTATATTGAGTTCATTTTTTCATAGAGATATTGATCTTATCGTTTGTAATTACATGAGTTATTTGTTTTTTAAATTCTATTTTCCAGTTTTGGAAGACTTATCCATTTTAAAAATTTAGACTTCAAAATTTGTAATATAAGATTTGTATCTAGTTTATCTATGATTTGGGTTGTCAGTATAATTGTAGTCTAAATATTTATATTCAATAGACAAAAGTTTTTAACTGTAGTTGAGATTTAAAATAATTGTTGGAAAATGTTAGCAAGCAGTATCAAGAACATGGAAGCAGAATATACTTTTTATGTATCTCATTGTGATATTATATATACATAAGCTGTATTAAAGACTACAATAAATGGTTTGGAATGTCGTAATCTTGCTTCTTTCGCTTTTTCATGAAACGAACTAATTAGGTGTCGTCAAGCATAATTTAGTTCCTGAAACATTTCTTAAATTAACATTACCACTTAAATAACAAACATAAGAAATATACAGGGTGTCCCAAAAAGGTTGTTCCGCAATTTATCTTTTTACCATTTGAAGATAGGTAGGCAATGTAAATTGCAAAAGTACACCAAATGAGGTAAGTAATTAAGATATGTGAATAAAATTATCATGTGATAACAATTTAAGCGGATGCGGTTTTTAATTTGTATACGACCCCTCTAGATAAAAATGTTCCTTACCTGTATCCCTATCATTAGCAGGAACAACCTTTTTGGGACACCCTGTATATAATTTCATTAAGTTTGAAATTTTTGTAAATGATCAAAATTGATGTTTTAATTTGTTTATTCCTGTAAATAATTGACAGGTAAAGATGCATTTGATAATATACTAAGCAGTCCTTGAATTTTTGGGAAACTGCTTTAATTTTTCAGACTTGCCTTGATATTGAACCAATAATAGCTATATTTCCTCTTTAGATGACTTTCACATGCTCTAACATTTCGGATCTAAGAATTACATGAACCATCTTTAAATGTTTCCATGTTTTTAATCGTGTAGTGCAAGGTGCTATTCCAATAATTTCAACACTGAAAATCTTTTCAGTGAAGCCCAATAAATCAATACGTTTTAAACATCAGGAAGTCCATAAACGTATCCGAGAAAGCAGTTTACTATTAATCTCAACTCTTGGTGATATTTGCCTTTCGGGCTGCGGTAGCCCAGTTGGTAGCCGTGGATTAGCAACCGAAGGGTGCCTAGTTCAAAACTCGATGCAAACAAAGACCGTGTACGTGAGGGCATATATATGTTAAATCTGTAGTGGATTCAAATGTCATGGTGTAGAAATTTCTAGAATTAGGTCAGATGTGAAGTGTAATTAGACAGCATTGCTATTGAGTGGAGCTTCGAAAAGTGAACATGTCGACTTGTAGTCTCGTGACTTCTCTGAAAAATTAACTGGGCATTTTATCACCTCATTTGGTGATATAACACCTTATGATGTAGGCGTATGGAAAGTGGCAACCAATGTTTAGAGTGGCAACAAAAATTGTGAAACCGCCAGTCTACTGTGTTGCATCAATGGATGGCTGTCTTCGCACGTTCCCTGTGCCAATCAAATGATGAATATTCGTTTCCTCTGGAAGGTAGGTATTTTAATTAACGTCATACTGGAGCAACACAACGGGCTGTTGGTGACGGTCCAGGATCAATCCCAAAGGAAGATCCGACCTCTGGAGAGAAAGTAGTTTAAGGGTCATGTACTGTTAGTTTTGGTGACATGATTATGGGCTCGAAACGTTAACATTAATCACTAATTTTCTATTTCCTCTGAATGGGGTCGTAGGACCGCGGTAGCCCTGTTGACAGAGTAACGGATTAGCAACCGGAGGGTCACGAATTAGAATCCAACCAGACTCGCGAACAAAGGGGACTGCATGTTAAATCTCGTGGCCTCAAATGTCCTCGCGTTGGTGTGGTTAGGAATGTGGGGTGTCAGCTCAGGTGTGACTGCGTCATCTGACCATGGTTCAAAATTACGTTATGTCCTTGGATCTCCCTTCACATTTCATCCTGGACCGTCACCAATAGCCCATTGTGTTGCTCCAATGCGAAGTTGATTAAAATACCTACCTCTGCACTGAGTACCAGCTAGGTTTAATAAAAAAATACCTGCATCCTGCAGGTCACAGACAAACCAAAATTGTTCATTTCTTTTAAGCCTCATGAATATTTGCTTCTTTACATACAACCTATTGCAACAATACTGATGATGTATATATGCAAATAGTACAAGCATACATTTAAAGTTTTATGAATAATAAATCTATTTAAACAGCCTGCCTGCATTCAGTAGTTCGAAACAAACCTTTGCTTTCATTATGTGTGCCTTCTTCCCATAATGGTAAAAATGATTTGCTTAATACACTTAGAAACACAATGATGTGATCTATTTCTATTGTAAGAGATATTAATAAATGAGGTACCTAAAAACAAGCGTTTGCACATCAAAATACAGAACTGTATCACTACATATAAACATTTTTAAATTTTCACAAAACATGTTTTTCATATTTCAATCGGAGGGCTTGGCACAACACATGAAAAGCCACATAACAAAATGTTCAGTAGTGACTTAAGTTTTGAAAAATTCTATAAAATTTTATTTTGTGCAATGTTATCCATATATTTCACTACATTAATTTTTAATAAGTTATCTTTCTGTACTGCCATTTATGAATGTAGATTATTCTGTAACGAATTGCTTCATTTTGCATTATAGCACACTCTAGTGACTCGCCATATTGTTGCCCCTAAGCAAGTTGATAAGTTTTTCATGAAAATGCAAAACATTTAATGACAATTAAAATGTATTTTTTTACATTCGACATGAAAAATAAACTTAATTTTAGTGATTTGAGTAAACAAAATATAATTATTTGTGAATACTTTTGGATCTGATATCTGTTAAGAACTATTGTAGCAACACTGACAAGCCACAAATTATTTTACGTTCAACTTGATCTATCAGATATCTCATTATTTGATTTTGTTAGTATTTATATATTTTGTTTGTTATGCATTCCAAGCTCACTTCTTGAGTGAAAAGTGATGAAACCAAGAAATGGAGAAATAAGCCTCAGGCAGGCCCGTTCATCTTTAATCTCACTAGAACACAAATGAGTTTCCTAGATTTAATCCTTTTCTAAGTAGATGATTCATCCGGATATTGAGACATCAAGAATTTTTTACGTAGATCACTGATAACAGTCACTAAAAAATGAGTTATTTTAAGTTTGTTATAATAAACACACTCAGATAATTGCCATAACAAGAATGATTCAATTATATCCCTATAGATAATTTTAATGTCTGCAACATGAACATGATTGATAATCAGCTGAATGTGTGTAAAGTCGTCAAAATTCATTAAATAGAAATAAACAAAATTATTTGAAGAAAAAAAGAATTATAAAAATAGTTTCAAATAAGGGTGAACCAGTCAGTAATTCATCAGTTAGTGCTTATTATTTTAAAAAATTCCACTAGAAATAATTTGCAATTACACTTGAAGGATATTTTGTACTTAGTATTTTGTGAGGAGGATGAGATTAAAATTAGCTTTTGTACAATTTTTAATATTTGATAGATTCAGATTGAAACATTAATGAAAATATTTCAGCATTCACTAGTATATTTCTATCAAGTAACATCAAAGTAAGTAAACATTGTTGACATGGTAGTCTAAGTAAATGAACAAACTATCCAATATTAAAGAAGTAAACATGATAAAAGTTTACTAATATTTAACAAATAAATATTGCTATTATTTTATAGGTAAACAAATATTGATATTATTTAAATCAAGTGATGTTTATTAGCAAAACCATGATTTAAATCAAACTTTACATTTTTTTCTTTTTAGAAGAATTTCGTTTTCCATTTTACAAAAAAATCGAATGGGGTGCGATTGAGGGTTCGACTGGCAGCCCCGTTTAAACAGAAAACCCTCATTTACAGTGAAATCTGTTTATAAGATTAGAATAAATTTATTCAACTTATGTACAGTTTTTTGTAATACATCTGTTATTTCTGATGTTATATTGATATTTTTGAGGTTAAAATAATGTCGCCAAGTAAACGTCAGGGTTGGCGACGAAGAAAAGGCGCCAAATGGATTGGGGGGTCTATAATACATCTGTTCCGTTTTCTGTGACCAGTTACTATTTTTTAATTACTTTTCCTGTCTGTAAATTATCTAATAATTGTAAAGTACAATATAACTGAAGGTTTTAATTACTGGCGATTCTATGGTTAAATATTTAGATTAGTATTTACCATCGCAATCACATGGTAGTGTAATACATGTTCTAGCTTTTCCAGGAATCACCATTGAACGTTTAACGGAAAAGACTTCATCTTTAAAGAATCATTATGACTTGATTCTGTTGCATGTAGGTACCAATAACACCTACGATAGCCTTGACAGATGCTTCTCAAAATTTGAGGACCTGTTTCAACCCATTTTAAACCGAAATCAAGAGACAGGTATTGTGATTTCAGCTTTATTGTCTCGGGATCAGGATAAATACCTCTCCCTTGAAGAACAAGCTGTAATGAGACCTTTTCTTCAGAAAATTAATAAACGAATTTATCTTCTAAACCAACGGCTGTTTTCCTACTGCCAAAAGAAGCAACATGTTTCTTTTGTAGAGATCCCAAGTCACACTTGGAAAGGTATGGCAAGGGATGGCCTTAATTTAAACACAGGAAAGGGAACCTTCAACTAGCGCAACTCTTTATTGCAATGCTAAAGGAAGCTCTGGCGAGCATTCAAGCTTGTGATGTAGAAAAGCAGCAGGTTTTCCACGACCTACCTGCTCAGTTTCCCTCTCAATTCTTCAACTGAGAGTTCGAATCAACCTGTAGTTCCCCCTGAGACTAAGGCTGTTGAACTGTATTCTGCTATTCTTACCAAAGGTTCTGTTCAATTCAGGTATTAATATCCATTATATTGTACATATCAAATTTTACTTTTAAATGTGTAACGTTGTTTCCATATTCAAGCTTTAGTTGAGGCTTGACTAACAAGTTCCTTATTTTCACTAGACGTCCTAGTCCAACTTTCAGTAGTAAGAACTCTGGAGGTAGGATCGCTCTTTTGTCAAAGCGTCAACGGCATCCCAGGATTGAGCAGTCTTAAAACATAAGGTAAGAATAACTTTTTCTAAGATCTGAATTTTATTTTTCAAAAAAATATTAATCACAACTAGTATTTGAAATATATGACTAACAGTTCCAGCGTATTAAAAGCCATTGTTTTATTTTCGCTTATATATCCCAAGCCTCAACTATCCAACTACTCCATTACTAGTGAGGATAACGATGGATCACTGTTTTGCCGAAAGAGAAACAGACGAAGAGTTAAGCAGCCACAAATTAAGAGGAAAGGATGCTTTCTTTTTCAGGAATTCAGAAATTGAATTTCTCCTGTAAAATACATGAATCACAACCTGTATTTAAAAAAAATGCAATGAATCATCACAGTATATAAAAATATTGTCATTTTTCCCCATAGACATCCTAAACTTCAATCTGACTCTCCAAAGACTAGTTGTGAGGGCCATAATGGTTGCATCTCTGTTTCCCAACGAGGGAACAAAAATCAAAGCCTGTGGAGTACAAGAGATGTGGTAGCTGCGACGATATGGTGAATGGTAAGTATAATAAGGGAAGTAGTCTATATTCTTCTATTAATTTTTCCAAAACTTGCAAATCTAAAGTTTCCAAACCTGCAGAATTTGTTTGTAATAAGTGCCAAAAGGTATATAAACATCGAGGTAGTCTATTTAGGCATCAAAGAATTTGCCAAATTTCTGATAATAATAGTGATGGATATTATCCTTGTGTCTTTCCTGAATGTGATAAAGCTTTCCATTCGAAAAGTGTACGTGATAAACATATAGTTGATGTCCATGACAGTAACATAAAATTACAGGAATACCAGTTTGATTCTATGGAGCAGTTTCAGGCATGGTTAGATGAAAAAAGCTCCAAAACTTACAGTTACTTTAAAAAAAATCTGGATGCAAATGTGTTGCTGGTAAAACTTACCATTATTATGTATGTCAGTTTTATTCATCTGAGTCTGAAATTCAACGTCTTGAACAAAGAAAAAATTTAAAGCATAATATGCTTCCCAACTGCAACTGTACATCAAGAATATCTGTATGTGAAGAAGTGGATTAAGTTAAAGTCAGTTTTTTCCCTGGACACAATCATGAATTAAATTTTAATAACACTAAATTTCAACCTTTGAGACAAAGTTATCGAGATCAAATTAAAGCTTATGAGGAATTTTGGGAATATCAACTTCCAAAATTCAAGCCATTTTACGGGATGGAACAGGATCACGAAATAACAGAGATTGCTTCAATGTGAAGAAGTCATTCGTATCTCGAAAAACAATAAATTACTATATGAAACAAAATTAATCATTTTTATACCCCAATGATAATGACGCCCTTTCAGTTGCTGCTGTAGTTGAAAAACTCGTTAAAGAGTCTTATAATCCCATACTTATATATAAACCACAAGGGCAGCCTACTGTATATGGACCCAAATGTCTTGATAAGCTGCCCTCATCTCATGAGTCTTTTGCTCTTGGTTTACAAACTAGAGAACAAAAAAGTTTGATGATTGAAGGAAACACTAGGGTGTTGTGTATTGATTCGACACATCAAACCAATCAATATGGTTTTTATTTATTAAATTTGATTGTTCCAGGTGAATTTGGTTCTGATTACACTGTAGCCCACTTCATTGTAAACCATCTAGAACAGGATACATTGTACCATTTGTTTAAGAGCATTAAAATAGTAATTCCTGATTTGAAAGTCAATTGTGTAATGACAGATGATGACCATGTAACAGGGCCTGTATTCAAAAAAGTATTTGGTGAAAATGTTCCTCATTTATTAATGTAAGTGGCATATTTTAAGAGCTTGGCAGCGTCAATTGTTGGCCAAAGTTTCCAATTGTAAATTGAAAGAAGTGTTATATTGTGCTCTATTAACATTGCTTGAAGAAAGAAATTCAATTAAATTTCAAACAATTATGGACAATTTTTTGCAGAAGTTTCAGACAATTGCACCATCATTTATTGAGTATTTTGAAGAATATTATAACAGCAGAGCAAGTCTTTGGGCAATGGCTTATAGGAATTTTCCCCATGCCTTCACTGAAACGAACATGTATTGTGAATCATTTCACAATAAACTTAAAACGACTTATTTACAACGAAAATGTAACAGGCGATTAGATCAGCTGATTGAAACCCTCTTACAAATTGAAGAAGATATATTTATGACACACAAGTATAATATTTTTACTAACTGCCCAAAGAGCATATATCCACCAACTTATGAAAGACGACATTTATCAGCAATGGAAATTCCTGATCATCACGTACTTGAAATAAATTGTCAATCATGGATAATAAAATCTGCATCTAATGATCACACTGAATACATCGTAGAGCAGATTTACAAAGCATGACCTCAAGAATATCATTGTTTTTTAAGTGCTTAGATGGGAAATGTTTAAGTCTATGCAGTCACTTGTATATTTGTAATTGTCCTGATAAAAACCCATTATGCAAGCATATCCATAAAATTCATTCAATTTCCTGTAGAGAGGCGTTGTCTATAAGTGATAATTCTATCGAAAAGATAGAAATTTACTCCTTGTTAGAATTAGTGGCAAAACCCAAGATTTCTCCAGATGCTATGCCACATTTTGTTGAAGACAATCTTGAGTCATGCAGAAATTTAATGTCTGAGCTACTTGCTCTTATTCATGATCCAACTGTTAAAAAAGTGTTATTGCCTAACATTACCAAAACGTTAAAAAATCTTGTATCTGAATGCAAAAGTGCAGTTAAATCAAAGACTTTAGAAGAGTTTAGTAATAAAATGCATTTGTACTATATCTCCAAATCAGAAGTTGACACACCAAAGCTTCTTTAAAACAACAGCCACTAAAGCTTCCAAACGCAAAGCAAGTAATTATCCTACATTTACTAAAAAAAGCCATGCAAGACAATTTGCTAGATTTGACTCAGAGTTATTTAAGTAGACAATAACTTATTATGTCTAAAAGCATTTAATAATGAAAATACTACTGAAAATTACAAAACTTTTACTTCGAAACTTGATTTAAACAATATGACTAAGCCCATATTCTACACTGATGACATTTCCATTAGCTTGCTAGAAATTAAATCTCTTGATCCCTATATTCCAAACGAATAAATTTTGACCTTAACAACTGCAGCATCTGATTTCAAACGTGGCTGGCTTTATGACAGTGTTATTGATGGATTTTTAAGTAAGATCCTTTATGGTACTAATTCCCTGGCTGCCAGGTGCTTTGAAACGAATTATATCAGTGACACTAATGAAATATTGAATCGATTGGCTGGAGTGCAATTTGCTCTTAGTGAATATTTATTTATACCTTTAAATAAAAATTATCATTGGGTTCTACTGGTTGGAAAAATTCAAGAGAAAAAATTTGATTTCTATGATCCCCTGGGTACAACTTCTGCTGAAAATTACAAAGATTCCATTCAATTTTGGAAAAATCAGATCTGTAAAGCTTTAAATCTTCATGAAGATTGGTTAATTTCATGCCCTCCTCACTTTAACCAGACAGGTAGCACTAGTTGTGGTGTCTTTGTATCATACTTTGTACATCAGATTGTTAAGAATTTAGATGTTAGAAAGGAATTTAATACTTTTGACTTTAGGAAATTTATTTTTGAAACTGTGTAGCTACTGACTATCCATCTAGCAATAAATTAGTTTTATTAAATCTTGAGAAGACAAGACAGCTACAGGTTTTGAAGATTTTCTTCAATCATTTTGCATTGTCAAGATTGTAAGATGTAATGAAAGATCAAGATTGTTGAATTAAATTGTCAAGAAATATTTTAGATAAGTAGCAAATAAATAAGGATGATTCTAAAGTAACCTCACATATTCATAAGACTCTAGCTACTGCTAAGATTTTAGTGGGAAATTCGAGATGTAGCCATTTCAAGATATACCCTTGAGATTTATGTAGGTCAAAAGCATGGTAACTACTTGAGGGTAAATATAAACCAGTGTATCGAAAGAAATGATTAATTTTTGTTTCCAGAGTGCTACTCAAGAGGTTTGTATCATTGTATTTTTATGTAAAAAGAAACAATTTTCTTTTTCAGGATGCAACTCAAGGTTTCTCTCATTGTATTTTTATGTAAGAGGACACAGAATTAATTTTTCTTTTTCAGGATGCAACTCGAGATTTTGTCATTGTATTTTTATGTAAAAAGAAAAATTAATTTTTCTTTTTCAGGATGCAACTCAAGGTTTCTATCATTGTATTTTTATGTATGAGAACACAGAATTAATTTTTCTTTTTCAGGATGCAACTCTAGAGGTTTCTATCATTGTATTGAAATTGATCTTTGGATGCAAATAGAAATACTGGTTTTCTTTTCTAGCTTGAATTTGCATTTTGTTTGAATCTAACTGAATATGGAAAGCTAAAATAATCCTGCAATTTGATGTCTCTTGATCATCCAGTATTCTGCTGTAAATAACTAGATGATGTTTGTTTTTGGTGACCATTTTATATGGCATCAATAATAAATTTCTTTTAGTTAAGATAATCAGTAGATTATAGAAGTGCAACATCGGAAAGATACAATAAACTCGTTAGAATTGAAATATATTCTTAGTGTTGCAAAGTTGTGATTTTTTCTCAGTCATGAGTAAGATTTAATTTTAGACTTTATATGGTGTTAGGCTCAGCTTTTCAGAACTTTTATTTTACTATAATTTTAAAAAATCGCAGTAGTATTTCCACAGCTTTTCTAAAAACGACCCAAAATGTACTAGAGAAACTTCCTCAAAGGAAAACATTTTATAAACTTCCCCAAACATACCAAACGCAATTTTTTAAAAATAAGATATTCGAGTTTACCAGAATTTCAAGAAACAATTTTTTTTTTAATTTTACATTTTAGAAATTCTAGCTGCACTCGGGTAATTTTATCCTTTGCAAGGAAAAGTAAATGATAAGCGTCTGAAAATTAAAGGATGAAAGTTGAAAATACCTGCTTATAATTGAAAATCTACAAGGTGATACAAGAGAATGTTTTCCTCGCCTGGGGGGTTGAGCCCTCTTCCCCCCCTCATCCATTCAGTGGTCTTAGCAGCATGCGAAAATTTGCCAAAGGAAATGTTCGCAGTCTGGTTTTCATTGAGATTAACGAGTTTTTCTCAGTGGGGAGTCAAATGGAAAAGACATTCGCGCCAATCGATGGGGTGTGGAATAAAAAAGACCATATATATTCGATCGTATTCTCCTTTACGGCGCACATTTTTTTCAATGAGTAGCAACTTTGCTCGTCACTTAAATTACACAGACCATCAACACAATAAGAATCTGAATTACTGGAAAACATAACTAAATCCATCCATCACACTGACAGGTCATTTAACTAAGGAAACAACACAGCAGGAATCATCCGATCAGTGAAACCTTTCTCATTAAAATGGGGTATGGAAGATTTCTCAGAAAAGTGTCGTAAGTGGGGGAGACATAGGGGATCTGGATGCGGCCTTTTTTATCAAGACAGCCTCGGACATCCCCTTTGGCTATAGCTGGTTTTTCTAGTGTGGGAAAAATACCTCATTCTTCCACCGAAGTTGTTCGAATCGAAGGGGACTATAGAGAAGGAATAATCTTTAACCTCTTCTGTCGTAGACGCCATGAGTGGTGAAGAAAATGTGGAGTTGCTTCTACAGTTTTGATTCAAATAACGAATTCCAGATACATGATATATATCCGGGATATATGACAAAATATTCTCACTTTTAAAATAACTAGAGCAAAAATGTTGCCGCTTTAAAGCAAACTCGTACCTTTTTTAGATAAAAGCAATTTATTGTGAAAGGAAAACGTTTTCTTTCAGTGTGAAAAAAATCATGTCGTAGCCTTTAATTTTGTTAAGATATTAATGATTCAAAAACAAATACAATTCCTATTTCTGGGTACCTTGCATAATCCACGAAAACATCACACTTTTTGTGTGAGAGGGAATACTTTGGTTTATATCTTTATTACAATGATAAATTGCCAACTCGATACCTTAACTCAGTACTAGATTATTTAGATTTAGGCATTCGAAAAATTATTAAATGCAATGGTCATAGAATGTTAGCTCAATTCTATTGGATTGAGGAAACGGTAGAGGGAAGACCTAGTTATTCCGAAATTGTTTTCTGATTATGTACCTGGGTTTGGGTTTACTTTTGGTTGGTCGTTCTATAGTAATTTTTTCCTAAATGAAGGCTAATTAGACTGGAACCTACGACTTAAAGTGGATTGCAAACCATTAGATACATTATTTCTCAGATCAAGAATCAAACCCAGAGCCTTTTCAACCAAGGGTCAGGAATTCGTGTGTCTAGATAAGGAAATATTCCCGTTTCAGATAGACTCCACTCATTCATTCTAATTCACTCGTTTAGTTCTAGGTTATCCAGAATTACAAAGGATAGTGAAATTTTTCGGGCTTGAGCATTACTTTTGTTGAATTGTGTAAAATTCGGTGCGGTTGTTTGACATTCCGGGAAGTTTAGTTAACTTTTATATTATACCATGTCAGTTGTATAAGCTTTATTTTGTGAAGTTCCATAAACATAAGTTCAATCTCATTTAAAAATGAGACTGAACTAAATAATTAATAAACATTAAAAAAAGGCATGGGTAACCTCAAAGTCGAAAATAAAAGTTATACATAATCAGGAAAATAAAATGTATTAAACCTGAACATACAAATTTAATATGAATCAAGTTACAAATAGTAAGATTTCGATAACTTTTTAATCTATGTTACCGGCAAAGTTTGAAACGTCGGCTTTTTATAGAATACCTAAGCATTTTATAGAATGCCCGGCGTTTTTAGGCAAAGTATGAAATATGAGAATTATTATATACTTTCCCTATGCATTGTATATAATACCTAGGCATTCTATAGAATGACAAATGCTATTTAGGCAAAGTGCGAAAAAAAGGTCATGATAAGGCTATTATTTAAAAACCGTTCATTCCTCAAAAATACAAATGTTATTGAAGTTTCATAAAGTACGTGAAATAACTCAGTGTCCGTGACGTAATACTGCATAGTACTGACGCCTTCTTTAACAGGATAAATGAGTTTACTTTTGTTTTCCACAAATATCACATCATAGCGATTCAGCAACCAATAGTCCCGTGGTTCCTTCTTTAGTCATTTTGGCTTTTTTACATCATTTATTAACTTTTGGTAAATAGTTTCGGTTAAGAACAAACTGTTTTTTGCAGCATTAACTCGAAGCTTAGACAGTTCATCTTCGAATCGGCGTTGCATGTCTATTGACTGTGACTCCTTTTCCAACACTATATCTTGCTCTTCCATTTTCATATAGCACAGTATAAAACTAATTTTTTGTTGAACAAATTTAGGTAAAATCGCGTATTTTGACACTCCCGAACAAAGCGCAAAATGCAAATGGCAAATTCTGAGCCTGAGCGAGGATTAAAAGTCACGTGCCTTGCCACGTGATATTCGAAACGAATCGGAGATGTATTTCATACATTGCCGGTTTATCATTTGGCATTCTATAGAATGCCTAGGAAATGTGTGAAATATTAATCGTTTCATACATTGCCGGCCAGTTTTCGGCATTCTATAAAATGCCTAGGTATTCTATAGAATGCCGGATTTCAAACTTTGCCGGTAACATATATATATATAAAGCAGAATTTTCGTCTGTCTGTTCTCTATACAAATCTACACCGTTTGACCAATCCAGACCAAATTTTCTACACTTACTCTTTAGAACCCTGCGGGTAACGTACTACATATTAACCCCCGTTCTATTTCTCCTAGTTGTGCAGAGGGGAGTAAAAACAATTCGAAATCCTCATAGGAATAACATTGAGTATTTTTACGATCACTGCCAGACCAATTCACACCAAATTCGGTGCATTCATTCTTTAGAATCCTGCGGAAAACATAGGCTATATATTAACCACCGTTATGTTTGTCTTAGGTCTGGAGAGGAGGCTAAAACCAATTCGTGATCCAAATAGGAATAGCATTCAGTATCTACTATCATAATTCGACCAATTCACAACAAATTTGGTACACTAATTCTTTGACTACTGCACGTAGCACAGGCTATATATTAACCCCCGTTCTATTTGTCCTAGTTCTGTAGAGAGAGTGCTAGAAACTCTTCGAAATCCCCATAGGAATAACTAATATTACGATGAATTACAAACTATTCAATCCGAGCAACGCCTGGTAATTCAGTTAGTTTTTTATAATGCATACGATTGTGAAAAATAAAGTATGGCTCTTGACGAAAATAACCTTGATACAGATTCAAAACATATATAAATCAGTTGTGTCCATCATATTTATGTATGTGTTGAATGTTTTCCCTGTCTTCTCGGAAAGGTAATGATCAGAACCAGACGTTCGTTCTGATCATTACTTTTGAAGCCCAGTTGATTTGTCCCTAATGTAACCAACCTGGGAAGTCAGAAATGTGTTAAAAACAGCTCAATAAATTAAATCAAATATATTTGGGTTTTTTCGAACTTAAGCTCCCATAGCCCCTTCCACCTATGTATTGTATTGCATACATGTTTAACACTGAAGTGAAATTTGCGAGACTTGTCTAATAACGAATTTACTCACGAAAGACGGTCTGATTCCATATTCCGTTCATAAGCTTCCATTCAGGTCTTGTTCGCTTAATTTGTAAAATTACTTTCCGAATAAAATAAAAATGGCATCTGAAATTGTGCGAGTTTCTGTATTCGACAGCTTTCATTAATAATATAATCCACACCGTCAGCTTAGAGCAGAAACTCATTATCTGTCATTCTTTCGGGGACACTAAATGCTTATTTTCCTGATGATGAGAAATGCATGGTCATATTGAAATATGTTTAAAAGATATATAACACTATCAAAATGCCCATAATTCTTATTTTCTTACCTAAAACTAATAGTTAGCCTTTAAACAGCTTTATGGTAACATATTATTTTTGTCAGTTAATGAGTTTCTGCTCTAAGCCGTGATATGCATATTTAGGAAATATGTTGCTCGGTGAGCAAGGTAATATTTTATGGTAACGAACGGTGAACCTTGTAAAGTAAAAAGTATAGGATACATGAATGATTGAAAAACAAATTAAACTTGAGTCAAATTTGTTTTTAAATCAATTATTGGAATCAATCAAGCACTTGCACATTTTCTCAGACGGGTGTGGGGCACAAAGTACAGACCATACCCTTGTTAGTATGTGCTCTGCATTAATTTCCCGAAGACATTCGTTTCTACCGTGTGACCGCGATTTCGCCGTTAAAAAAATTGCTCGCATCTCCACTGTCGAAAAATGTGCCACTTTTATTAAGTCTTCTGTTTGAGGTGATAAGGAAAAGGTGTTATTGATCTGAAAATATGGTGGCCCAAACATTATAAGACGATGCTTTCCCATTGAATTTATCTTCCATCCCTTACAAATGAGCCAGCATATCGAATTCCTATCAAGGGGATAATTCCCCTAGAAAAAAAATTCAAGACATAATTAGATATTACTCCAAAGCTAAGATTTCGATGGCATCTATAATTTTATGAAAACTGAATGAATAAAGCCCATGTGCATCTTCAAAAGAGAATGATTTTGTGTGGTCCGCCAGCAAATTTTAAAGATCCTTTTAGGAAAAATATTTTTTTCGTCTATTACCAATGTTCAAGAAAGAGGTGAAACATGCAATTCAAGTTGAAAAATCACCTTTGCAATTCTAGTGATGAATTACCCACTAGACGTGCGACAAGGATGTTTTATACAGATGGGCCTCACAACGGAAAAAATATTGTATAAATAAGCATTTTTCATATTTCCAGCAAGAAAGAAAACTTTTTTAAATTTTACTTTTTGCTGCTTTTGTCGAACCGCTCCCAAATTTCTTAGAGGAAGGGACTGATAACTCAAAAATGTCTTTCTTCTCAATGGGTCATATAGTCATATGTACGAAATATTTGTTATCATATGTACAAAATATTTGTACTGTGCTGATACTCCTAACCAGTGGTCTCCAAAGTGGTCGATATAGACCCCCAGGGGCGATAGAAAAATAGAAAACATCATTGTATGGGTAATATTAATTCGGTTCATATTTTCTACTTGGCTGCCTTATTTTCAAAATTTAATGACATACCGACCCGTTTACAAGATAAAGCTATCACGATTATTCAAGCTTGGACGATTCTTTTAGATTTCCAAGTTAAATTAGCCTTATTTAAATCATCATTGTTACGAAAAGATTTTCAGAACTTTTCGAATCTACGACAGTTAAAAGTAAAAGAGGAAGACTTAGAAGTATACAAAAATATCTTCAAAATTTGTGCGATGATTTTAAAATGCGCTTTGCAGATTTTGAAAGCATGCACATTCCAGATTGGGTTATCATTCCATTTTCTGCAGATATTGAAAACGTCGAATGTAACAAATAAGATTAACTTATCGAATTGTCAGTTGATCTTGAAGCTAAGACGCTTTTAAAAAAAAGACTTTAAGTTACTTTTGGAAGAATATGAATGTTGTAGAAAAATATCCAAAACTTTTGCTTGCATTTCCGAACAATGGTTGAAGCTGGTTTCAGCCATGTTAATTCCATTTTAATAGAACAAAGAAATAAGCTATATATAGAATTCCGTGGTGTAATGGAATGAACATGAGTCGCTCTAGTTACAGTGGCGCTTTAAATCTGAAATTTACTAATTTTGAATCCAGCATTACTCATCTTGTCAAGAGTCACGAAGCACATCCATCACATTGACAACGTTAGTAAATTGTATATAAGTTAATAAGTCGGCAAGAAAGAGCATTTTTATTTCAAGTTTTGAGAGTATTCGTGAAAATATCCTATATATAGCTTATATAAATTGATTACGTGATTCCGATTTTTGGTGGGGCAGTGGTAGCCCGGTTGGAAGAGTAGCGGATTAGCAATAGGAGGGTTGTGAGTTCGAAACTCGGTCTAACCAAAGACCGTCGTGTACGTGGGTGCTGGTGTGTGTTAAATCTGTCGTAACCTCAAATGTCCTCACGTTGACGTGGTGTGGAAGTTTGGAGAGTAGTGTGCTAGCCAGGTGTTGCCTCGTCATCTGACCGTGGTTTAAAATTACGAGGTGTTGACCTCGGATCTTTCCCTTCAAGATTCAACTACCCACCCCCCGGTTTTGGAAGTGCTGTTCGTTTCACAGTTCACACTTAATAAACCATTAATGTAGTCAGGAATTATTTTTGGAGGTACAAAAGAGAGATTGAATTTTTATGCTTGAAGATTTGGACTTAATACATCAAAAAAGTATTTTTTATTTTGTACTTTGAACCAACTTAGGAATACAACTTTTTATGCAAAATGAATATCTGAACTTTATTATATTTTAAAAAAGATATTGGTTCGCTAAGTTTTTGTATAACATAATATATCAAATTTAGTCCGACTATGAATTGAAAAACAAAGACATACAGTGTTAAAATTGTTACACCTCAGTTGTTTTAGTACAGAAATGATTTTACGAGGGTTTTTCAACAAATATTTATTGTTGGTTAAATACATACAATTTTGTATGCGAAGTACAATAAACAACAATTATTTTCTTAATTCAATAACTATGTTAAAGAAATCCATGAATTTTTATAGTATTTTATCTTGAAAACATTTTAAAAAGCCGATTCCAACGCTTTCGAAGTCAGCTCAGGACCCCATTGCCCGTCCCCCTGGCCAAGAATATATGCTTTTTATATAGACCAAGAATATATGCTTTTTATATTTTTTTTATAGACTAGATATAATATAACTTATTTTATAAGGTAAATGCCAGACATTTCAATTATTAAAAAAATTTCTTCTCAAGTTTTGAAAATAGATATTTATAAAATTATTCTATGTAGGCACTGAAAATTGTATCTGGGAATTTGTCAAAAAATTCGAATAAATTTAAAACGTCGTGAAAGCTAATTATCCGAACCCCTAGTACATTTTTCAATCAATGGAGGTTTGACACATTTCAGTCTGAAAAATTACTATCTCCTTAATTAGTTATATTTATGGAAAATGTTTATGAAATAAAACCCAACTTTTGATACATTAAATTTAGCTATTTTATGTTAAATTTATCTATGCCTAATTTCAAAATTTATGACTAATTATAATTAATAATATTTGAAATTTATTATATGACCAGCTAATGCTATAATACTATGTAATATTTGAGCAACACATTTGATATTGTCATTGCTCATTTATCAATTCAGTTTAACCAGTTTTGTTCTGTTATATAGAACCATTGTGACAGATTTTGTCCAGAATAAGAAAACAGGAGTGTGTTTTGATCCTTTCAAGCCTTTCCAAGATTTGTCCACTAAAAATGGAAAATTTTGAAATTCCATTTTTTTAGTTGATGCTCGTGGAGTACGTTGAAAAAATCTAAATCTGTACTAAGGGCTTCTCTGTAACATCTTTCTAAAATTTGATCACTTTATTGTTTTGCCTCAAAACGTTTAAGAGGAATCAGAATTTATAGTTGTGAAAAAATTCATTTTTCTATATTTACCAAAATTATGTATTAGTGAGACTAAAAGTTTTCTTGAGCTTGCTTTCTTGATCTTAGGAGGGTTTGAGGAGAATCGATTTACAACTCCCTGAGTCACCATGAGACACTTTATGTAGATGTATTCTACCGATACAAAATGATGATTCTGTGTTGTGTATGGTTTATCATCTTAGCAAAGGGAGAACGTATTTCAAGAAGTCTGTCGAAGCAACATCAATTTGAATTGCCTACAATAAATAGACGCCCTTTACATTTTCTTTACAAAAGCAAGCAGCTCACGAGATTTACCTCTACAATGTTTTCTTTTCAAATTAATTAAAGTCTACAACATTCAACAAGATCTATCGTCATTTAATAAACTTCAAAAAGGTGTTAAACAAGTAATAAACAGGAAAAAGATAATGAATTGTCCTTAAAAAGAAATAGAGAAGAAAGTTTTTCATAACTTTGAACTGACATTTCTTTATTACTCAAAACAAAGTGACCACATTTTTAATGATATAACTAAACATTTTGATAAATTCAACTTTTAGTATAGTGGTATAATTTTACTTTCACTCTTCAGTAAAATATTTTTCAAGAGTCCCCAAATTGAAATAAATCCATAGTTATTAATTGCAATGAAAAATATAATAGGTATGTAATAAACTGTAAAAGTGTATTAAATTGCCTTTAAAAATAAATAGTAAAAGTGGATTTATCACTTAAACTTAAATATTTCCTTAATTCGCAAAACAAAGTGATCCAATTTTTTATGTCAGAACTGAGTAGAAGCCATGAAAAATTCAGATTTTGGTTGTGTACACCATATATACAGTTGCTATTAGATTAAAATTTCTTTTTATCAGTGATAAAACCTTGCAAATGGTCGAAACATTCCTGTTTTCTTACTCATGACAAAATATACTGTCACTGGTTCTTTCAAAAAAAATTATTTTAGTGCTTTTCCCTTCATGTAAATTTGTCTTTGAAATTAAAAAGACAAATCGCAAGTTTCAATCAGGAAAGTTTTTGAATATCTAACAATCAAAATTAAGCCAAAGTTCTATCAGCAATTTATTCTGAGTAAAGTGGGTTGTATTTTGTGATTTGCTCAATCAGGAGGGGAGTCCGCATTTTGCGTACTCCTCAATTGCAAAAATGGAGAGCTTCGCAGTTTCTTAAATTTCAAATGGTAAAGAAATCTCAAAAATAAAATTGATTTTGAATTTTCAAAACATGTACACACACAATTGTACAAAAAATGAAGATGTTTATAAATGATGCACCACCCTTTGTTAAGATGGCGTCCCCACTCCCCTTGTAGCAGATTTCTTCAGAGAAATAATTCTATTCAACGGCAATTCTTCGAAAGACGGGGAAAAGATGACTAATGACTTCAGTGAAAAATGTCTCAAAGAAGGCAAAGCCAAAAGATGCGCAAAAGCATTTGCCAAGAAAGCGATAACTAGTGTGAAATGTGACAGTTGCAAAGTACGATAACTTGCCAAATATGATTACCCTGAACACACCCTAATTACCCGCCTGGGCGCTGCATTTTCGCTCTCATTTGACACACTAAACAGTAATGCTGTGCAGTCGCTGAGTAGCTTCTTTAAAATGAGATTGTTGTTTTTTCCCACGTATAGTCCTTTTAGATGAAAGTTTTGAGTTTTCTCCCAATGTCCCCTTGATTCTGTATTTTAAGTCCTGACCAGACTTTTGATTTTTAGACTTGACAATGAGGGTAGTTTGGGTATCCCCTTCCCAATATTTTAGTTGTGGCCTCTTGTCTGAGGACCCCGGCGTAAGACCTGGTTAGTTTGGTCGAGAATTTCGATGTGGTCTTTTATTAGGTCATTAAGTATGAAATGTCCGATTACCTCAAGTACCAAGTTTGATACCCGATATTTCACTTTGAAATTTCTTTGTTTTTTTATTGTGAAGGTACGTCATCAGCCTTTCAGACGGACGCTTTGGTTTGTGATTATCTGTCGAATTGCCTTTTGCAGATTAAATTATGTAAACCATGGATAAGTCAAAAAAATTCGCGTTATTTTCGAATGAGTTCCGTCGTGGAACTAATGCAGCGCAGAAAACTTGAAATATCAACGAAGTGTTTGGCAAGGATGTGGCTAATGAACGCATAGTACGTAGATGGTTTGAGAAGTTTCGATCTGGCGATTTTGATCTTCAAAATGAACCACGTGGGCGAACTGAGAGTAAGGTGGAGAATGAGCTGAAAGTTGCAATGGAAGCGGATACATCTCAAACTACGTGTGAATTAGCAGAAAGGTTTGACTTTACTATTCCAACAATACTAAACCATTTGAAACAAATCGGTAAGGTTAAGAAGCTGGATAGATGGGTTCAGCATGAATTAAACGAGCGTCAGAAGAGAAATCGTTTCGAAGCTTGCCTTTCCTTGCTGTCACGACATAAAGGCGAACCATTTTTACGTATGATGAAAAATGGATTCTTTTCGAAAATCGCAAGAGTTCGGCACAATGGTTGGATAAAGATGAAATGCCAAAACACTCCGAAACCGAATATTCACCAAAAGATAATGGTGTCTAGTGGTCCAGCGCTGGTGTTTTCCACAGCAGCTTCATGAGACCTGATCAATCGATTACGGCGGATGTCTACTGTAACCAATTAGACAAAATGATGAGGAAGCTTGGGATTAACCAGCCGAGATTGGCGAATAGACACAGGTGAATCCTCTTGCAGGACAATGCTCGACCACTTGTCGCACGAATAACGTTGCTCAAACTACAAGAGCTGGACTTGGAAACTCTGTCATCCACCGTATTCCCCAGACCTTGCACCAACTGACTACCATTTCTTCCAGGCATTGGACCACTTCTTGCAAGGAAAAATATTTAATTCCCAACAAGCTGTAGAAAACGCCTTTCGCGATTTTATCACCACTTGTTCTCCAGGCTTTGCTGTCGGCATTAACAAGCTACCGTTAAGATGGCAAAACTGTATTGATAGTTTAGGCGCATACTTTGATTAATTATACTGTTTCTTGCTTGAGATATAATAAACCAAACTTTCAGTTCGAAATCGGACATTTCATACTTAATAACCTAATATCACAGCCACCTCTCTAGATAGACGCACTCACTTCACTGTGAATGGTCTCACTGACCACTATGATACAGTTGGATTCTTCAATCCTGCCTTCAAGGAAGGCTATCCTTTTGAATTGTCGGATGCATAAGGCTTCCAGGTCTTTCTCAGTTTGCCCAATATCTGTTATCTAGTTATTTTGAGCCTGTGTTTGTTCTTAGAAAAGATTTTTCTGCCGTTGGCGAAGTTAAGTACATTAAAATCTGCTGTCGTATGATCTTCTGCCTCTGAAACCATTTGGAAAAATTTTAAGTCGAAGAATACATTCGCACCGAATCCAAATAAAAGATAATTTTGTTTGTTCAAGATTTTATAAGCTGAGAAAAACTTCTAGGGGCTTGCATCCCCCTAGAAGCCATTTGCATCAATATACATTTTACACAAAATATAAATAGCACATTATACACAGAAAATCATTTCGAGATTGGCCTTTCCCATGCAGGGGCACATATGCAGCCTACACCTCTTCCCCTTTCCCATGGCTGCGCCGTCACGGCTGAGTAAGGCGCGCGGAGGAATAGGGTTCCCCGGATTGCAATGCCAAAACAAAAGGCACCACTTGGCCTCAACCCTGTAACCTAATCTCTAATGAAAACACTGACACATTGAATTGCTGAGTATGGCTACCGGCCACTCTTGCGACTCAAAACAAAAGGAGTAAAACCAAAACTCCGGTGACCAATTTGCCTGCAGCCACAATCCAACAGGAAGCGACTTGCCCAAGTAGCTTTTGACAGGGCTTTTCTATTGTGTTAAATACAAATGGCGCTAGTGTTAGGCCACATTACAACTTTCCAACGACGATCAAACCAGTGTATCGCAACTTTCTTGGCCATTTGTGATTGTTACAAGGCCAGAGGGCCTCGCTAGATATTTATGTATATCGCTGAAATTTTTTGTACAGAATATGGTTCCCATATAACTGTTTCACTTTATTAAACATCAACTATACATTTTTTAAAAATTCCAAAATTTTTTCGGATTTTCAATTTTGCACTATTACTATTTTTCAATTTCGCACTATTACTATTAAAAAATATCAATTTTTCAAAATTTTATCTAAAGTTAAAAAAAAATTTCAATTTTTTTCATAGGCCAGAAGAGCGTGGTTAGGTGTTTTTGTAAAAAGATGAATTTTTTCATCATCTTTTTAACGTACTAGCCAAGTTTTCCGCACTAGGACTAAAAGAATTTTGAAAAAGGTGTTTTATAACCCACTTTAGTGTAGGTTGTCCTTGCAATTAGTCATGGGAGATCAAAATTCTAATTTGTAGTAAAAACATAGTGAGGGAGATCATGCAGGATAGACTCCATCCCCTAGGGGCAGTCCATTTTGAAATACTTTATATTTAATGTTTCATTATGAACTTAATTGTCTATTCTACAACTAAACTTTAACTTGTTAAAAAGTTCTATTCAACAACTGCCATCAGTTTCCTTCCACAATTTTCTCCTCATTGGTTTTGAGTCATCTAGATTTGGAGCATCCTGTGTTCAGTAATGGTTTGTTAAATAATATTGTAACTTCGAATAAAAACAGGAGATACATAGCACATATACATTGAAATCAATAGTTGATGTAAAATAAATTGTCCCATTTTGGATCACTATTCATCAGCTGCATTTCTACTTAAAATTTACAATAGATATGCAATTTAAGTATCTAAGTTCAGGATCAATTTCTTGAAAATAAAATCAGTTACAAGTGATACAGAATCTAATCAGTGGGGCATATCTAAGATTAACGTCCAAGTTGCCATGTGAAGGGGTACAAATATATTTCTACAAGACAGAAATCAAAATATTATTTTCACTCACATTTTAGAGAAAATAAATGCCACACTGCAAAATCTGCACAGCATTAAACAAAAAAATATTATCTCACTTTAATTTCTTTTTTATTATTTAATGAAAATAGCATGATGGATGTCACACTACTCCAATACCTCATATTATTGATCATTGCCAATTAGCAGTGAGACTTCTTCAGTGCCAATGCATAGCTGAAATGACCAAACTTTTTTACTACCACTTGAACTGATTTATGGGATGTCATTTAAAAGATGTTCAGATAGAAGCACAATTTCAGTGTTTGCTCTCAGAGCACTATTCTTCCAAGATAAGTCAAAAAGTATATCTAGAATTAAGTTAACCCATGACATCAAATTTGAAAATGTTCAAGAGTATATTGCTACTATAAACAGTATACAAGATTTCCATGTTTAGTTGAAAACGTAACAGCACCCCATAGAATATGCAGTTATTATAGTGTTTCATTTTTGTATTGTACATGTGTTTAAGACCAAAGATTTCACTTAGAAGTACTTATTGTATTGTACTTTGAAGTATTATTATATTGAATAAAATAGCTCACAGTAAATTTAATAGCAATGTAACATCAATACAATTTTATTAACTAATGGCAGTAACATACACAAATTTCACCTTCTACATATTACTTCATAAACAGTAAATTTTTAACTAGACTGGAACACAAATAATAATACAGGTCAATTAAAAATTAACATCAGGGACATTTGACAAAGATGACAAATCGTTATAATTGTTTGAGATAGTTGACAAATTGTTATAACATAGAATATGCTAAAATTTTGAATACGCTTATGTTGACATTTGACAAACATAATTAATTTAATGTAAAAAAATTCATCTAGTGATTAGTAATATTGATACAATTTTAGCTTATTTTACACCATTACAATGAATAATTGATACTAAAAAGATAATGTTAAATTTTGATTCTTTGAGTTTAAGAGCATAACATTATCATCCTGATTAATATATATAGACAGGTGTAATTAGATAAATATGGACAATTTTCAATACAATACATAATTAAACGATTTCACAAGCTTTAGATATTTTTGATTGCATGTCACATTAAAACAATTCTTTTCAAGATTTGAAATTAATCTAAACAGAGAAAAAGGAGTAAATCTGTTCTAGGAACAATGCCCTTTTATACCACAAAACATGAATATAAAAAGTTTAATATATTTTATAAATGAAATGAAAGGGTGAACAAATAACACTTCGTTTCACTGAACAAATAAAGAAAATCAATAAAGATTTTACTTTCTGATGACATGAAGGTATGAAAACAGTGCACAATGTTAAAAATAAAAACATGACTTCCTGATTTCTGCACCTCTATAAATTATGAATTTACACATACCTGTCCCTTCTTTTACAATACAATAGCATATTACATAATTATCCTCCATGTACTAGAATTAATAAACAAAACTTCACAACTTGAAATGTTCATATTCATTGTTGTTTATATTAGATAAAATGTGTTAGCAACATTTAATATGAACAAAAAATAATTTAATGCTAACACTAAGGATTTCTAGCAAAACCTTTTAAAAAAACTACGGCAATTGAATTTTTAACATTGTATTGTAAATTTCATAGTAACCTAATATGATGAAAGATATATTTTGTAACAATAGACAGGTATGCGTAGTTTAATATTGTGGCAGAAACATAAACAAATGTATGATGTACTTTAAACAATGCACTGTGCACATATAAATAAGCTTTTTAATGTTTTCCTTCTAACTTGGGATTTCTATCAATTGGCATAATTGCCATGTATGTGAATGAAGATACTGAAAAATAGAAATGCCAGTACATAAAGTGACAAAAAGCACACAAAAATATGAAGTACAATAATTACATTACTCCAGTTTAGTTTAATGTCATATATGACAATAAACAGTACTACAGTAATAAACTTTGATATATACAGAATTGGAAAAATTAACATAAACTCATAGTTTAAAAGTAAATTTTATGCTCAACTCAAATCATGTTACAAAAGTTAATTGCATAAACCAAATGACACTTCAGTCAGATAGAGGCAAGATATTGTCTATCCTGCACTGCTTCCAACATAAGATATTAAGCATAGCAGGTATTCCTAGGGTCACTAGTAATATTTTACTCACATATCCTGGTGATTAGATGAAACATAGTTTAAAACTACTGAAATCACAAACAGAATTTGCTTGTAGTTGAAGTTTGTCAGAAAGTGTTGCTGTGTGTATGCAGAAAAGCAAGTTAGTGGAAAACTGAAATCAGAATGGTTGATAGATAAAAGTACAGTGAGAATATAATTATATAAGATGTACCTTTTGTATAAGCCATCTATTAGCTTATGTAGGAATGCCATTTATAGAATGCAAAATCTGATTGTTTTTGTTATGAAGCCAGTTTGAACGCTGAATTCAAACTTGGCACTTTATGTGGATGTGTAATGGGTTTTATTTCTTTTCAGAACTATTTAAAAATTTCTCATTGAATGCAGAATAAAAAGTATGTGAAATGGACCAAAATATACAAATACATATAAACAAATCAGAAGCATACAGCAATTAGTCAAAACATTTAATTCGTAGGAATTATATTTGGTTCAATAGTATCAGTGAAATGTATAATTCTGAAAAGGCAAGTCACATATTGGTCTAATATCGGCTTCGAGATACAAAACAGGCTGAAATATGTATGTACACAACTGTCTCCTGAACAGAAAATGGAATGCAGTATGGCTTGCTAAATAGTTAAATATTTGAAATGGGTCAATCTTACCAGGGAGTACTAATTTGAAAATCAGGTTAATTCTAAACTGAGCAAATGACTTTGAAGATTTTGTTTAAGATGTTTAGCTTTTTATCTGAGTACAAGGATAAAACTATCCGCAGTCTCTAGATGCATATCAAAATTATCCAATCATTAAATAAAGAAACAGATAACTGGACAGGGGCCCACACAGTAAAAGCTAAACTCTTACAAACTATAATTTATAAATATAACACTGCATTTTGTGAATAAAAAACTTAGTCAACTCA
The DNA here is from genome assembly GCA_933210815.1 of Meta bourneti. Taxonomy (NCBI): domain Eukaryota; kingdom Metazoa; phylum Arthropoda; class Arachnida; order Araneae; family Tetragnathidae; genus Meta; species Meta bourneti. Next base: position 41,084,889 of record OW119933.1, on the reverse strand, counting down.
ATGCTTAATTGCCCTTTAACAATCTTGTGGAATTTTCAAACATAAATTGAGGTAATGTTAGTTTCTACATGTGTAATCTACCACTTCTGATACCATGAAACACTTTGGTATTTAAAAGACAATAAACCTTTGCAACTGCACATTGAGCATTTCTACATGAATATTAGGCTTGAAATAGTGAAAAAGTTCAGAAAACACAAGTCAACAACTCGACATTCAGTATTGAGAATAAAGATGACTTACTTTTAAAAGAGAAAAATTTGTCAAACTAAACTGCAAAATGTTGATTGACTAAAATAAACTTTAGCAACACAGCTAAAGTATTTCTTTAAGGTTAATAAAAATTACAAAGTAATGAAAAATGATTTATTTACACACACACATTAAAAATATTTTATTTGCTTCAAACAAGTTTTTGGAAACTATTATGAATGATAGATAAAAATATTTACAGTGAAACATGTATCAATGGTCACTTAATAAAGTGCTCCCAGGCCCATAGGAAGTGTTATCTACGTTTTATAAGTACCAGTCTGAAATTGTCAGTTATTAGGAACAAAAGAGAGGCTGTGTAAAATGCAATGTCCGATATGATCAACCTAAGTTTCACAAGCTTTAAAATTTGAACATAACTGAATGATGAATAGTCAGCAGAATATAACAATTATCTGCAAATTTGTTCCTTCCAAAAACAGCTGACACCTGCTCCTTTAACCAAATGTATTTGAGGTTGATAACTTTCAACTTTTTTTAAAATATCCTTTCCATTTATTTTCATATGGACATTTCATGAGTTGATCCTGAGTATTCCACAATTTTATACTCACTTCGATAAATCTTAACTGAAAGTGGATTAAAATAGTGACTATATATATAATAAGCTTGTTGGAATGTCGAAGTAAACATTTTAAAATTAGATTGAAATCTAAAATGAAATTAAATCAAAAGATGGTCAAAGCAGACACAGTAAAATTTATTTAAAAGTTCGTTATTAGGTAATTTCGTCCAAGATAAGTCTTCTGATTTTTTGAAGACTGCCATAGACAAGTTTCACTGCATGAGCATGTTTTACTTAAAAGTTTACGAGATTATAAAAACTTTACATATTCAACACCATCTCAACACAATTGAAATCATTCTTAACTTAAGAATTAAAAAAATTGATAACTTAAACCTAACAGGTTCAGCAATTGAAACAAGTTTCAAGTAGGGAACTTTACCATAAATGTAAACCAAGCACATACATTCTAGATTTTCCAGCTACATAAAGGAGCAATTACTAACATTTACACCACAAGTGAAATGTTTCTACAAATTTTATTCTTGAATCCAATCCTGACATTTCTGATAGATGAGGAAAAATGCAGAACCTTATATTTGATGCCCCTTATTCTGTAAAATATTTCGAAAAACTAAATCCCTTTCAAAAACATTTTAAAATTAAAATTTTAATTTAAGCATATTAAAAACATGCTTAATCATTTTCAATACAATCATCAACATGAGAACTCATAACATTCTCTGGATATAATTCACCACATAATGGGCAATTAACAAGATTCCTTCCAATCGAAGGACCAAGATGAATTACTTCTGGCATTCCAGTTCCACTAGAATGACCATTAGTTGAAAATTCTGAAGGTTCAATTAGTTCACCACAGGTTGCAGCATGTCTTTCTATCTCCGATGGATGAAAAGTTTCTATAAAAATAAATTAATACTTCAAATTAAACATCTTTAGCATTATTGTGATTTAAGTAAAATTTGTTTACGACTAATTAGTAATTTTTAAAAACATGAGTATGCACTTATTTCCAATACATTAATGGATCATGAGTAACAGAGTTGACTGGAGTGCACAATAGTTTGGTACAAATATTAAAATCAGATAAAAACTTAAGTGTATTCTTTAATTTTATAAACAATTTCAAAATGGATTTAATACAAGAGTATAATTAACTGGGATCAAGCTCAACTAATTCAAAAATTTAAAACTTGCAATATGGCAAAGAAACATTTAGAAAAGAGCAGCCTTTTTTAAAACCAAAATATGAATGCTAATTTATTGGGAAAATAGAATTTAGAGAAGAAAATAAACAAAAGAGAATTTAAAAAATAATTTACAGATAACTTAATAATTAATAGATACTTATTTAGAATCCGTATGACAAAATTATCAATGATTACCATTATACAACATTTTTGAAGAGCTCAAGAAACATTTTCTACTGTGGTAAACATAGAAAGCAACATTATAAAAATGAAGCGTTCAGATTACGCACAACACTGAAATTGAACAATTAAATTGTGCATATTTGCAATTTTTTACCTCCGCAAATAGGACAATCTACAAGAGTAATACCACTAGATGTTGAGGGTTGAATACCATCAAATTGAATAAAGTCTTCAGGCCTGCCAAAAAGAATTTTATAATTACAAACAAAAATTTTTAAAGTCAAGTTTCTACTCACATAATTTGAATAAGAATTAAATCAAAGAGATGAGAACATAAAATTCCATGTTCAACAATTTCTCATAAAAATTTAGTCTTAAGAGATTTGTGAAAGTCAACGAACAAAATTTTCACAGGCAAAATACATGCTGTTCAAATTAATATTCAATAATGAGTAACTGTTATACAGCTATGCATAGATTACCATGTAAGATTTGAAAGAAACTAACGAAGGAAATCACAGTAAAAACTCTTAAAGCCATTACACGACACCTAAATCCAAAGGTAGCTAGGTACTTGAATTTATGTCACAGTGGAGCAACACAACAGGCTATTGGAGGTGGTCCGGGATCAATCCAGAAGAGAAAGATCCAAGGATAACAATTCGTAATTTTGAAACAGTCGGATGACGACTCAATCCAGTTCTGCAAATTGATTTCCAATTGACATATTTTTAAAAGTATATTAAAATGCTTCCCAACATTTCTAATGGCAGCACCTTAGCTACTTTATCTGGATTTGTGCCATATAATTCCCAATTTCACATAATTCTAAGCACTTTATAACACCCAAGTGGTAATATGAATTAATATATTTGTTATATATTTTCAAATACTTAATACAAAAATATTAATAAATAGTTCATTCAATATGTTCACATCTTAAATAGCTAAATGATTATTGTACAGTTGCATGATAATCTAAATTTAGATATGCTTTTACTTTATTAATACATGTAATAAACACAATAGTGCAGCTCAGCCCCATATTTCGCTGTTCGGCTTAGCAAGGGCATAGCAGAGGCATAGAATGCCATGACACCCTGATTGAAAAACCATTGCTGTTAGATCAGAAGATAAACTTCAAACACAGTGGAACTACATTTAGAGCTCGAATTGTCTGGATTGATAGCTTACTTTACTAATTTATTTCCTTTTCCTGTACCTTCATGTTGAATTGAACATTTGAGTTAATATAATGCACCATAAAAATCGAAACAAACAAAGGCCAATGTTTGATTGGAATGAAATTTAGCAAGTATGTACATGAAAAGATAAAGAAATTATCACAATATCATACATATAATTTGCTACATAAGGACTCCATGTCATACTGTATATGGGCTTGTATTGCTGCCAGAAGGGGCTTTACAATTTCCTAATTTAGGACCTTCCAGATGAAATTCAACAAGTCCTCTAGATTTGATAGTATCGTCATTTCTTTCTCATCAATGCACATCACACATACTAGGTTTTAAGTTTCATTCCAATCAAACACTGGCTTTGGGGTGGGTGTTTCAATTTTTTTTGGCAGAATATAAATACACATTGGCAAATGAATTAGAAACCCATAAATGTTGGTTACGGGCACGGTTATGCAAAATCCGTCTATGACATGGGTGATACTTAATCAAATTGGTGGTACAAGTATGCTTTGCACGTTCATTTAATGAAAAACAAAGCAGAATGGGGAAAACGACAGACCTCTCACCATTTAGAAAAGGACCTATTGTTGGGGCCCATTTAGCAGGAGCCACAATTGCCAAGACAGAACTCACTGGGTTCACGAAAGCTGAGATTTTGAAGGTGTTTAAAAGCTGGAAGCAGAGCCCAGTCCTTGTCAAAAAGAAGTAACTATGGGTCTAAAACAATTAATCAAGACCATGATCTGCAGCATCTGATGGATTGTATGTCAGATAGGGTCTCCACTGATGGAAATCTTTAACGAAGGCTCGTCCCAACCGATCTTGGCTCAAACAATGTGCAGAGAATTGCAGAGGATCTGATAGTCGCATGCCAGTGAGAAAACCTTTAGTTTCTGCAAGGAAAGTCAGTTCGCTTACAGTAGTGTCAAGAAAGACGTAACTGGACATCTGAGGATTGGAAAAAGGTGATGTGGTCAGACGAATCACGCTACACCTTGTTTTGTACTGACTGAAGGCATAGAGTTTGGTGCCCCATGAACTCATTTTGCCTTGTTCGCACAGTTCAGGGGTCTGGTAGGAGTATCACGGTGTGGGGCATGTTCGGCTGGTTTGGAACTGGTCCCCTGGTGGTGTTTCTGGAAGGAAGACAAGTCAGTCATGCAATACTTGAACATCCTGGCAGATCAAGTGCATCCTGCAATGTTACACTTGAAGGTGACAGATCTGTCATGGACGATAATGCAACCATACATCGCACATGCAACGTTCGAGAGTGGTTTATGAAACATCAATCTGACTTCCAACATCTTCCCTGGCCACCGCAAAGCCTGGATCTTAACCCTATAGAGAACGCTTGAGACAGCTGCAACCAACAGCAATTTCTTCTGTTATCCACTTTACACGATCTTAAGGTGTGTATATCTATTGCATGGTATTCTCTGGACTTAAATGCACTTCAGAACCTTGTAGAACCTATTTCTAAACACGTACATGCTATTATTCGCAAAATTCGATAAAATATTGAACACAGGTTTCTAATTCATTGGCCAGTGTGTGAAGCATACAAAACAAATCATATGCAGCATCATATAATGAACTATAACACTTTTAAGATTTTAGTTGGATAGTTAACAAATCAATAACATCAAATTAAACAAAAGTAAAATCCTCCATTCAGCTAATTTTGTTTATGTAAAGAGGACAACTTCTAATGAATGCAATATTGCAGAATCTGAGTAGTGCCTTCTAACTTAACAAGTGTTTCAGTAAACACAAGAATAAAACAAAATATAGTTAAGTGAATGTCAAGTCCCGTGGGAAATATTAGTCAGATAAATAATGCAAGCAATTCGACATCTTCCCAATAACTGAACACACATTGTATTCACTTCTATAGCATCTTTTTGACATGGCGGTAATAATACAATGTGCCTATGTGATGAGTTAAGGTTTGAATGCACCCATGACATCAAGTTATGAGGTACTAAAGTTTAAACATTTTAAAATTTGTTTATATGAAAATGACTTTGATTTATTCTATAAAAACAATTAATTTACCAAAAGAAAATATTACCTGTTGAAGCCCACTTTAGATAGAGTTGGATGCTCATCTGAAAATTTAAAACGTTTTTTACTACTGTCACCCACATCTGTTACTGAATCACACTTGCGTTTGGAATGACTCGCAATTGCTATATCAAAATTTGGCAACTCTCCACTAGACGAATTTGTGGAAGGTTTTTCATTATTTTCATTCCTGGAAGCCTGCAAATGCTTTGGAAGGCTTGTAGAATTTGATTCAGATGTGAAGTCACCAGAATCAGTGACAGAAGGCAACGAAACAGCACAGTCACTAAAACTGATTTCAGATTGGCGGATAGAAGATTCATTTTGTTCACATTCTGGTGTAAGGGTATTTGTATGGAATATTTGTAAATACATGTTGCTAAACACAAGCTTCTCAGATGAAGTAAGTTTCTGCTGCCTCTGTTCTTCAAACTCACTCATGTAATCTGAAAATAGATTTCATTAATATATGGAACACACACACAAATATTTTTATGCAATTAATGTTTAGATCGTACATTTAACTTAAAGCTCACCTTCGTATGATTTATCTTCCATATCTTCACCACTGCAAGCAATCAAAAATATTTGTACGTCTTCTTCAAACTGAAAAATAAAGTGAAAATTGTCTTTATAAAATAAAGTGAAAGTTTATAAGCATATAAAAAATAGTGCAAACACAATTCCACAAAATTATCTGTGCAGCACTGTAAAAGCAAGTATATTTGTTATTTTCAAATTAAGGCACAGCTGTCTTTTTTACAGTGAAACTTAAACAAATATATGAAATTTATTTCAATATTCAGTTCATACTCTCAATTACATTTGATTCTTGATTTTGTTCATTAATTTTCACTTAGGGTTCAGCACTTTATTTACTTAGGGTTCCCAGTCATTTATGTAAAAAATTCAAGTACTTTTCAAGGACAGTTTAAATATTTCCAAAAAATTTCAAGGACTTATTTTTAAGATAATTGGCTCTTGATGAAAATGAGGACACAAACCCCGATTATTTATTGAATTTGAAATCATAAGTGAAAGAGGATGTACTATTCCTGACATAAATATTGATAAAAATGTTGCAGCATGTTCTCAATTGACCATAAGATTTAGCTACGGAATTTTTAGAAGAAAAGCTTGAATGTGCAAGGTGATGAAAATGAAATTCTTTCACCACCTAATAAAACACACAAGTTCACAAAGCCTTAGAAACAGTTCGATATTACTTTAGGTCAATTCAAGGTACTACACATGAATTTAAAGTAATGTTTTAGAGAAGTTAATTGTACAGGTATTTTTGTTTCAGTCACAGTTCGACAAGCTTTTGGCATTATAAATATGTATGCAAAGTAGTATAATAGTCGAAAAAGAGGTAAAGTTAACTTTTTAACATTTATGTAATTTTTTGTACTTACATTAACTTATATTATTTTTATGAATACTGTAATAAATTAATTTACATAATCGTTATGTGCATTGAGTACATTCTGTGGTTACTCCACATCAGTATTCAAAATTTTTTGATCCCTTAAGCAATAGCGCATCAAGGTTTTAAACCAGTTTCTGTGTAATTTGTATCTATTATTCAAAGATAATGTAAACATAGTGAAACTTTGGCAACTGTATTGAAATAGTGTATTGGCAAAATACTAATTTGCGTAAAGGACGCAAAACGATTGCAAATCTATCTAGTGAAATCTTCAGTGATTTCACTATACTGTATTGAAAGGTGAAAATGCACAATGATTCCGGAAAATTCGAAATGGTTAGAACCTTTGAAAATTTCAGAAAGAAAGTAAATTATATTTACAAAAGTTGTCGATTCATTTTTCTTTTTCTTTCGAGTTACAGTTGAACTTCGTGCTTTAGATGCATTTAAAAGTTGCTTCCCTCTTGACAAAAGGAAGTCTGCAAGAAATGGAGGCGATTTTACAGTTCCCTCACTTCTTTCAGCTAAATATTTTGAAAAAGGTCTGAAATAAATAAATTTTAATGTAACTTAATCATATTTTCTACACAAATATCAAATATTAATCAGAATTTTTTTAAGCATTCATAAATTTTAATACATTCATAAATTTTATTACATTTCTGAAGAATCAAAAATAGAAATAATTAGTTTCATTTCACATTTCCTTTCATCTCAAAAAATTGGTAACAATCATTTATGCAGACAAAAATATATTAATAGCTTCACAACGTTTGTATTTATTTGGTGGTCTCCTTATTTCAATAAAATCACTTTGCTGTCAATGCTTCTTTTAACGAACCCCACAGGACCAAAAGAAAATTCATAAAAATAGTTAAAACTTGAGAGGAATTTGGTAAAAACTTGTGATGTGGGTTCATAAAACCATAGTATGTAAAACAATATCAACTACATGCAAACATTTGTTATGTGCACAAAGCACCAGAGAGAAAGAATTAAAAAATAAAAGATTCAATTTTTAAGAGGTTTAGAAAGACAAGAAACAAATTTTTGTTACGCAAGTAAATGTCTTTCAAGTTTTAATTACCTTTCATTTTTGTGAGTAAATAAGGGTTGATCACGTATGTTCAGTTGAGAATGCGATTCTTTGGTACGTAATGACAAAAATGACAGACCAAACTGACAACGTCTTTTATAGGGTTGACAACATATTACTTTGATTCTATCCCACTTTTCTTCTGCAACACTCTTGATCATGTTACCTAAAATATGTACATAAAAGCCAAATTAAAAAAAGTCAAAAAAAAATTGCTTCACATACTTCTAATATTATGTTTAAAACAAAACATTATTTCATTTTTGTTCTAGTTTGCAATGAACATTTTGAAAACTATTTTTATAAGCAAAAATATAACAGCAAAAACCAAAGGCGGAATACAGGAAAATTTCAATTTGCAATTTTATGTAAAAAATCTATGAAAACATTTTAATTTAAAATTATTTTCATTGAAATAATCTAAATATTATTGGCAAAAATATATTCTCAGAGAAGAGAGATCCTAGTCCTTTTTTAAGTGAAATAATTAAACTCCTTACTTTTGTTGAACATATATACTGCACTATGGTCCACTCCTTCTTTAATATCAGCCAAAGACAGAAGAGTTACAGCAGGCAGGAGGGATATATAATTTGTGGAACTCTGAAATGAAGATCGGCCAACCTGCACTTCAACAGTACTACTTCCACAATTTCCTAGAATTTAATAAAATAAATTATAACCATCTGATAAAAATACGAGTTAGAAAATTAAAATTATTAAAAAATGCTTGAAGCATGCATTTCTTTGCATCTTTTAATAGCACTGAGTATATTTAATACTAAAACACGTGAGGGGTTTAAGTAATATACCAGGCAATTGTTTATGTTTTGAAGATTTTAATTTTAACATTAAAGTAAAACACTTCAAAAAAGAATTAAGTAAAAAATATAAATTTATTAACATGATATAAATTTTTTTAAATATTTGAAAGATCAAAAATTAAATTTAAACTCTCAGCTTGTTATCGCAATCCTTTCGTTTTTATTCTTTTATAAAATAAATCCATAATACTTGAAATTCCAAAACACTAGACAAACATTTAAAGGTTATACCTAGTTGTAACTTTCAAAAGTAACATTTTTCTGTTGTACATTATCTTGAAAATGCTCAGTTTAAATTTTAAGTTGTTCCGATCAATATTCTCGAAGTTACACAAACTTTTGAGATGTCTCAGAACGCTGATTCAAATCAGCATACACTGATATAAAGTAAAATTGCTTTTTCAAGTTACATTCCAAATGACCATGCGTGCATTTAATAAAAAGTTGGTGAAATGCATGTAAAAAAGATAACAATTAAGCCAAGAGTTGATTTTTCACACTTGATGTTTCGACTTCAAAATTTTTTGGGTACAACACAAACAAGACAAAGCATGATATTGCAAATCATAAAAATGTGAATTAGTTTCATTTAAATTTAAAACTAACTGAAATAGCATACAATTAGATTTTCAGTAATGAGACGACTCTAAAAATAAATAAAACTGTATTTCATCCTACAAATTTAACAATGAAACTAGTTTTACCTATATCAATAAAGTCAATAAAACTGACTTTATTTAACAGAAATTCGGCTTCTAGACGACCTGATTTATCATGGGGAGAACATAACCATGGCTTTTCTGAGCCTGGATTATGCAGTAAGTTTTCAGCTTTATAAATACAATCCTAAGAAAAGAAATATTTTCAATTAATAACAAAGTTTTCAACAAAAATAATATACTTGCATTAAAAATTAACATCCTGAAAATCAGCTACAGATTTTTGGATTTTAAAACATCCTGAAAAAATTAAGTTTGTATACTTTAATAAATACAATACTTTGAGATTGTGGTGTCACATAAAAAGTTCCCTTAAGTGGAATTAATGTTTATGTTAACTAATGAACCAAGGGAAAAGATTAGTGGTATCTCAATATTCTTACTTGACAAACATCAAATTGGAGACGAGAAATTTTTAATAATTAAAAAAATGTCTCCAAAGTACCTATGTTTCCAAAGAAAGGTGATTGATCAGGAAGTCTGTGCCAAATAGATTTTACAAGTAAATATCAATTGGTATTAAAACATACAATCATGCAAATTACACTTAACATGATGTAAGATTACATTATACAGTGAGGATTAGATTAACTTCTTTGTTATTTGGTTTGTCACTCAATGGTCATTATTTGCTACACAAGGGCCCCCCCCCTAATTACTCTCCACTTACAAAAAATTCTGTATGCTATGTCTCAAAATCAAAACGCCTTTTCAGTCAACATTAATTTAACCTTCCATTAGTCATGCAAGTTTTTAGAATGCTCTGTTGCTCAAACTGTTAAACCCTAAGTGGCACCTCATTTTATCTTAAAAAATTTATATGCACATATGGAATTCAGACTTTTTGCTTTCAAAAGTTTATTTGTATGGCTTAATATCATTGCAAGTCTTGCAGAACTAAATATTCGCCATTTGCTACAATGAGAGCTTTCATTTGAATTAGCACAACTCTTGTATACTTTTGAAGGAGATTGGAAACGGAATCATGGAACCTGACCCAGATAAGCTTTACAATCAAAATTTGCTTATTTTTACTTGCACATAAATACCATTTATTTAAAATCACTTCCAAATGTTATGTGGATATAAAAACTACAATTAAATGCCAATTTAAATCATCTGGGTAAATATGTTTTTGTTCCAAAATATTCCCAGTCCATTTTAATGATAGTTTAGTGCTGTCAACACTCACATAATTGCAGACAGAAGAGTCTGCCAGTACATACTCGAGATATATTTATAGCTACAATTTATATTCAATAAACAAAGCGACACAGAAAACCAGCTTTATAATAATTTGGCCAGGATTTTAAAAAATGAATATGGTTTTAAAGTTTCTTAATCAAGCCAAGTCATTTTTTGAATAGCAAGATCATCCTTCGTAGTAACAGATATACTTTCTTTTTGTCGTATACTGTTAAAACTTTCTGGTGATAAAACTTACTATTTTTATTGGTTTCATTATACAAGCAAGAAATGAAATAAACATGTTATTAAATGATCAAAAGTTATATTTAAAGAACTATTTCATTTATTTTACTTTTCTAGTGTAATAATATTAGAAAATTTTACACTTGAGATCCTTACAAGGGAAGAAATACAAATTTATTTTCCAAGTTTTTAGTAAAGGGTATAACTAAAAACAAATAGAAACAATTTCCAATCGGTTTTCATTTTAGAGGTATCTTCATTTTATAAAACATTTTATTTTCATGGTTATTGGAAGATTCAAAACTATTTGAGAAATCGATTAAAAGAAAAATATTAATAATTATGGTTAAAATAATCACACTTTTTCTTTTGCGAAACTAAAAAATAGTATTAAGTAAAATGTAACATTAATGAGTTCCTCTTTTTCAAATTCACCAAAATCTGAAGTTATTTCCTAAGTGAGAATATGTTACTTCCCACGTAAAGTTAACCCACAGAAATTTTTCTGGGTATTACAAAGCAAATTATATAAAAGCAACACTGACTAAAAGAAATCAAATTCCTTTGACCTTTCAGAAATGACTCTCGTTTTCACTCATTGTTTGAAGCAACATGACAAGGAAGAGTTATTATCGTCCTTTCCTCCTTTACTTTTTATAATGGGAATTAAAAGTATCACAAGTTAGCGATGACAATGATGATTTAGCATCCAGGTGCAGTTGTAACCTTAGAATGCAAAGAAAAGTTGATTTCAGGTGATAAGTGAACCCATCAATGACAGTATGCATTAACTCCACACAGATAATCCCAACCCGAAACTGGAAATACCACTTTGATACATTCCCTCTATCCCTAACCTGACTAAAAGTCAGTCGAGTTTTCCACAAGGCAAGATTGGTTGAGTTGGAATCTAGAGTCAAATGACTACCATTTACAGGAAAACCAATGGGTTCTTAAACTTTAAAAACAGTGGAATTTAGACAACTTTTCTTTGAGTAAATGCATTGATTTCCAAAGCAGTAATAGATATTGAAACTTCGTCTGAAATATTAAAAACAGCACCTCAGAGATTGTTTCTATGATTCTATAAAATGGTAAGTGGTTGACTAGATGGAAATGAGCCAGTCATAAGCTGAAACAAGATGTCGCTTCTTACATTTAATAAAGAGGAAGATATGTATTGCTATTACAATTTACTTTCAATTTTGTTTTAAATTGATTTTCCCATCAACTAGTTTTACAGAAAATACTTGACTATGGAGTACAGCTTTCAATAACACCCATGAAACATGAAAAACAAATGTAAATTCAATTGATTTTAATCGTCTTGTAATGAAAATCTATGTAAAAATTTAGAAATATCTTGGAACCACAATATATGGCTACCCGGTTTGGATTTAACGTAACCTATCTTTAAAATAATTTTATTTTAACTTTACCGGTCATTTTAAAATAGGAAGTTACACACCTTACTTAAAAAGGTTTTCATTTATTTTTATAAAACAGAATTCTACAAACCATAACATATTCAACCAGACTTAAGGAAAGTTGATCGAAATATACATATACCAACCAGAAATTACCCATGTCTGATATTTTACAGAAAATAAATAATTCATTAAAATGTAACTTCTAAATAATATATCAGTAATATGGAAAATACTGGAACACATAAATACAAACAGAAACGAAATTCCGATCCTTGAAAAATGCAGAATTCTAAAAAAAAGAAACATGTGCAAATGTGTCAAATTTCGCCTTCTTGAATATATTCTGAAATAGAATAATTCGACAAAAGATTTTTGAACGATATTGATAAAGACAATAACGATTTATTTACAAAAAGAACACATATTTGTAATATTTGGAAATGCTCAAATATGACCACAACATTTCGCTGTCAACTCAAATATATAAACAAAGAATTCTAAATCAAATTAAATTATTAATTCTGGTGTTACCAGTTACCAAGTAGCAAAATTATGCTTTTATCATCAATGAATTTTTTGTGTCCCATTAATAAACGTAAGTTATGTAAAATTAAATATTCTTTTATCATCAAATATTCATAAATTATTTATATCATGGGAAGAAATAAAAAGTCAGTTCAAACATAAATATTATAATTTAATTTGTTTCGGAAAAAAAAAAATTTTCGAGCAGTACTGGTAAAACAATTTTATTAGAAATTTGATTTTCGATCAATACTGGTAAAACAAACTAAGCTGCGTACTGCAATCGCTTTATGCTCAATGTTATTTCGAATAGTTTTTAGTCATTTCTGCACACCTAGGTTAAAGAGAAAACTGGGATTAATATGTTGTCTACATCAGGAGTGGTCAACTTCTGTATATATATGATTGACTTTTTTTTCTTAAAAATGTGTCGTGATCTACCTACTAAAATCTTGACATTTAACACATTCAAACTTGTGTACTAAAAAGTGACAATGAGAGGGGGTATTAAACCAACATATTTTATTAATATTTATTAATTAAAAAGTAGTCACAGAAAAATAGATTAAATTTTATTTTATTATCTTGTTAATGGGGGGTAAGTCTGCGTCTGCATGTCTCCAACCAAGCATTCATAATTTGGTGTGTATCCAGACAAAGATAATGAATCTTCAGTATGGGAATCAGTAAGTAGGGAAAGATGTTTAGTCTTCGTGAACTTTAAATATGAAAAAGCCGATTCACATAAGTATGTAGATCCAAAACAAGAGTAGATATATTCGCTACATTTGGTGATGCTGGGATACTTTTTTCGATTGATGTACTTCCAAAAATCTTCCTCAAGTTCTGTCTTGTAAGGTTGGATCAGTTTGTAGAGTTATAATTTCATTTTCTAACACATTTTTTTTTCAATATTAAATGTATCAGAAATTTTTACGACAATGTTTGACATTTAAATCCTTTATAAAAGGAAAAGACAGATACTGCACAATAACTTTTTCAAAATCATGAAATCTGACCTCAAAGTCTTCAATCACCTTTTTAATTTCTACAACGTTTTTTCAATGTTATAATTACAATTGTGATGTTTTTGTAGATGATCGGACATATTTGGAAAGCGATTCAAATTGTTTTGTTGAAGATCTTCTATTAGCATAATAAATTTTGTTTTGTATGCATTAATGCTACTGATCATTTAAATTATTGTCTTGTTTTTTCCTAGCAATTCTAAATTTAAATCACTTAATTTCAATGTAAAATCTGTAAGAAATGCAAAATCACCGAGCCAAGTTTCATCATTTAAATTTGTCCATTCTTGGTCTTGCTCTTCGAGAAATTTTTTATCTCAATTAATAAATCACGAAATCGTTGCAGAAATTTATTTCTACTTAGTCACCTAACATCGGTATGTAATAATTCTGGCTGTCCTTCAAATTGCAATTTGAAGAGACGCCATTTGAGGGAACTTCCTTAAATGGAATTAACAATTTTGAACGCTATGTCCATTACTTCTTTTGTATTTAATCTTTTGCTGGCTAACACTATGTGAATTATGCAGTGGTAGCTCAAAAAACTTGGGAATTCGTCATCATTTTGGCATAGTTATAAATCCATTTATGAGGCCTATCATTGCTCCTGCTCCATCTGCTGTTATTGAAACTAATTTAAAAGTGGTAGTTTCAAATTAGTGAGGAAATTTTTAAAAGAGTTTAATACATCTACACACCCCTAGTCCTTTCTTTCAAAGAAATCATACCCAACAATTCTTCTATAGATGTATAATCTTTAAAACCATATGAATAAAAATAAGCAATTGTGCTTCTTTATTCATGTAATATCTTTATAAATCTTTCCACATGCTGAGGTTCCATAAAAAGGGGAATAACCCCTAATAAAGATGAGTTACCTTCACCTGCCATAACTTGCTACTAAATATGTGCCAAGAGTATTGCCACTTGACTAGGCCTTAGATACATCTGTACCTAAATTATACACAGAATGCTGTTTTCCCTACAATTTCATTTTATTCAGATTTGTGAAATGTATACAGATATCTACAGTATAAATGGAAATACAATGTAATAAGAGTTAACATGAATAGGTGTGCATAGATTTAATTTTTTTCTGAAATGCTTATTTTTACCTGCTATAAGTGGATATTTTTTCAGGGTGGAGGTGTCGAATCCGAGGCACTAGTGATTTATTGCCAAACATGGTAACTTTGGTGTTTTGATCCAGCTTTATGGCAACCCTATGCAAAAGGTTTTTCGCATAGGAAAGTCCCTGTTTTTTTTAACAAATATACTGGCTTTGGACGCCATCTTGATTTGGCGACAAACATGGCTCGGATTCTCACATCTTTACCTTTTTTCAGTTTCTCTTGTTTTCGGGAGGTTTAGCTATATTGCTGTTTCTTACGAATCGCCAGATGCTAGTCGGTGCAAACCAACTAGATTTTATAAAAAATCACACATACATGTATATGTACATGTGGGTAACAGTGAATACTAAAGCTGAGTTCAAATAGGAAGCACAAGATGCAAAGAGACACGTGCAGACCAATCAAGTTGAAAGGATTTGCACTCTTAAATTCAGCAGATACAGGAGTTCAACTATATTTGACAGTTTAGTGTATCTAGACAATTATGCATCATCCATTAACCTTACTTTTTAACAGCAATAAAACAAAATCACTCAGCATCTTCAGTACAATGCATCTTAAAACAGCAGCAATAAAATGAAAGATTTTATAAGTACTTGGTGTGAATTAATTAGTTTCCTTAAAAATCTTTCTAATCAAAAATAAATAACAATTCTAAGCCGATGCACTATCTGTACAGTATTTTGCAATTATATTGCCTATATCTCAACATTACTGATTATTAGGACCTTTTAAAATTAAGATCTTAAGCTAGCGTCTACTATTGACACTAATGCTGATTACACTTAATAATTTTATTCATATATGCACACTAAAAAAGTAACATAAGCGTTTTGATGATTGAAATGGAAAATAGATGTCTTAGAGAATAAGTCTGACAATCCACTGTAGCGTTAGATGAATGTTGACACAATAGCGGTTTTCGTTCCATCGACCACAACTTTAAAGTGATTCAAATAAGAACATTTACTACATACTAATATGTAAATGACATTACCTGAGAGCTATAGGAAATGACATACTCCAAACTTATTACACCCATCGTTCTTAAACATCAAAACTTTAGCTTTCGCTTTAAAACGGAAGTACAGATGCAAACACACAATCTGAATTCTAAACTAAGCCCAACAAGCGCGAAAACTCAAAATTGAGCTGATGCCACATATTAATCTAAATATACAAAATTCAAATATCCAAGGCTGAATGGGCAAATTTCTAAATTGAAAACAATAGCCCATTATGTGTTGCTCCACAATTAATTAAAATACCAACCTACCTACCTAAATTGATTGGTATTGGTATTGGTATTTTTTAATTAACGTCACACTGGAGCAACACAACACCTACCTAAATTGAATACATGCTGGTTAATAGATTTTTTATGGCTCAAAAGGGTCAGATCTCGATAGTCACTATTTTTACTGACAAATAAATAGTATTGGTATTTGGTATTTTCAATTAACGTCACACTGGAGCAACACAACGGGCTATTGGTGACGGTCCGGGATCAATCCCAAAGGGAAAGATCCGAGGACAACACCACGTAATTTTGAACCACGGTCAGATGACAAGGTCAACACCTGAGCTGGCACCCCACTATCCAAACTTCCACACCACACCAATGTGAGAACATTTGAGGCTACGAAACAGATTTAATGTGTACATGACGATCTTGTGTATCCCCCGTGTACACGACGGTCTTGTGTTGAACCGAGTTTCGATCATAACCCTCCGATTGCTAATCCGATGCAATAGTCGTTGGCGTGGTGTGGAAGTTTGGAGAGTGGGGTACCAGTTCAGGTGTTGCCTCGTCATCTGACCGTGGTTCAAAATTACGTGGTGTTGTCCTCGATCTTTCCCTTTGGGAGTGATCCCGGACCGTCACCAATAGCCCATTGTGTTGCTCCAGTGTGACGTTAATTGAATTTCCCCCCCCCCAACTGTACCGCGACCCCATTTCCACTGCCTTACTTGATATCATAGACGTGAAATATAAGTAGACAGAGCATCGTATTGAGAAGAGCTTCAAAAAGTGGGAGCAAGATGTCGCTAGTAGTCACGTGACTGCTACGCGAAAATTTAGCTTGGTTGATTGATTTGATTTTTTATCGCTTCTCTTGGCGACATAACATTTACTTATAAAATGTTAGCGATGCGAATGTGTATACTAGTACTGAATAGTTCTTGAATTTAAGTTACTTTTTAACATTGTTAGGCGATGCGAATGTGCATACTACTGAACATTTATTGAATTTGTGTAACTTTTTAATGTTTTCAGCCGTTTGATCTGTTATATAATTAGCTTAAGTTAGCATTGGGATCAAGTTTAACTAGCACGTATACAACAATAATCAGTACGTGTAAGATAAATACGTTGTAGTGAATAGATTGATTGCAGACCCTGAGTTTAGATATGGCCCTCTGGACATGTTTAACCTGCCCGCTGTCCAGATACGACCCTCAGGACAGTTTTACCTAGCCCGCAATCCAGATACAATCCTCCAAATATTTTTTTATCAGGCCCGGTCCTCCAAATCGGCTTAACCAGTTTGCAGTCCAGATACAGTCCACCGCACAGGTTTACCAGACCCCCAGTCGAGATCGGTCCTGTAGTGCTGGTTTGATTTATCGCTGGACTGTTTACCTTTTGCAATTGTATATTAAGAGAAAATATCAACAGGGTTAGGGGATGCTCACAAGTATATCGTCACTGGTTAAAATTTTGTGTAAGATAGTTGTCCGAAACCTTACCTTCTTTAATTCAATATATTATATACTTTTATTTAGCTGTATTATGTGTTGTGAAAATTATCTTAAAGATTTAATAGCAGAAAATAATTCTGACATCCTTTTTTAAAACTTAATGAGGTTAATACGAGTTGGAATAAATTGAAAAATAAATGCACAACTTAAGAAATGACTGCCTTAATAAATATTTTACTGGTGCATAAAATAAGAATAGTGAAAACAGATAAGAAGATGAAGTGCTCAAATCACATCTGGGTCACCACTGAAAGCTTTCATTTATATTATGAACACATAATTGCTTTTCTTTTTGTAAACAAAAATTTATTTTAGGACAATTACGCATAGAAGTATTATTACAGTGAAAAGTTATACATATAATGTTTACAAGATGGAAAGTAACTTTTTTAAACCATGTACTTAAAGTTGTTAGCTATTTTACCAATTTTAGATTTTTGGTTCAAAAACTAAATAAGTTACACCTGTGTATCTATATATGGATTTTAAATTTATCAAAGTGATCAAGTGAATAATGACAAATTTTATAATTATAAGTGTGTGCATAAGTTCTGTGCTGGATTTTTAATATAAAATTTGTATTAATTATTGTGTGTGAAATGAATATTTTATAGATACGAAAGGTAAATAAGAAAGATAAATAAGAAAACAGTAAATTTATAAAATTTATTGTCACGTTCATCACATTTTAAATCAACTGAATAAAACTCAGAAACATGTAGCCATTTACTAGCCATCTTCTTTCTTCATCTTTGGTAAAACTAATAAATGGAACAAAAGAATAACTTTAAATACATAAGAACTGAATAAATTAATTTTTAGCAGGTACACATCTTTACAAGTTCTTATTAGAAGTAAATACAAATTGTTTTATTTATAGTTCTTAAAATCATAAATACAAAATTATTTTTATTGTTTTAAGGAACGGAACCTTAAAAGTTTAATTTATCAGATTTAACGCTTTTAAAAAAAATTTAACTTAAAAAATCGTGGAAGATAAATGTTTCGCTCAATTGAGGAGCATGTTTTGAGTACATAGATTTTCACAAATATACTTAATTTGTTAAAATACTCTACTTAGTGAGAAAAGAAGTAAAAAAAGTGTCCCCTTTCCAGGTGGAAAACAATGGAGTGAAGGATTTCATTTCGCTGTGGAATGTGTTTTTATCACCACCACGCTTTTTTATCGAGTCAAAGAACGATATAACATTGAAATGCTCACAAATATTGTTAAACAATCTAATTCAGTATGATTTATCTCAAGATTAAAAAATAAAAGGAAGAAAGATAAAACTGACCGATATTTCAATTTCCGTTCAAGCACTGTTTTTGTTTTTAATATATGAGAACGGCAATTTGTTTTCCCCCTTTCCAGTAGAAAGTTATAGGTCCAAGGAAAATTATTTAAAAGAAAAGCTCTTTTATCAAATGCAATCTTATAATGAAAGATTTTACACATACTTTAAAACATGAAAAAAGATTCCCTAAAGCGCATAATGTGGTTCACATTTATAATATGGTTTATGAAATGCTTTAATCCTATTTTTAACAAATCGATTTTATTTAATATATAATTTTTAAATTTAAAACATTATCTTTTATTTTAATTATTACTATTATGTAATTCTACAGATGGGTGCATACAAAACAATTTTGTTCAGTAGAGAAATAATTTAAATTATGTACTTAAGTTCATGTTTTCAATTCATAATATTTTTATTGTGTAAGATACGAAAGAATAGGTGATCCTAGTTGGCATAAAAAAATCATCGCCAAGACAGAACGATTTCGCACAAGTTTTTAAAGTTTGATTTATTATTTTTTATATTTTAAGCCCTTATAGATGAACAATTTATAATAGCAAACACACTCGAACACCAGTTATTTTATTTTAAACATTATTTTAGATATATATTGATTGCAAATGTATAAAATCTTTTTATTAGAACGGGAAATGACAGCAGGTTGTATTTATTAATTCCAAAGTTAGAATATCTATTTTTATCATACTAGCAAATATTGAAAAACACCAAAAAACAAATGTAAAATATATATAAATTGCTCACCTGTGAAATATAATGTTTTCACCTTTGATAAATTTGGAATTACATCCATATACACAGCACGATAGAATCATGTTAGCTTCAATGCATTTGCTATGGAAGAAGGAATGCGCAAACTATATGCGCGTTGGAGAGAAGAGTCTAAGGATCACGTGACTACTATTTTTGGTCACATGATCATGCGGACATAAAAGGGTTGCCATAGCTCATTTAAGTAGAGTGAGCTATGGCAACCCTTTTATGTCCGCATGACATGCAATATCAAGCATAGAGGAGATATTTATCTCCTCTATGCTTGATATTGCATGTCTTGTGTCTGATGTGAAAGTTACTTTTGGGAGAGAAATGCAGCACCTGGGTTACTACAGATTTCGTCGTTTTGGCAGACTTGGCACAAGAAATGAATCTGGTGTTAGAGCCAATTCAATTTCAGCCCATTTTGATTTGGGCGCGCGTTTTGTGGTGCAGAATTGATGTAACCTCGTGGAATGTGTTGGGGTCGCTGAGTGGGACGTCGTGTGTGAAAATAAATCGCATAGTATCCTTTCTTATATTCCCTTATTGTAAAAGTTGTTTTGAAATCCATAATTATTGCCTTTTTAAAGTATTTGTGCTATGTGTTTGTCTGTTCAAATAATGTTTAATATTAAACACTTATTACCTTTCCATTTTTCATTTTCGTGATTGTATACTGTTTATTATTATTGTTATTCTTTTATTTGTGCTTCAAAGTTTATTTTGCTGCATGATCACTGCATAATTATTTTGTATAACTGCGTTTGTGCTCTTGGCATTTGATGGCGGTTGTATACCGTTCGTGATCCGATTCCTTCCTCTTCCATTACTTTTGACATTCTGCGATCAGTTGCTTTCCATCGATTATACTATATTATTTTGCATATTCGGCTGCTTACCATTGCCCAATTATCTTTTATGCCTACTTCTGCTCTTTTGACTTTCATTAGTGTTAATTTAGCGTGTAGTTGGATGTGATTTCCTTTGATCCATTTTCGTGACCAGATGTATAAAATTTAGATATAAATGTTTTATTATCATTTACCTTCAATCAGTGTAATCAAAATTTTCCAAAAACGTTGAAAATCCATTTTGTGATGAGAATACTGTTGAACGTAGGTTGTTCAACAGTAAATGACCAAATGTAATTTAAACAATACCATACTAAGCCTGCATTCCACACTGATATTTATGTTAATTTGCTTGAAATTAAAATTCCTTGGTCCATATAACCCAAACCGAACCTTTGAATGATAAACATAGGGTTCGACTAGTTGCCACTAGACTAGAAAAAATTGGATTTTTACAATCCCCTGGGATTGATTTCTCATACTTAGAAGGATTCAATTAAGTTCTAGGACTGATTTGATAGTGTGTAAAACAGTTGTGTCGGGAAATTTGCATGTGTGCTGGAAGCAGCAGTCAAAAACCACTGTTTGACATTTCTGAGGAGCAGTACAGGGAATTTTTAAAGTGATAGCACATGCGTGTGTCCTGTTGTCATAGGACAACTAAGATACATAGTCTTGTTTGAAACTGGGTAAAACAACTACAGAAACATACCACACATTTAACGAAGCATATGGGGGTACAGCATTATCCTGCTACCTGGTGTTTGATTAGGAAGCATGTTTCAGTGACAACTGGGAGTCTCGTCAAGATGATTACAGAAGTGGACGTTCGCCGACAGATCAGTGAAAAATTGAGGAACCTTGCAATCACTTTCAGCTGAATTGCCGTTGGAGTGTGGGCTGAAGTACTATCCATGAAATAATATTATATTCCCATAAGCTTTAAATATGTGGTTCATTTCTGTAGCTGTTTTACCCAAATACAGCAACATAAAACAATATTTTCTGCTGCTTCTCAGAAATGTCATACAGTGGTTTGTGGCAGCTTGCTTATTAGACAGTAATTGTTGCTTCTGGGAGCATACATGCAAATTTCCTAATACACTTGTTTCGTACACTCTCATATCTGTCCAAGAACTTATTGGACATAGGTTGTATATATCAAGCTTTAAATTTCAATGATTTATAAATTTCCTGGCCTCCACACTTTAACTAGACCAAAACAAATGCATCTTATGTTGGGAAGATTGTAAGAAATCTCGAAGAAAAATGTTTTTATTGTCAAGAAATGCTTCAGACCACCATTAAAATTCAGGATTGTCTATTCACTAGACTAGCGACCACAATGCTAGAAGAAAGGAGATGGAATTCCTGGTAAAATGTGTCAAGATGTATGTAGGTGAAAAGTATGTCAGCTTTCAGATAATTAATTTTTTATTTTCATTGGATGCTATGCAAATTTGATGTCCCAATATTGTTTGCCCAGAAACACTAGCTCCTGCGGGTCAGGTCTGTGCAAATCGTCAGCCTTTTGTGATTGGTTGAGAAATTTCCTTATCGTAACGACTAAAAATCCCCAAGCAATAATTTCTCGCCAACGGCTACCTTACCAACCTCGAATCGCGAACGCATATGGCTATTTTTTCTTTCATTTCACACCCGTAGAACGTGAATGGATGTGAGCTCTAGGGAGAAATTTCCTCGGAATGTCGGTAGCACTGTAAAGCTATGTACCTGTCCTGTTTCTGCATTGGAATCCGTTCCAAAAGTAAAATATTCGTTTCAATTTAAATTTAAGTATGTTGTTCTTGCCAACAGCGCTGCACAATAAAATGGAACATTTTGTTGAATCAGCTTTTTATTTAATAGCTATTCAATGAGATCGTCTCTTTGGTATGCAGCTAATTTATCCTCGAATGTAAATTTTGAAATGATTTTAACAATTTTTCTTCCAAATGCAATTCAGTAACTCTTGTCATTTGTATCACGTATCGTGTCCTGCTTTAAAATAACATTTCTAAATGTTCTTTTTTCTGAGCAATAAATATTGGTGCTATATTTGGATAATTTTTCTTTTTTCTCTTGCGAGAAGAGAGTAATGCTAATTTTAAATTCCGAGTGAAGGAATGTAACTGAAAACTAAATTTTGTTGAGTTAGCTTGTCATTTAGCAATACTCAATCTGGTTTACTTTTGGGTTGATTCCTTCCCTTAATGTTAGTCACGAACTAAAATGTTTATATGATGTGTGTGCGTGGTTAAAGTGATGCCTGGTGAAACAAACTAGCTGGATTGTAAGGCTTAGGCCTAAAGGAAATGGTTTTAACAAAGTATGTGTTGTCTTCCCTAAACACATTAAACTGCTCTTTACTCTTAAAAATATGCGTGTTTTTGAATTATGCATTGCTATGTTGTCTCTATGCTCTATGTATTTCATCAGAATGTCGATATAGCACAGTAAATCTATCCACCTGTAATTTTTTGCATTGGAATCCGTTCCAAAAGTAAAGTCGATATAGCACAGTAAATCTATCCACCTGTAATTTTTTGCATTGGAATCCGTTCCAAAAGTAAAGTAGTATTTGTTTCAACATGAATTTAAGCAGCATGTTGTTTTTTGCAAACTGCTGCACAACTAAATGGAAGATTTTGTCGAATCAGCTTTTTAATTTATGGCGATTCAATAAAATCGACTTTTTGGTATGCAGCTAATTATCCTCTAATGTAAGTTTTGAAATGATTTTAGCAATTTATATTTAATATGCAATTCAGTAACTCTTAACATTGGTATAACTTATTCTTCTGCATTAAAATGACATTTCTAAATGTTCTTTTTTGTGGGCAATAAATATTGGTGCTATAGTTGAATAATTCTTCCCTTTTTGTATGCGAGAAGAGAGTATTGCTATTTTTAAACTCCCGAAGAGGAATGTATAACTGAAAACTAAATTTTGTTGAGTTAGCTTGTCATTTATCAATAATCAATCTGGTTTACTTTTGGGTTTATTCCTTCCCTTAATGTTAGTTACGAACTAAAATAGTTTATATAATGTGTGTGCATGGTTTAAGTGAAGCCTGGTGAAACAAATTAGCTGGATTGTAAGGCTTGGGCCTAAAGGAATTGGTTTCCAGCGAACTAAGCTTCGTCTTCCCTAAACACATTAAAACTACACTTTACTCTAAAAAATGTGTTTTTTATTTATACATCATTCTCTTGCTATGTTTTCACTTCCTATGAGCCTTACTGAATTCTATTTTCTCATTTTATACCCACAATTTTCCCTATCTTTATGAGCATTCTAATTGAAAAATATTAAAGGCAAAATATATATATACTATAGGTCAATTGTCCTGATTATTCTCAGATTTGTACCAAAATATATTCAGAGATGTACCTAAAGAGAGGACAATGGTCAGTGGCGCTGAGTACCCTTACTCACTTTTGGTGAAATACTTTTCATCTTATCCTTATTAAAGTTTCAGCTGCAAAGAGGTTATGAAAATTGAAAATAGTATATAAGTCTCTGTGTATTACATAATTACTATTTTTAACACCTAGCAGTCATTTTGATGAAGGATAAAGAAGCCAATTAAACTTGGTTTGCAAGCATGCTCTACACTATTGATTGATACAGAACTGGTACATTCGTAAAATAATTTAAAGAACTTGAATGTAAAAAAGTATTGAAATGTTTTTGTTACATGCACTTCTCCCAAAGACAGTTGCAAATGCTGAACTTTGTTGTGTCAGCTTGCCATTTTATAGCCACTCAAAAAAGTTAACCTTTTAGATTTTATTATGGATTCATTCTCTGTTATGTATTTCCTAGTTATGAAGTCAAACTTTGTGTATATAAAATGTATTTAGTGATTTGCTTAATGTAAAGTATGGTGGAAAAAAATCTAGATTGTAAGGCAAATGTTTAATGGAATTTTTTATGAAAGTACCGTTTTCTTTCCCTCAAGACATGTATTAAAATGTCCTTTATTTGGATATTTTGTATTTAACTTGTTCAACATTCTCCCAGTTATAACTTTTTTCTTTCTGAATTTTCAATTACAAAATATTGATTTTTGCTTTCTTTGTAGTTTGTTTAACTGTTTAAATTTGAAAGGGATCGTAAAAGAATATTTGGGAAGAGCATTAATTGTTTGAGTACTTATTTGTACTCGTGTGTTTGCACGCCCTCAGGGGCTCATCTCCTTGAGGTGTATACGGGCTTCAAGGACCCAAGGTACTTTAGTGATCTGTTCTCCTGTGGGATTTATATTTTTAGTAAACACTGGAGTCACTCACATATATATTTTTTACTGTGCTTTGTGTACTATATATATATATATACACTATAGGTCAATTGTCCTGATTATTCTCAGATTTATACCAAAATATATTTCGAGATGTACCTAAAGAGAGGACAATGGTCAGCGGCGCTGAGGATCCTTACTCACTTTTGGTGAAGGCCTTAGAATTAAAATAAGATGTTCATAAGAAAGAGGACTAAAAACTAAGTTTTAATGAAAAACAATAAAATGAATTTAATCCTATTTTGATTCATACGTCAGTTTTTCAATTCCTGTTGGAAGAAATTTTTATCATTGAATTTGAATGAACTACTTTAACATACACACGATCATCGCTTTCAACACAGAATTTGACTGAAGCATGTTCCGCTTTTCTTTTTTTCACATTTAATTCTATATTTTTTGTGCCTACGTATTTATGACAGTTGCTGAAAATGATATATTGTCTAAAGAATAGCTATCTAGAAATATTAATTTCGCGATTAATTAGCGACAGCTATTAATCGCGAAATTAATTAGGGTGGTAGTAATAATGTAAGACTTCTAATAAGCAAGTTGGTTTTCGTATGTCGGCTTTATACCTTCCACCCTAAAGTGCAATACAGTGAAGTATTGCTCTGTCATTTTCGTACTTAAAAGTGTGCCTATCTTAGTGTCTTTAGGAAGAGATATTGAAAAGTGCAACCAGTCAGTCTCTATTTTAGGGATATAATTGGACCGTGATTCTAGTGCAAGTTCATTGATGTACCAAGATGTTTTGGGTCTACAATTGGAAAAGAAAACCACATTATCAAAAATTCACACTGTTTTGAGATTGGCGACGGTCCGGGAACAATCACGAAGGGAAAGATCCAAGGACAACACCGCGTAATTTTGAACCACGGTCAGATGACGAGTTAACACCTGAGATGGCACCCCACCCTCCAAACTTTCACATCACGCCAACATGAGGACATTTGAGGCCACGACAGATTTAACGTGCACCAGCCCCTTTTGTACACGACGGTCTTTGGTTGGATTCGAACTCGCAAACCTCCGGTTGCTAATCCGTTACTCTTCCAGCCGGGCTACTTAAATACATTGGAGAAATAAATAAAAGAAATTGCTCTTTTAAAACATTTATTGAAAACAAATTAATTTGAAACTCAATTTGTAATGTGTTTGATCCAAAATTGAAAAATGTTTTCCTAGTTCTATTATAATTGTTTTAATTTTGCGCTATAACTTCATCAAAGGAAAGTTCTCTTACTTAGTCGTTCATCTTAGTATAGAGTTTTAAAAATGCTATGTTTTTGATGCCAAACATCAGCAAACACGAAAATTTCCAAATTCGACTTACAAGTTGAAAAGAGCACTTTATGTACGACCCCCCCCCCCATCAAGACAAAAGGGGTTTGGGGACCCGACGTGGGGTCCCCCGATGATGTGTAAAATAAATCGTAAAAGGAGGTGGAAGAAATGGTTGGTGATTGTATCAATGATACTCGGCCCCCGGAGGGACATCTTTCACTCAACCTTCTCTTATCTACATAGCAGTAGACAACCCATTTAAGATGTCTGGTTTTTTATTCAGATTAATGAGTTTTTCTCAGTGGAGGGTCAAAGGAAAACACCTTTTTCTCGCGTCAATGGGTCCCGATCATTAGAGAGGGGGCAAAAAAAGACGACGCGACTGCTATAATCCTATGAAAGTAGTAATATCCAGTTACAGTAAAATTTCCAAAGAAACATTTTCTATTTTGCTGGAAATATAAGACATGCTTATTAACAATATTTTTCCATAGTGAGGTCTCTAAAATACATCCTAGCAAGCCTAGTGGGTGATCTTCCTCTCTGAAATATATCCAATAAAGGTGTTAAGACTGTCCAGTAGTTTCTTCTGTGGACTCCACACGTACACATGCATTGCCTTTTAGTAATATAGATTCTACTGTACATTATTGAATAATATATTATGTAGTTTAGGTATACTGTGTTATATTTCTTGCACATAAATCAAGCTGTACTTGTAAAAATCATTCGGCTTACTGGGGATTACACATCCATTGTGAATCCCCAGTAAGAAGGTACATAACATTTGCTACCATAATAATCCTTAGATTATATGTTATAATTATATATTCCTCTATTCTACCCATTTCGTCATTTAAGAAATCGACTTTTTAAAATTGTTTTGTTTTTTCAACTTTATTGCACATTTACAGTTATACAGTCGTTGGTGATAGATGACTTCAGTCCAATTTGTATTAATCGTAAGTTAGATAAAGTATAAAATTTAGTTTTAAACAATTTACATAGGACACTTTTAAAGAACGAAGTAAATTGAAAAACTAAGAGAATTATAGCTGTAATTTTGTTTTAACAATGCTTTGTATCCCGATATTTAAATAAACATTGTTCATAAATTAAATAAGGATATATTATAAGGGGAAAGGATGTATTAAATTTCATATATAAAAGCCCCAATATCTTAAATTTACCTAATGTTCAGAATTTTATATAATTTTTCATAAGATTTTTATACTCTAAGAATATTTTTAAAAGACATTTATATTTACTTTAAATAAATTTAGCAGTGTTATGTGATTATTTATAGTGATAAAATTATCATAGTTCACTATATTCTGTAACTGAAAAGTTCTATGAATAAGCAATTTTATAAATTTTGTATCTAAAATATTTCGTGAACTCAAAATCTTGCATAAAATAAGCCATCTATCTACAAACATGGGAATCCTAATTTACTACTTTTTGACTGAAAATTATTTAATTATATAAAATACATTTATATTTTTACTTTCAACTATATGTAATATATTCATGACAATTTATCTTTCTTTCTATAGACTGGTTGTAATTTATTACAATATTTTTGATTGTAACAAAATTAAGTTAGACACTTCACTTTTACATTTTAAAAATTTCAAAATTTCTCACATACCCTTATGTATTCTTTTAAATTTTATCGAAGCTTGTGTTTTGTTTTCTCAGGAGTTAATAAACTGATTAATGTAAAGTTTCCATAGTAGTGTGATGCAAGATAATTGGAATAACAAACCTTAAACATCTATGAATACATTAGACTTTATTTAATGATGGAAGAAGCAGTTAATTGAAATCGAAAATAATTATCGCTTTTAATTACACGTGCACAGCACCGTCTCATTTATATTATTTGACTCTTTCTGAGACCATTTAGTAAATTTCAGTTTTAACTCTTCCTAGGAAAACTGTCGTCGTTGGGGCTTAATTCTCCTTTGAGTACTATGTTCCACCACAGGAGGAAGGTGTTTACTTTGCACTAGCAAAGCTTCACATTTGCTTTTCAAAATTGTTACTGTTTGAACGATTTCTTTACAACAGTCATTGGTGTTGAATTTGTCCAGATAAGGCACAAATCCAAGATAGGCAGTACGTGCCTCTTGCTGATAATCTGTACCGTTTGTTTTCAACATTTAACCTATGGCATGTTTTTCCTTATCTTCACGCATACTTCAATCATTGATAATATTTGAATGTTCTTGTGAGGTTTGATTCATGCAAACAATATGCATATGCTTGCAAAAGTTGAATCTTATTGCTGAGTCAGGACAATTGCAGCAATACTGATGCAAACATTTTGAGCATTTCGTGCAAACTTCCTTAGAGGAATTAAAGTGTACAAAATATCTTTATATGTAACCTTTATTAAAGTATCAAAGTTGTTTCATTATTTGAATGTATGAGCAACCACACATGTACGCCAGGGCGCCATTTTTACATCTATAAATATAGAATACTGGATATAAATATGATTTTTTAATGAAGCTAGTTCATACCGTTTCTTATCATCACAATTTATAGTGATTTTATCTTAAATCGGAAGTAGCCATTTCCGTTTTTCTGGTACAATGATAGATTTACTCTCATATGCATCATGACATGTCTCTCACCAGTTTTACGCATCTTTCGACCAGTTGTGTGACGAGGGCATCGAAGAAACTGAAAAGTTTGTGCAGCTGAGAAATTTATACACGACTGAAGTAGTCTTTAAGTAGTACCTTTTGAACCCCCTTACAAGAACATGTAGAAAATAGTACACCTTTACGTGACTCAATGTCATACAAGCCTTAACTTGTCTTAAAGAGCTTTTGCTTTCAAATCATAGTTAGTATTACATTTTACTTTAGGATATCTTAAAATAATTATTTGATAATGAACTTATGTATCATTTGTAACACTTTCAGTAAACCATTGGCACGGAAGCTTTTCTCCATATTTTCAGTTGCTACTTCTAATGCCTCACAAATACTGGATTCTTTGTTTGAATGCTGGTATTTTAGTTCGTGTATAACAAACAAATGATACTGTAAAACGTCCTCGATTGTTAGTAAAATTGAAGGTAGAAATTTGTGCGTAGTTCCAAAAATAGGCATTTCTTTTGATGCTTTGTTAGTTTTGAAATAAATCATTATTATTTTACTAGTTCGCAAAACTAAAGTCCCTGCTAGCCACTTATGTCCAATTGTAGTACTCTCAGAATTAACTTGTAAAAGGTATTAGGACTTTTAGTACAGGGGTGGGGTTGGCGTTAGTTACTCAACTGTGCTTGTAGCTGCAACATTGATTCCAAGTCGGTAGATTGTAATAGTGCAAAAAGTTAGTCTACCTCAGAAGAACAGATTAAATTTGTTTTTCAAATTTAATATTTTGGTGAAGAGACTGAAGGCTCAAGTTTCAAATTCTGGCGTTTTGGCCTTTTCACATCACACTGTCTTCAATCGCTCCAGCCAAGCAGTTTTTCACACAAGCAATTTTAAAATGACCTAAAAGAATGCTTTTCGCTCGTAAAAAATCTCTGAATACTTTATAAAGTTCAATTCAGGTCAAACGTTAGGATCAAAGAACCTAATTTTCGTTTATTATCTCTGGGTGTTTGTAAAACTGTTATTTGAATGTCTAAAAGTTATTCTGGAATGAATAAAATGTAAGGTGCTGAAGAATTAAAAATGGATTTCATATGGTCAGTTCATAAAAGAAACCTCATCCAATATCCTCAATTGGGGACCTCATCCAATATCTCAAGTTTTAATGAGAGTTCCATATTTTGTTTTATGAAAACTGAGAAACCAGCTTAAAATCTAATAGATTGTAATAGTTTTCAAAGCAATAAAAGCAATTTAAAAGATACATCAGTTACTTAATAATTGATATTCGCAAGACAAGTTAAAAATGCTGTCTCGTACACGACGCCTTAAATCATTTCGGATTGAATATATTGTTCTCCAGTTTATCGAATATAAAACTGGATTGAACTGCTTAATTTGAGCGTAAAGTACCAAATGCGTCAGAGATTATGCATCCTTTGGTAGAACTTTAATGTTAATATGATTCTTTCTCTTTTTCCAGCAGATCCAGAATCATGTCTATATTACAGATTTCCCATCCTTATTCATTTCTCTATATTACGAATAATTTACGAATAGCAAATGTTTTTAATTGTTTCTTCAGCGGCTTCATTCTTGGTTTAAAATGATCATCATGCCTTGTTCATTAAAATGTTTCTCTCAAGGTAATTTCATTTTCAGTATCCTGAATGAAAGATAACAAAACTACTCAAATTAGTATTCATTACTTCTACAATGTACCACGAGTTGAAAGTTCTTAACATTATTTATTTTTTCTTTCCAAAAGTACTTGAATTGACCACTGGGAAGTATTTGAATTTTACTTCTTTATTTTAATTCCAATGTTTGAAAATCATTTGAACCATTCCTAGATGTTATCCAGACTTCCAAGATATCAGACAAGTCTCCTTACAAATCCTCTCCGATAGCCGTGAGAATGCTTTTACAGCCCTTCTTTTCATCTTCAGAATTCAATACGTGGAATAGATACGTATTAAAATTCTGTCTTGCACCTGGGAACGAGCGGGCTCGTAACGAGAGAAAAACCTTAAGGTTTGAGCTCTGCAGGGTTTCTGTTTATACACGAGGAAGACATTTCCGTGCAACTGCGAGATCTTTAGCGAGGGAAGGATTCTTAAATATCCTGAAGCTATGCTATGGGAAATTATGGTGGGAATTCATAACCTGGATGATATTAAAGTTTTCTTCTCAGCAGTAAAAGAAGTAGTTTATGTGACAAATGTACAGAAGTTTCCATATAAGACAATCTCAAGAAATAATCAAAAATAAAATACGCTCTAATATCCCATGCCTAATATATTTACATGATTCTTATTGCGTTCGTATTTACAGTAATATCAGGTGCAAATGTATTATGCAAACTTAAGTTCATTAGAAAATTATTCATTAAGAAGAGCCCATGCAACATTCTGAGTTTCTATAGCTAAAATTATATCAACCCCAAAATATACAAAGGATTCTCACAATTTTAAGGTCCCGTCCTTTATATTTAAAGGTTATTATTTTTGTATGGTCCTCTTCGATTCGAACAGTTGGTACAAATCGACGCTTGAGAGAATGTGTTTTTCACATACAAGGAAACCAGAAATCGCCAAAGGGGGTGTCCAAAGACGGCAACCTAAATAAAAGGACTCCTGTAAGAAACTTTCTGGGAATTCTCTACCCCCATATCAATAGGAAAGGATCCAATGAACGAAAGATTCTTGGTGTGCTGATTCTCGCAGCTAAATCACCTCAATCAGTGAGATGGATGGATAGTCAATCTGTTTTCCAGTAATCCAGATTCTTATTGTGTTGATCACTGTAATTTAAGTGACAGGTACAAAGTTGATATTCATTAGTAAAAATGTGCTCCTTAAAGGAAAATACGAACCAACAAGAAATAGTAAGGATTACTGCTCCAGAATTTCTCAGGGGAAGGAACTGAGAATGCGTGTGTGTGAAAATGTTACCTTACATGATTTTATACACAAATATTTTACTATTTTATTCGAAGAACGCATTACAAATAATTTCGAAGACACGAGCGTGGCTCTTTCAAAAAAGGAGCCACGCTTCATGAATTATTATGAATAAAACGTAGCCATTAAAAATTGAGATATTGTTTTGTATGTATATTGTAAATGTTTGTGTTTATTTTTCAATTCATGAATTATTTTGCAATAGAAGTAATTTCTTAAATAAAGAAATAAAAACACATTTTTCAAGGGGGTGCGAGAACTTATTTTTAGATTCAAGGAGGGTGCCGATGACTAAAAAGGTTAAGAATCATTGCTCCAGTGCGACGTTAATTAACCACCTACTACCATTATATTCTGTAAATTTTTGTTTTAAGAACATGTTTGTCTGTTATGAGGAATAATTGCTGATTTTTCTAAATTATACTTCAGAACAATGCTGCAAGGATTTGTGCATTTATAGAAAAAAATTACCCATAAAAAAAACGTTTACACAATTGTTCCTTTTGATTTTAAAGAATTAACCTGTTTTAATGTTATTTGTACACACATTTTCAGTAGTAACTCTGATAAATAGAAAATAATTAACTATAGATTTTGTGTGTTAAAAATACAAATGAACTCAAAAGTTATCAGATATTAAGAAAAATTACTAAATGTTTTTAACAGTTTTTAATAAACATACACTGAATATTGTAGAACGCCAGAAATATTTCGAATGCAATGAAATTATCTTATATACGGTGTTTGAAAATGTTCAACAAATAACCACTATATTTGATGATATAGAAGGAATTACATTAATTTTAATTCAAAGTGATTGGTTCTAACTATTTTCAAAGAAAAGGGTCATTATAAGTTATTTAATAATTCAAGTACAATAATTTATAATAAATTATAATTGAAAGAATTTATAATTCAATTTTAATTATTAATCCTATAACTTCTAAACCTTTCATTCTTGTTGTTCCCTACATCCCAAACAAGGCCCAATGACGTCATAGTCTAGATTTACGGCAAAAGTAAAAATAACCTAACTCCTGTCAAAGCTCTATTTTTAACCTTCTCTATTTGCTGAGAACTTATTTTGCTACATTTTCCTATTGTACCTTCTATAAAAACATCCTTAGGCTTACGCCTAATGGATGATCCACCACTGTGTTGGACCCTCTCGGAAATTTTAGTTTTTAAGAGGTCTCGGCACCCCAAAAAACATCAACATCGATTTTTGTTTTTGTCCCAAATTACACTTGATACACTGAAGAATGTTTCTGCAAAGTTTTATGTCCCTGTGACAATTTTAAGATATTTTTTAATTTTATTGACTCAGAAATCTGAGGTTTTTCTCACTCTCACCGCTCGCTACTCACTAAAATGCTGTTACATACCAAAATTTATCAACGAAACCTTTTAGGGTCATGTTTTTTAAATGACATGGTCCCATAGTGTGTGAAAAATCAATTAATGAGGTTATTTTTCCATATATTCTGGATGGATATCAAAGATTGGCATGAGATGATATTTTGAAAAAATGTCTTCAATGTGAAATCCACATAGGTAACGAGTCTCATAATAGTTAGATCAAGTTTCCAAAAGACATATTTGTATTTCCAAGTATTTATGCTTTATTCTTTAAGTTTAGGCTTAGTTTTGGAATGCCCAAAACATTCAGAACAGCAAAGCACTTTAGGAAAGAACAATGAAAATGTAAACCACAAGCACTTTAGGAAAGAACAATGAAAATGTAAACCACAGACTGTGAGCATTTTGGTTAGAAAAGTGTTTTTACAAATCACATGACCATCGACATTTCGGAATGTCAAACAGATACTTAAATTGCTAGTAAAAGACAAATACTGGCCGATAAAAGGGTAAAATCATGATTTACAAAGGCAGAGTATTCTGAGAAATTTCTGCTCTTAATTATCAATTAGAATTTCGACTTTTGCTCATGATAGAAATTAATATTTTTGTCTGAAGTGATTTAAACATTAATTTTGAACATAGTAAATCATTGTTTAAAGATTTAAAATGATTTTTATTAGTTTAATGATGTGAATAAGCATTCATTATAATGAATGTTTGTACCCAAAATTCATTTTCTCCATATTTTGCGATGTAATAGCCACTTTTAACTTCGATTATATAAAAGTAAAATGTTTGTTGTTTCCTTAAAAAGATGATAGACAAACACACATGGGTTATAGTAATTCGAGAAAAATAATCAATTGTTTTATTACATTTTCAAACGTTTGTACGAATATAAAATCTTTAAATTGATTTTTGTTTCGATTTTTTACGTGCTGCCATGATTAAAATGCTAAGGCTTTTTAGTAACGCTTCAAATAACCTGAAAAGGTTAAATTGTCATGTTTTTTTCTGGAATATTTTACCTTGAAACTTTAATTCAATAACTATTTGAGGTATCCAAAATCCCATTCTTAAAAGTCATGAGAACGGTTTTATGGGTATGTTTAAACCTTGCGCCATAAAACCCCAACATTCAATCCAATCCGAGTATGTTTAAAAAATATCAAACCAAAATACCGCACATTGAAAGAGTAGCATTTTAAAATGTGTTAAAAAATTCACGAAATTATTATTTTTTTAAAGTGGGAGATAATTAAAAAAAATTTCTTCTGGAAAACCTTTATTTAATTCAAGGAGATAAATTGTAACTTACAATATTAACAAATAACTCATATTTGAGAAATTAGCTCTTTGGGTGCCAAGTCCCCTTAAAGCAAGAATTTCAAAAGCTAGTTTGCGCATTAGATATGTAATTGGTGCATTACTGGTAATTTTTCACAAAAAAATAGCTGGCCAATAAAAACTAAAATATATATATATATATATATATATATATATATATATATATATATATATATATATATATATATATATATATATATATAAACTACCTAATGTAAAAAACAAAATCTTTCCATAATTGTGAAGATTTTCAACTAATTGAAATTTTAGGGTCTCTTAGGGATTGATAGAATCAGGCTCCGCTATTCTTAAGACAGGCCAGATATGAATTAAGAATTTGTGTTTTTTGCTCAATTCTCTAATCGTTTTTGTTCTGTGCTGAGAATATCTGATTTTTAACCACTTTTCCTAATAGGGATTACAAATTTTCAAGCTCCTGAAATTTTGTTGGTGGTCAGCAACATTGATTTCCTATTTTTGCTCTGTACCTCGTCTCATTATGGAGACGTTTTCTAGACATACAAATTTGACTCTTTTGAATAGTTGTTGAATAAAGTTTAATATTTTTCTTTTGCATGATTTCATCCAATAAAAACTAAATTTCCAACCTTTCCAGCTAGGATGCAATATCATACAAGTCCCCAAATACATCCATTGAGATGAGAGTGGGTATATAGTGTTGCGGAAGAGATTCACTTTTAGGAATCTGATAAACCCATCATCGTCCATCATCTCGAAAAACATTGAATTTTTTAGACTGCAGTTTAAAAAATTAAGACTCCAATTAGTCTAGATAATTAATGAGACATCAAGGAGAGGAGTTCCAACACGAAATTAAAAGTTAATTGCCAAGTTTAATGGAGTGAGAAAGGAAAAGTCATTACATATGTATAGAATGTCTTTTACTTATAACCGAAATGGCAGTAAAACCTCAAAAATCCGGGACCAGAGCAGTTCCAGATTTCTGAAGCTACCCAAAAATTGCCTAAGAGACGTTACGTAAAGATACACGTAACAGGTCACCTTTACAAAAAAATTCCGAGTCTAGTCTTATAAATACAAATAAATAAAAGCGCTCTGTAAGAAACTAAATATTTATTAACATTTTACGAATTACAAAATATAATGCGATGACACAATCAAAATGTTCTTGACATAAATTTAAAACAGTTTAAGTAGTACATATTTAATGTAAAGTACGCGTTCGCTTTATGACTTACTAAATATCCGTTAATTTCAATTGCTTTAAGTGCTCTTATCAATTTGTCTTTCATCAGAAAAGTTGCTAAATTTCCTGCGTCGATATACAACTTTTTAAGTGAGAAAATTAATTGTTTACTGAATGCTATACATGAGTCTAATGAAACTCTTCCTATTTTCCTTCATTCCGATTGTTAGTTCCATCTGCTTCTCTTGATAAAAAATGCATGTGGTATCTGAATCTTTCAAATGATTTACGACTGGAACTTTCTCATCAACTTTTAACCAATCCAAGATCGTATTCCTCGAATTTCGGATCAGTTTAAGATTTTATGTGTAGAGTTCTCCAATCAAAACTTTGTCCTGAAACAATAAACCCAGGACATTCAGTCATATACTCGTAATGATTAACTGTTCCTGAAAATATCTTAAAATGCTTATCCCAAAGCGAAGATAAATATAATTGAAATAGAATAGAACGAGACAGGAAAGTATAAACAATTATAATTATATTAAACATATTATTTTTCAGATTATTCAGAAGGTACAACGTGATGTATATTTTTGTCTTAATTTGCAGTACCGCAGTTTTAAAGTTTGATCTGGTGTGAAAAAATGGCAAGTTCTTAACACTCCAAACGGTTTACTCCAACACGCTGGAGATGAAAACTGCCCTATTTTGCTAATGACGAGGCTACGGAGAGATAACCTGCAGGTTTCATTGCGAGGCTTGTCGTTTGATCCCCTTTCGAAAAATATCAAAGGTGAGCCGCTAATGAGTGCCTCTTTCCCAATGACCTGATTCACAGGTGATTTTCGTTTGATTGAGCAGGCATGGAAGTTCGAAAAGGCTTTTAAAAACAGCTTTGCTGGGCCCTCACGCTTCTGAGCATTTTTGCTTGTGGTTCTCATGTGTTGTAACAATAACCATTTCCCCTTAAAGTCTCAAAATAAGGCATACAAAGAACGTTGTATCTCAGATTTCCAAAAACCGCTCTACAGGAAAACTCAATTCAACCGATTGAACAGATCAGGGATCTGTCAAGTGACTTTCTTGAAATAAAAATCAACAATTGTAAATTCACAACAATTGTTGATTGATAAAGAAAACCTCAAATGTTCCTAAGGATTAAGGGTCTGCTGTTCACTACATGCCTGAGGTATCCAGGGGAGAGGAACTTCATGGCAGCTGAGGAAGGACCAAACGAGTTTGTGAATTACTGTCGCCTGTGTTTTAACTCCAAGGGGAATGACTATCCACACACGGGTATTTTGCCAGCTTTCAGATTCAGACCCAAAGAGTTTGGATTACCACAACTATGTACCCCTTCTGATAAACGAGATCGAATCACTGCAAATTTGATTATTCATACTATTTATCCCTTATGTTTGAGAGCTCTACCATAAAAATGATTCCAAGGGGACTGGCATGTTTGGTATAGATATTTGTTTTTTTAACAAATTTAGTTTCTCATTAAAAATATTTCCCTCCCATTTGGAGACCAAGAGTAATGGCCTCTAAGAGTTGGTGTCTGTTAGGGATAATAACAACTGATCTCAAATGTTTCTTTTTGCTCATTGAAAGTGTCTCATAAATCTGTTCAATAGAGGCTGAGTTTCATACATATGGGACCAGTCAACACATTCCAGTGCTTTCGGTTAATTTCGATCTACCCTTACCCATGGTAGGGTGTGATAGACTTGAATTAATGCCCTTTCATGAGGGAATTTAGTGTTTCTGATTAAGGAATCAGCACTGTTTAACATGTTTTCAGTAAGTTACAAATGAGTACTTGGATGTCCCTCACTAGCTTATTTAAAAAGCCTTCCAGACGAAAATCAACTGAGTTTTAACATAAAGAACTTCTTAATATTTGCAAAGGCAAAATATTCATCTAGTATCATTCCTGCAATTACGAAAATTCAAGGGAAAGCAGAGTTTTTATATTTTCTTTGTGAAAACATTGCATCCCAGATATCTTTTGCAATAGGGTAAATTCATTTATATTTTAGTAATTGTGTAAAAAGACAAGAAAAGCCATTCATAAAACTGTCTTAAATCATAAGTACTTCTGTACTTGTAGAAAGAATATTTTCAACTTATGTTTTTACACTTGAAACAAGTTAGGTAATGAAAGATGGAAATAAAAATTAATTTAATTATGATTTATAAAAGTTCGAAATTCAATTTTCTCTCCTTATTACAATGTTCATTTTTAATTTAGAATTTTAAGTATTATGGACTTCTATTACGAAATAGAATACAAGTGATAGAATGAAAGCAACGAGGCCCAAAGAATAATTTTAGTTGAAATGTTTTGCTACATTTTCTAATCCCCATGTATAATGTTAAACATAAATCACTTATTTAGAAACTGCAGTGATTTGCATGTCTCTCTCTAACATGCTTAAACCCATAGGGGAAACAAATTAAAATCATAAAAATCTGATTTATATAAATTCCTACCCTGCAGTAATAAAAAGTAAAATTAAATACACTTTATACAATTTCTAAATTTCACTTTCATGCCACTCGGTAATTAAAATACTTAAAATTCAAAATTGTAAACTCAGAAAGAAATCATCTCAGTAGCCTATAAATAAGTTGACTAGATTTAAAACTGGGAGAATGGTGCATCAGTTACTCTGAAATAACCAAAGATCAATTCTAATGTGTCTGAAGGGAGGAAAAATTTCAATTTCAGAAAAAAATTTCAATGGGCCTATGCCTTACAATCTAGCTCACTAGTTAAACAAATTACAATTTTACAAACATATACACAATTTGACTTCATAACTATAAAATACTTTACAGAGAATGAATCCACAACAAAATCTAAAAAGTAAACTTTATTGAGTGGCTATCATATGACAAGCTGACACAACAAAGTTCACCATTTAAGACTCTTTGAAACAAGTGCTTGTTCCAAAAAATAATCATGTCAATACTTATACTCATTGATATCTAGTGAACAGTTTTTTTATTTCCTTATTTGATTTATCACAAGTTGTGTAGCAGTTAATAATGCAAGTATGCTGCATAACTAGTGAGTTGGCTTTTCTACCATATTTAAGATGACAGGTAAGGTAAGTATTTAAAAAATTTACACTTTTTCAATCTATCTTAATTTAATTTAATACAAGGGATTAGTTAATATACTATATCCAAAAGAATATTTCATATTTATTTACTTTTAAACCACAAAAACAGATTCAAATGCTTTAATTAAATTATTAAATAGCACAGCAGAAAAAATATATGCACTTCAAACACAGCAGTATGATTAAGGACTCGCATATTCTTCCCAAAGATCATTCTCTTTCATCTCTGAAATAGAAACAAATAATCAAAATACAAGGAAAAGCAAGTCAATATTTCATAATTGATAAAGTTCAGAAAGAAAATCTTACAGTAGCCTATATATACATTATAATTAGAATGGTGAACAAGTTAAATACAAAATATTCATATAAAGAGCAATTTTAATGCATGTCAATGGAAAGAAAATGTTACTTTCATAAAAAAATTCCATTAAGCATATGCCTTACACAATCTAGGTTTTTCCACCATACTTCACATTAAGCAAATCACAAAATACATTTCATAAACAAAATTTGACTTCATAACTATAGAATACTTAATAGGGAATGAATCCCAACAAAATCTAAGTTTTGCTATCAAATGGCAAGATGACACAACAAAGTTCAGCATTTAGAAATGTCTTGGGAGAAGTGCATGTAACAAAAATATTTCAATACTTACATTCAACACAATCTACTGAACATTCAAGTTCTTAAAATTATTTTTCGATTTACCAGTTCTGTAGTAATCAATAGTGCAAGAGCATGCTTGCAAAACAAGTTGAATTGCCTTTTTATCATACTCATCAAAATGACTGCTAGGTGTTAAAAATTATTATGCAATAGACTTAAGTACCATTTTCCAGATCTCTTTGCAGCTGAACCAAACTTTAATTAGGATAATATGAAAAAGTATTTCATAACTGCAAATACAAAAAAGCAAATTTCATGAGTAGTCAACAAACAAATAAACTGAATGAGACATTTTGACTTTAATATTTTTCAATTAGAATGCACATATAAAGATAGTGAAAATTGGGTATAAAAGGAGAAAATAGAATTCAGTAAGGCTCATAGGAAGCGAAAACATAGCAAGAAAATGATGCATAATTCAAAACCACATATTTTTAGAGTAAAGGGCAATTTTAATGTGTTTAGGGAAGACAAGGCTTTGTTAAAACCCATTTTCTTTAGGCTTAAGCCTTACAATCCAGCTAGTTTGTTTCAGCAGGCTTCACGAATCACGCAAACATTATATATACAATTTTAGTTTCTAATTAACATTAAGGGAAGGAAGAAACTCAAGAGTAAACCAGATTGAGTAGCTATAAATGGCAAGCTGACTGAACAAAATTTAGTTTTCAGTTATACATTCCTTCTTCCGGAGTCTAAATTAGCATTACTCTCTTCTCGCACACAAAAAAGGGAAGAATTATTCAATTATAGCACCAATATTTATTGCATAGAAAAAAGGACATTTAGAAATGTCATTTTAATGCAGAATACCAAACGTGATACAAATGGCTTCCATTTTGTTGTGCAGCATAGTTGGCAAAACATCCTTAAATTTATATTGAAATAAATACTTCACTTTTAGAACGGATTCCAAAGCAAAACATGACAGGTGCATTGCTTTTCCATTCTGATGAAGGAACATGCTCGCAGCTTCATATTTCTCCCTAACGCTCACATACATTCGAGTTCTGGGGGTGTAAAATGAAAGGAAAAAATAGCTCCACGCTTTGGCGATTGAAGTTGGCAAGGTAGCCGTTGGCGAGAAGTTATTGCTTAGGAGCTTTCTCAGCTTTTACTGTAGAAAATTTCTCAACCAATCACAAATGGCTGACGATTTGCACAGACCTGACCCGCAGGAGCTAGTCCCAGAAACTTCAAAGTTCAATCCCTCCTCCATCCCAAGTATTCCACTGAGGTATCCTCACCTGCCCCCATGAACTCTGATCAACAATCGGTTCAGACCAGCCAGTCAATCCCACACATACACAACCTTAAAGTACTCTTGGATATGTTTAAAAAGGCATGTATAAATGCACTAGCCCTGTAGACAAGCTTTTCATACTAGTAGATAGCCTTGATGGATCTAACTCCACCGCACCTTGAGTAGTCCCCAGCACTGTTTTAATCCTGCAAAATTGCCATCTAATTTAAATCTTATTCCAATAGCTTGTTAATCTAACCCTCCCAATTCATTTTGAACTTAAAACTCCAACTTAAATCTAACTCTCGTTTCCTTCTCCTGTACCCTAGAAATTTTATTGAATTAAATTTTACTTTGTAGACTAAACCTTAATAATCTAACACTCTCCAAGATTGGATCAACGAACCATTTCATCACAGGAACGATAGACTGCTTACTGTCAAATGTATTACCAGCTCTTTGCTCCTAGCTTACGCCACCCTACCTGCTCGAGTTCCAAATCCCTACTTATTTCAGTGCAAAGGATATTTCACCTGGAGATAAAGAGCTATAAAACTCCAACCAACTTGGAGATATAAGGCCTTTGACCCAGTGACTTCCAAACCCTCGCATTTCAAGGAAAAACCATTGTATTTTAAGTTAAAAGAATCTGAATTTTCTTTTCTAAGGTTTCCTTCATGTTTTAAAATTCTAGAATCAGTGGAGATTTTTTTAAAAAGAAAATATTTGCTAAAAGTATATAAGTTTCTATTTCAAAAATTCAGATTTCAATATTATATATTTCTTCATCAATTTCCCATATGTATAACAATATACACTCATGACCAAAATTATCTTTACATGCATAAAATCACGGATTTCTCAGAAACTGTGAACTATAATTTAATGAATTTGTGTGAAATGATACATAACATCATAACACATAAATACAAAGGAAAAAATTTACGAGCGCTTCATATGATATAAAACTGTAGCATGAAACAATAAAAATGGCAATAATATGTGGACAAGGAGAGTTCAGAAAAAAAAAGAAAAACTCAGAAAAAAATAAGGTTTATGAATTTAATATGGAATTTGATCTTCCCTGACGTGTACACACATATCACAACATGTTTTAATGCTGGCAATAATGTTGTTAACCACAGTTTGGGGAATTAAGTTCCACTCCTCCAGCAATGCGGTCTTCAGGGCATTTATATCTCTAGGAGGAGGATGTCTCAATGCAACTGCTTTTCCAAGGTAGTCCCATAAGTTCTCTATCGGGTTCAGATCAAGAGATTTTGCTGGCCACGGTATTCGCTCAATGGCTTCACTTTCAAGGAATTCGTCAACGAGGTTTGCTCGATGTGGACGAGCATTGTCGTCCATAAATAAAAAGTCAGATCCATATGCACCTCTGAAAAGTCTTACATAATGTTCTAAAACCTCATCCCGATATCTCTGGCCAGTCACAGATCCGCTGTTGAAAACGTGTAGGGGCGTACGTCCATCGATCATTATTCCTCCCCATACCATCACACTTGCACTACCGAAACGGTCACGTTCCATAATGTTCGAAGGAAGATTTCGCGTTCCTGACTCCCTCCAGATGTAAACATGTTTAGAATCGGATATTAAACTAAACCTCGACTCATCAGTAAAGAGAACATGGGTCCATTGGTGTTTACTCCAGTTCTGATGTTCTTTGCACCAATTAAAGCGACCCCTCTTTTGTTGTGAAGACAGTGAAACATACGAAGGGCAGTTGTTGCCAGATATCGATCTTGAGAATCAGTTGTTATTCGTTTACGACCTTGTCCAGGCCTCCTTACAACAGTTCCAGAGTTCTGAAATTGTTTCCGTAGCATAGAGACTGTCTTGAAATATTCACATATCTCGCTGCTTCCATAATTGTCTGCCCTGCTTCTAAACGGACGATAATTCGCCACAGATTCTTCCAAATGATACTTAGGAGCCATAACAAACCGTTTTGAGTCCTTGCACACTGAAATCAAACGATATATTGCAGAAATTCACTCAGACATTCACTTTGCGCAAAGAGCTTGATTCACCGTCGGATGATGTAACGCCTTGATTTGCATATCAGAAATCGTATGATCACTTTTGATTGGATAATGCTAATTGGGCTTGTCTTTCACACATTCCCTGCAAAAATGGATTACATCGTTTGGATATTTCATGGAATATCATTATTTTTGGGAATGCAAAGATAAATTTGAACACGAGTGTATTTGTTCAGTATTTTTCAATTGGTTACATTTTCTAATTTTTGTACTACATATATTTTAAGCTAAATAAATGCTAGAATCGAAAGAAATGCTAGCAAATCGAAACAAGACAAATGTCAACGTTGTTTGGATAGCCTTGCAATTAACAATTCATTTTGTTCTGCAGTTAAATTCTAATGAAGTTTTCTAATAATTGGTGTAAAAGCAACATTTGCATGCAAGTGAAAGTACGGTTTTTCTATTGTATTCTAAACCTAGATTGTATTTTGTGTTTGTTTATATGTATTAATTTAGCTCATGTGTGCTGTGATATTGAGGTAAATATTTTTCAGATGTATTACAAATCTCTCAAAGTTGAGTTTTCCAAGTGAATGTGGAAAGCAAAAATAATACTGGGTGTTTGATATCACTTGAGATCATTCAATATTCTTCAGTATACAACTAAATGATATTTATTTTTGGTGACTATTTAATGACATCAATAATAAATTTCTTTTAGTTAAGATGATTAGATTTATGGAAGAGCAACAATGAAAAAACTCACTTGGCCATAAAAAGAATTTCCTTGGGTCATGATTACTTACATATGGTTACGTATATACAGATGTGGTTGACATATTCATCAAATAAAATTGTATAAATATTGAACATGTATCAACTGGTTTCTATTATTTCTCAGAAATATGTTTTCCTTGTTTTATGTGTCAAAAATTTGTTTGTCATGTAAATTAGATACATGAAGCAGGATTGGCTCAAGGGATGGTTGAGCAGTATCATCGATCAGGTCATATTTCAGGCCTAGTATCACCTTATAACAATAGTTACCCTAACAGAATCGGGCAAACTGCTGTATGTTTTCAAATAATTACTCTTAAGAGAGTGAAAATCATATTTCTCCCTAAGAATCACAAAACCTTCTAAAAGATTGTCATAAGAGTAAAATGCTACACAGACGGTTATTCCTACTTCCAATTTTTGGCAGTTGCTGAATATTACTGGTTATATATAGAATTTGGGGAGTTCTGAGTTTTGGAGTTCCACTTTTTTGAATCCACAAATTTCTACAATAACACATGGATTTAAACTATTGAGTTAAATTGTGAAATTTCTCAATTTGTATATAATATCTAGTTATAAATAAATAAGATTTCTGCTTAACGTTGAAATGTGCTCCCCTCAATATTTCTTAAGCATTATTAATAGATGAAAAATAATTTTAAAAACAGTCTAATTAGTCCTCATGTAGCAAAAAAATAATGTAGACTGCCAAACACACCTG
Source organism: Meta bourneti (assembly GCA_933210815.1). Lineage (NCBI taxonomy): Eukaryota > Metazoa > Arthropoda > Arachnida > Araneae > Tetragnathidae > Meta > Meta bourneti. The sequence goes on along the minus strand of OW119933.1, from coordinate 41,040,536 downwards.
ACCTTTTAAAAAATAATAATCAGTCACCTAAGTGTAGGATTTTGCAACATTTTGGAAGATATGGACCGTTATTCGAGTGAATAAAAATGTGTTTTATGAAAATTAAATTGGTAAAAGTGGCTTTGTTTTTGGTATTATCATGCAGCTTTCATGATTCTTTTGCAAAATGATTTTCAGGTTTCTTGGCCATTTTAAGGATTTTGTTCTCGTTATTTTAGTATTTTCAATGAATTTTCTTCGAACCCCATATTTTATTCCTAACAGGAATAAAGTTCCCTTGGTGAAATTTAAGGAGACTGAACAAAGTATTGTAATTCATTTAAAGTTTGCTCATGTGATTTCAGTATATTAGAAAATGAAGAGAAACTTAATATCTAAAACTTTGTTGGTTGACATAGAAAATTATTCTCATTTGATGATCTCATTGATAGGAACTCATGGAAATTTCACACATTCAGCTTTGTAATTGTAGATCAATGAATGAAATCTCAATTTTCCATAGCAAATTAAAAATATTCAATTAAAAACTATCCAAGCTTCAAATTTATGAAAAGCTGATAGGAAATGTAAACTGCATTTTTTCTTGTTTTGTTTACAGGACTTATTTGTACTGACAAATAAAGTCTTCAAGCTGGGCAGAGAAACCTAAAAAGTTCAAATTTTTAAGGTGTTTTTGTCGCAAAGATGTTTCGATTTTTTTTATTTAGTCAAAATCCTATCTAACAACGTTAATATTCCAATTGCTCTTTATTCAGTAGGTTTATTTTTTGCATCTAATAACTTGAGAAAAACAAGGGCTGACATACAATGGTTGATCAGATAAAAACGAAGTTTTGTTCAAAACTTACTAAACGAAGATTTCCTTTCGGCAATTACGTTGACTTAGGTCTAATTATTAAAAGTGTTTCATATAGTTTATTGATGGTATTATAAGTTTATATTAATTGATAATAAATATGAGTGAAAAGTATAAAAACAAGTATCTGAGAAATTTTTACCTCCATTTAACGATACTAATCTCTAGTAGCGAAGGTTTTCTTCCATGAAGTACAGGGTTCGCACAGGCACAAAGGTCTTATTTTTCATATTTAATTTCACCTGCATTCCAAATCAAAGTTAATGATACTTGCCAATTGTTAAAAAATTGATGATATGGTATATTTATTGGTTATCAAAAACTCTCATTCCGAAAGATTTTCCGAAGGGAGTTTTTGAATCCTGCCCATCACGCACAAAGCATATGCTTGAAAAATCTCGCCACTCTTAAGACACTGATTTATGGTGTGTATGGTTTACCTGATTCGTATCATGGACATAGTGTGGCGGAACGGGTAAGAAACGGGGCAGAACTCGTGAAGAAACGGGGCAGAACTTTCGGCGCTGCTGTCACCCTTTTACGTCACGAAATAGGGGCTATCGTTCCCGTTTGTTCTCGCGGACATGCATGCTTTAGAACGCGCTCGAAATCTACAAATATTTACCTTTCTTCGGATTTTAAAGTGATAATTCATTCATGCCGTTCCTGGACGGTATGATGGGTGTACATAGTAAAAAAAAAAAGAAAAAAAGGGGGAGGCATCTTCTCTTCTGACTTCATGGTATATGAGAGATACTTACTTTTATGGGGATTCATTAGGCGCTTTCATTGTTAAAGTAGTAAGTATAAATGATACCGAAAAGATCACTTGCCATCTAGATAAGAGTTTGAATAGAGAAAGAACCGGGACGATGAGCTTGAAAGGCTTTAGAATTAGAAATCGAAAATAGAATTGATTAGAAATTTTAGATATTGAAATCAAAAGCTGAACTTATATTTGAATAACTTGAATGTCGATTATGTTTCGAAGATTCTACATATTTGATATATTGATTGAAATTGATGCATTGAACTGTGTTTTATAATTACCTGTCGAACAATTTGAAACTTTAGATTATTGAAAGTGTTTAATTTTGAACTGAATTTGCTTTTGGGTGTATTTTGGTGATTTGTGTATATTTTAAATATGCCCGAACCACAGTCAAATGAGTTGTTAAAAAGAAAACGAAAATATTTGAGAACAGCTGTTACTAAGGCAGTTAATGAGTTAGAAGCTGAGTTATTAAAGGCGCATTTAAATGCTGGGAATTTAGAAGAACTTGTAGAAATTCTTTCCATTAAATTGAACCTTTAACCTTAGTTGATCAACAACTTGAACCCCTTTTTGAACCCGAGGAATTTGATAAAGAATTTGAAACAACACAAGAATATAGAGAAAAGGTACTGCTTGGGCAGTTTCGTGCAAAAAAGAAAATTAGTGATCTTTCGGAGCCGTATGTTGTGCCAACTCCATGTCAAACACCTTTAACATCGCCCCGAGAAACAGAACAGTTTTCGAACTCAGATAATATTCGCATTAAAGTTCCAAAATATCATATTGCCCGATTCTATGGAGATGACGTCTCAAAATGGTTAACTTTTTGGAATAGTTTCGAAACGGCAGTACACAATAATGAAGCCCTAAACAAAGTGGATCGTTTCAATTACCTAAAAGCTCATTTAGGAGGATCAGCATTGAACACTGTTGAAGGTTTTCCAATTTCAGCAGAAGCTTACGATGAAGCTATATAGCTATTAAAGGATAGATTTGCTAATGCGCAAACATTAATTGAAGCACACATGAACAAAATTCTATCTTTGAAACCATTAAGAAATTCTAATGACATTCGTTCCTTTCGAAAATTTGTTGATAATTATAATGTACAATTAAGAAGTTTAGATTCATTGGGCGTATCACCTTCGCAATATGGAAGTATTTTGTGCCCTATGATATTAAAACTTATTCCATCTGATTTGGTGTTAGATTATAATAAATTGCTGAAGAAATCGGGATTGGATATTGAACATCTGCTTTCGTTTCTTACTCACGCTTTAACAGCGCGAGAACAAACATATTCCACAAGTGGCTCAGCTTTTGAATTGCATAATCGAAAACCAGATATGAAACAGAACATTTCGCGAGAACGAAGTTTACATTATAAACAAAATCAAAAAGTCTTTCATAGCGCGAATGAATTGCTTTCGGCGCCAGTAAGGGAAAAAACTAATAAACGGGAAATCGCATGTGTATTTTGTGATACCATGACTCATAGTTCAGACAGCTGTAATTGGGTTGCGAATCTTTCGTTGGCTGAAAGGAAAGATATTTTATTGCGAAAGGGCGCCTGTTTTAACTGTTTAAAAGTAGAGAAGCATTTATCGCGTGCCCAATAAAAAAGACAAAGTGTGATTTTTGTTCTGGATTACATCATACATTTTTTTGTTTTAAACAACAAAAAAGGGAAGGCTCCAATGGGATCGAGACAGTATCCACAGACTTGTCAAATCAAAGTAAAGGAGAGGTTTTCTTGCAAACCTTGGCCGTTTACATCCAAAATGAAAATTCTGGGCAATTAGTGAGAACAATATTAGATAGTGGAAGCCAAAAAAGTTGCGTTTCGAAATATGTCGCAAAATTTATGGGTCTAAAAAGTATCGGGAAAGAAACGATAACACATGGACTTTTTGGAGGTCATCAAATGACTGAAGTTCATAATAGATATTCGATCAAGTTATGCAGTCATGATAATAAATTCAGTTTTATCGTAGAGGTTCTTGATCAGAAGAACATTTGCTTAGGAATTTCTAGAATTGGTGATTATCGCCTTTTACAGGAATTGACAGAACTCAATATATTTATTAGTGATTCTTGTGTAAATAATAAACTTTGCCTTTTTGAAAAAGATGCTAGTGAAATTCATATTTCATTGGGATCTGACATTATGGGAAAATTACTTACTGGTGAGAAAAAACAACTTTCGAGTGGGCTCACAGCAATCATTACTCGTTTAGGATGGACTGTTATGGGAAAATCAAGCAATGAGTATAACTGTGAAGCAGAAAATTCTCTGCTTGTACATTCTCTGCTTACGAATCAAAAGAAAATATCAGATCTCTGGGAATTAGACTCGTTGGGTATTACAGATCCTAGTGAAAAAAAAATAGAAATTAGAATTGCAAGATCTTGCTCTGAAACATTTTGAGAACACGGTATCGCGAGATGACGAAGGTAGATATGTTGCTTGTATTCCGTGGATAGAAGGACATGCAAAACTTGGAGACAATTTAAATTTGGCTGAAAGGAGATTAAAGAACACTGTAAGATCTTTAAAAAATGCAGGAAGACTTTCTGATTATGAAAAAATGTTTTCTGACTGGGAATATGAAGGCATTATTGATAGAGTCGTACCGGATGAAAATAATAAAAGTGATAAATTTCACTATTTGCCACACAGACCAGTGTTCAAGGAAAACTCTACGACTAAGATTCGCCCAGTCTTTGATGGGTCAGCTCGTCATGGAAATTTTTGTTCGCTGAACGATTGTACGATTGTATAGAGAAGGGTCCCAACTTAATTGAACTGATACCGGCAATTTTGAATCGGTTCCGCGTAGGAAAAATAGGCGTCATATCTGACATTCGAAAAGCTTTTTTGCAAATTGCCTTACACGAGAATGACAAGAACTTTTTATATTTCTTGTGGTGGGAAGGTGGCAACCCTGAAAAGGTTGTTATATACAGACACTGCCGAGTTGTTTGTGGCATTTCGTGTAGCCCCTTTTTATTAGCTGCAGTTTTAACCTATCTCCTAAAGCAAGCTCCCGAGCATTTAAAAAAGATTGCTGAAAAACTGAACAGCTCCATGTACGTCGACAACTGCGTGACGAGTGTGAATTCATCAAGAGAACTCAAATCTTTTCAACGAGACTCTAGAGAATTGTTAGCATTGGGTAAATTTGACTTGCGTGGCTGGCGTCACAATGATGTGTGTGAACCAGAATTTGATTATGAGGTTGACCATCGAGAACCCAATCAACTAGAAGTACAAGTACTTGGGCTTTTATGGAATGTAAAAGAAGATACCATGTCCTTTCCTTACAGCAAAGCAGAGGTTAAAAAAGAGCTCATTACAAAAAGGATAATCCTTTCCGTTGCGCACCAAATTTTTGATCCGATTGGAGTCACATGTCCTATCACTCTGCTTCCCAAATTGCTTCTACAGGACTGTTGGAAGATAGAAGTGTCATGGGATTCTAAATTGCCTGTAGAAATTGAGAAAAAATTTGAAAATTGGAAAAAACTACTTACAGAACTAGAGAACCTAAAAATACCCAGAAGACTCTCGAACTTCGATCTTGAAGATGCTAACCTATCTCTACAAGTTTTTTGTGACGCTTCGAAACTGTCCTACGCTACGCGTGTTTTCCTGCGTGCAGAAAAGGATGGAGAAGTGTCATGCCAATTGATCCAAGCTAGATCAAAAGTCGCGCCGATAAAAGGTATTTCAATTCCAAGGTTGGAATTGTTAGCTTGTTCAATTGGAGTACGACTAGCTGATTCAGTAAAGAAGGATTTACATATGGAAAATATAACAATTTTCTGGTCAGACTCAATGGATGTTCTCCATTTGTAAAAAGGGAAGGTCCATGGCGACATTCGTTGCTAATAGGGTTGAAGAAATAAGAAGACTCTCGTCGAAGGAAGACTGGAAGTACGTTCCAGGTATTCAGAATCCAGCTGATCTACCGTCGAGAGCTGATCTACCGTTCAATGAGGACTCTCATCAAAGAACGTTGGTGGGAAGGATCAGATGGGATTAGAAACCTGACAAAAGATTGGCCAAAATTAGAACATTTTCCAAATATGGAAGTGGTTAATTCAGAGAAGAAGAAAACTATCGTAACCGCAGCTGCTATGCAAGGTGAAGAAAAGTATTACCATCAATATTCATCGTATGTTAGACTTGTAAGAATTACTGCTTGGATGACAAGGTTTTTGACGAACCTGAAGAAAGTCAAGAATCAAAGGATATTAGGAGATTTGCAATCTGACGAAACCAAGAAAGCCGAACGCACATTGCTGAAACAGGTACAAATGGACGTATTTTGTAACGAGACTGACAAAAGATTAAACTCTTTGCAAGTAATCAGAGACCCTGAAGGAATTTTAAGACTAAAGACTAAAATTTTTTTGAGATGACTACGAAGATTTCCGTTTACCTATTATACTTCCATCCAACCATACAGTAGTTAAAGCTCTCATTGTTTATAGACATGAACAACTGGGACATTCCGGAGTTCAGATGCTTATGAACAATCTCAGAAAATTACTGGATTTTAAAAAGCAGAAAAACTATTAAAGAAGTCATCAAGTCTTGCATTGTTTGTAACAGGTTCAGTGTGAAACCCGTGTTGGGACTCATGCCTCAAGACCGTGTGAGAGATGCTGCTATATTTGAAATCAAAGAATTTGACTTGGCAGGACCTTTTATTCTTAAGGAAGGAATAAAAGCTTGGATCTTGATATTAACTTGTGCCGTATTCCGAGCTGTGCATTTGGAACTGCTGACATGGATTTCGACTGAAAATTTCCTTCTAGGTTTAAGAAGGTTTATAGCACGCAGAGGTAAACCCTCCGTAATTTATTCAGATAATGGAACCAACTGTAAGGGTGCTCGTCTAAGGGAAAAAGTTGATTTAGAAAAATTGAAGAACCTGGAAGAATTAAATTCAATTTCGTGGAAATTCATACCTCCTAACGCTCCCTGGTGGGGAGGTTTCTGGGAACGACTAATCGGCCTTATGAAAAGGATCTTAAGAAAAACTCTGGGAAAATCGTCATTGAATCAAGAAGAAATGAATACCGTTCTTTGTGACTGTGAAAGCTTGATTAACTCAAGACCATTGACTTATGTTTCGGATGACGCCGAAGACTTAGTACCTCTGACTCCAGCAATGTTCTTGCAGGACATTAGAGAAGTAGGAGTGCCAGAGTTGGATCAAATAGATGAAGATAAGTTGAAGAAGAGATTAGCTTACCGGTACAGAGTTCAAAAAGATCTGAGAAAACGTTTTAGAACGGAATATCTTGGCCAATTAAGAGAAATGCGTAAAGTCCAAAAGGAAATTACCTTAAGTGAGGGAGACATTGTTTTGGTGGGTGAAGACCATATCAAAAGACTGAACTGGAATTTAGGGAGGATTTTGAAGCTCTACCCTGGCAAAGATAGCAAAGTCAGAGTGGCTCTAGTTAAAACCAAATTTGGCTCTGTTTTGAGACCAGTGCAGAGATTATACCAGTTAGAGTTAAAAGAACAAAACAAATCATATCTATGCCCCACTAATTTTCCTCTACTTTCAGATACTAATGGAGGAGATTCTTTTCCAATTATTTTAGACAACAATACTAATAGACTCCAAAAGGAGACAGACACTTCGCTCCAGCCCGGTTCCAGTGATCCAGTAAGTGTAGCTGACTTAGAGACGACACTAAAACCACTCCAGTCACCAACGGATGATCCTGATCATGGTGAACCAGATAAACCTCAACAGTCGGAGCCTAGTAGATCCCGTTACGGACGAATTCTGAAGACACGAAAACATTTTGAACTTTGACATTGACTGAAACTTTTTGACATTTATTGAGTTTTTTTTCTTCTTTTTGATTGTCCAAAAACTCAAAATGGGTAGTGTCGCGAACGATCACCCGAATTGCAATTGTGGTTCACGTGTGGTGGCGCGACAATCGCACTGCTGAGTAGAGTCAGATTCGTTATGTGGTGTTGTGCCGTGCTTTTCTGTTTTGTCATGTCAACCATCCTGTATGTGGTGTTATAGAGAAGAATAAATATGTTTTTCTCTAAAACATATGAATCGTCTTCATTTCGATTAGAATAAGCATTTTAGGATGAAACCCTCAAGTTCATTCACCGTCCCGGACCTTTTGGAAGAATCGAAACAAGATTGAGGTAAGTGATACCTCTTTCTTCCTCTTTGAAATCGAAACTTGAATTGGAATAAGAATTTTTATTAACAGAAAATTCTACAAGGGGCGCGCACGTACTGGATGATCTTAATTATTACAATCTAAAATGGAAGGTGTAAGATAGTTTCGTTTTCCAGTTCTAAAAATTCCTACTGTGTTAATGGCCGCATGAATTACTACCACACAAGTGAAAAGATGTTGCTCATTAGTAACAACTAGATTGTAAAGGAGAATTCGATCTAAAAGCTATACTAATGATTATATTTGAAGACCAAGTATAAACCATTATAGTCATTGATTTAATCTAACTTGAACAAGTCGAGCTTTATCAGAACCGAAAAACATACTAGGAACCTCAAATGATTTGTTCACTCATACGTTGTAATTGTCCCGTTGGTTATCCAAACCTGCCCCCCCCCCATTACTTTAAGTACATGTTTATCTCCTTATATAAGCCCTGGTTTATACCATAGCTGGAATCTGTTCTCATCTAGTTCAGTTTCACTGACAGTTGTCTCGCAATTGTACGTTTATTTTTTAACAGTTCGAATTTTTTGGTTCTCGATTATTTCTCGCGTGTTAAAAGCTATGCTTTACTTACCTTTAACATATTTCATACTACCATTTAAGTAGTCTGTTTATATGACCAGACCGATAGCTTAGAGGCTCGTTTCGGACAATATTATGTTGCCAAAAAAGTGCAACATGATCTGAATTGTGAGATGTGCTGTTCGATCTTGTCAAGTGAAAAAGAAATAACTTATGAATGTTCGGAAGAGTTTATTCACCAATATATAAATTAAGTGATGGGGTGGCCTTACATGGCCTAAGGAATTTACGGTACACTGATAGTTTGTACGTATATCATATTTTTAATGAATTAATTAATGAGCAGTATGAAGATTTTCTGCCACACAAATTTCAGAAAAGATTGTTGGTTGAACTAACTCTACTTATAATAGGTATCTTCAATGAAATATCTGTAGAGTGCCACAATTGGAAAATGGCACAAAAATGTATTATTAGAAAATGTGTGTATAATGGCAAACATTTTACTTAAAAATTATTGTAAAGCAAAAAGTGACGTGCTGAAAAAACCGCAAAATAGAAAAACTTGCAATATTTAAAAATTAAAAGCATTGTGTGAGTTGAACCTATAACTAAAGAAAAATAAAAGTTTGACTTTTAGAGGTCATGATAACCTGACAACGTTTTTGCTTATAATTTAAATTACTGTATTACATTATCACACCAATATGTATAACCATTATTTAAAAAAAGATTGTTAGCTTAAAATTTAACTTCAAAACATTGGTTTTGAGCTATTTAAAATTCCTGCTACTTTTTAAATTACAATAAATTATGTTTTCTTCACCTTTAGAATGTTTTAATGAAAATTGTGTGTAATTTTATTTTCTACAAATTTTGGATTAATTTCAAAGTTTCATATGCATTAGCTATTGAAAAATTAATATTTTTTATTTCCTTACATTTATAAATCATATACACTATAATAAATATATCGATTTCTTATCGTAAAAGCTGTTATATTAAAATGTTACTTTACACACTTCAGAGAGGAAATTAAATAAGAGATGTTAATTGTTGAGAAAGAAAATTTTAAAGTTGCATACAAAGTAAAAATAGAATTTGTAGGTATATTTCTTTAGTTAAAATATTTTCATAGGAAAAGGAATTATATTTTGACAGGCTACCACCTTTATATACTGAAAATTCCGTAAAATTTAATTCTTGAATTTCATTCGCCTCAGACAAACACAATTTTGTTAAACACGGCTTTAGTCTGAAAGAAATTTCAGAGCACTATTTGATATACAGAGAAAGATCCTAGGGTTTAATAAGTGAACAGTTAAATCAAGAATTATTAAGAAAATGTGAACAATCAGAAATGCAAGTTTTAACTATTGTAAAGGATTACTTACAAATCATACAAGAATGGATTTGTTTCATTCTTTATATACCTACAGTTTATTACTATTTTTTAAGTTGTCAAGTTATCCAAAAATTTATTTGTTCAATTTCGCAATTTATTCTAAAAATAAGTATTACATAAATCAAGACAATGATTACTATTAAATAGGAAAGGGATCGAAAATATTTTTGGCTACATTTACTTCAATTTGAATTTTACAAGAAAGAGCAAAATTATTCCCACTTGTCACATAAGCATGGCCATTCAAGTCTTTTAAATTGCTCTATAATTACTGAATGACTTATTTAAAACTGCTTCTATTCGTTCCAAAATTCATCACCCTTATTTGTAAAAGGTCAAAACTCTAATGTAAGACAAATATTCAACATTTTAACGAATTCTGTTACTGGGATCGCTTAACAAAAATTGCTCCAAACACTTTATGTTAATCCCGGTAATACAAAGGAACGAATATTTTTATGTGAAAATTAATCCGAAATTAACAAAATGATTAAGCTGTGCTGTTATCTTGGAAAAAATGGATTGATGGATTTGCTTATATCGAGATTTTACTATCTATTTCCGTCTGATTACGGACTCTTCGCTTGCTAATTCATCTCTCCAATGGCCACCCATTTCGTGACGTCACAGAAGCTGCACTCAGGCCCGTTCCTTCACGATGGTCCCGGGCGGAAAAGTTATAGGTGTGCATTAAAATTTTACATTGAAGATGAGTATGGTTTCTCTAGGCAAAGTTCCAATAAAAAGGACGTAATTTATGTACTAGAGAACGGAATAGCCCGTTGTGTTGCTCCAGTGTGACATACCTACCTGTTCTAGAGAACGGAGAAAACATTTCGAAAGCAAAGAGATATCTGACCCGCAGCATCAGAGAACTGTACGAGTTGTGTACGGAGACATATGCTTCCATAAAACTTGGATGATCTAGATTTTACTCGTTACGCCCAAAATGGGTGATTCCCCACGCAAAAAAAATACTTATTTATACATTTACTGCACTAATTTTGATCTATGTATTACTGCTTTAAGGAATTATCTTTCATCAGGAATGAGTCAAGAAGATTTGAAAAAGTATGTTTTGTCATTGGTAGTGTGTAATCCCAACAATGAAAAGTGCGTTTTTCAGGAATGTTTGAACTGCCCAGGTGAAAGTGGTGAGGACCAGAATCATTTAGGATTGAAGATGAATGCGAGTCTGTAGTCGCATGTCTGTCTGGATGTGAGTCTGCAGTCTGATGATGAGACTAACATTCGCAATATGGGAAAATAACAATTTGATGAAAAAGACAGTGAACTTGTTTTTATTTCAATTGCTGCGCAATGGACTGTGAAAGCAGTTTCCTATCTACGGTTAAGAGAAATACAAAGAATTCTTTTATACATAATGAGAGACTAAAACAGAAAAAGACACTACCTTAATTCACTGTGATTTTTTTTTTTTTTTTATGGGGCCGCGGTGGCCCGGTTGGAAGAGTAACGGACTTGCAACCGAAGGGTTGCGAGTTCGAATCCAGCCAAACACCGTCGTGTACAAAGGGGGCTGGTGCACGTTAAATCTGTCGTGGCCTCAAATGTCCTCACGTTGGCATGGTGTGGAAGTTTGGAGAGTGGGGTGCCAGCTCAGGTGTTGCCTCGTCATCTGACCGTGGTTCAAAATTACGTGGTGTTGTCCTCGGATCTTTCCCTTTGGGATTGATCCCGGACCGTCACCAATAGCCCATTGTGTTGCTCCAGTGTGACGTTAATTGAAATTCCCCCACCCCCCCACTGTGATTTTTCTGAGAATTGGTCCTTAATATAAGATGAAGTACAAGGATTTCATTGGACTAATTCTCAAATCACTATATTCACAGCTATAATTTACCAAGGTAGGTAGGTAGGTATTTTAATTAACGCCACACTGGAGCAACACAACGGGCTATTGGTGATGGTCCGGGATCAATCCCAAAGGGAAAGATCGAGGACACCACCACGTAATTTTGAACCCACGGTCAGATGACGAGGTCACACCTGAGCTGGAACCCCACTCTCCAATCTTCCACACAACGCCATCGTGAGGACATTTGAGATCACGAGTTTTAACGTGCACCAGCCCTCTTTGTACAGGACGGTGTTTGGCTGGATTCGAACTCGCACCCTCCGGTTGCTAATCCGTTACTCTTCCAACCGGGCCACCGCGGCCCCTTAATTTACCAAGGAGAGTTTACAAGTTATGCTGTTATTAGCGATGACACTGTACACGATTCCTGCCATGCATTGATTGCATTAAATAAAATCAAAATAACGAAGATTTCAACATTTAAAGATGTTAAAATTGTTAGTGATGGTGCTGCTAGTCATTTCAAAAATAAATTTCAACTATATGAAATGGAAAATTCTTCTGTTAAGAAATAGATTTTCAGTGCGACGGGACATGGTAAAGGACCATGTGATGGAGTAGGTGGCATTTTGAAACACTACGCAACGAAGCACAATCTATCATCTGTAAATTTAGAGAAAGCATTCAAACTGAAAGATACTTTGTACTCATTCCACCTCGTTATACACCTCGTATCAATTTAATTTTACTTGATAAAAGAGAACTGTTGGATTTCAGGAATAGTTAATTTAAAGAATGGGATAGTCTTCAGAACCAGGAATCCAAAAGTCGCATCAATGGACTTGTTTTGAAAGTCAAACTAGAGGAAAAAATACATTCATTGGTAGATCAAGCATGCATCCTCCCAAACAAGTGTTTCTAAAAGCTAAAAAGTCGCTATCCAAAACGGCAATATTCACACTAAGGAAAATGGCTCGGTTATTTCTCACGACATTAATTGCTTGTGTTAATGAAGAATGGTACATAGATGAAATTATCGATGTATGTTATGAGCTCAAGAAAGTAACGGTACATTTAATGCTCCCTTTTGGTCCATCAAATGTATTTAGCTTTCCACCCCAACATATGCACAAATGCTCTGTGCCACTCAACAATATTTTTAAAATTATTAAGAAACTTATTCTCCTGATAAAAATTTTAAGTTTTTTGTATTCCAAAATCGGTCTCTAATGAAATACACAAACTATACGTCCGGTAGGTAGGTATTTTAATTAATGTCACACTGGAGCAACACACGGGCTATTGGTGACGGTCCGGGATCAATCCCAAAGGGAAAGATCCGAGGACACCACGTAATTTTGAATCACTGTCAGATGACGAGGCAACATCTGAGCTGGCACCCCACTCTCCAAACTTAAACTACACGTCCGAAAATTATGATATGGGAATGTGTGTAACTGCAAGAATCGTAGAATATTAACAATAGGCAATTTGTGAATTATTTTGTGAAATGTTGATTTGAATTCTCTTCATGTAAAATATCTGTTCGACGCTCGCCTTATTCATAACGTGATTTTGAGCCAAACATGAGATTTAATAACTCACACATTTCTTTCATCTTAATATTTTGTTAAATTTCATTGATTATCACATGACAACATTTCAAGACAAATAAATGTGGCTACCATACAATAAGTAGATTTTAAAACGAATTCTCACTTATTTACAACTTTAATTATTTTCCCTTTGCTTATCCGTTTTATCACTGTTTTGTCAATTATTTTTCACTATTATACGAAAATATATCTGAATTGTTATGTTATTTCACTTACAATTATTCTTTTCGCTTGTAGTTCTTTTCACATTTGTATGCAATATAGTTGGTTGGTTTTTGTGGCGCAAGGGCCATATTTGGCCAAGTGCAACATAGAAATGTTTATGAAAATTCATCTAAATGTATTTAAAATATTTTATACATTTTGAATTGTATTTTTTAATATCAAAATAAAATAGTTCATTTTTGATTAATTTTAATTGTGTTAATTTAATTTGTTATAGGAAAGATCAGTTACATTCTTTGACTTTGTTTATTCCATTTCTGTTTATATATATATATTTGCATTAATTGGAATTATCTATTTATTTTATGAGTAGGGTAAACAATAGTTATTGACACCCTTAAGGCAATATGTATACTATAAATTCATAGGAAAATAGTAAAAATAGTTCAATCAAGTTGAAATCCATTGTAACTTTTCCTGAATTACTCTACTTCAAGCTGAATAAAGGGTTTCATACAAAAATTATCCCTGGAAGGTATTTTGCAATATAATTGAGAATAAATAGAACAAAATCGGTTGACACCCTATGGATGAGTAATTGCATCAGTTATTGACATCCCTTCATTCTTTAGTTTATTTTTGCAGTATAAATGGACTTATGCAAAGGAAACTATGGCTAATCTATCTTACAAAACATGCTCATGCTCTTTTCTTAGCAAAAACAGAAGAAACCGTCCTCTTAACTAGTACCTTGTTTGTATACTTCTTGATTATGTTATATTACCTTTCTCGATGTTTACAGTTTGAAAATCTTTTAACACAACTGACTTCTATGATTCACAAGGAATTTTTCCCGCCCTTATTTGAAACTGAACATTGACATGAAAGCTAATTTTTTTTTAATTAAAGATTAGGGTGTCAATAACTGTCTAGTTTACCCTATATAGATGCCTCATATACAGATCCCCTTTTTAATAAAGCAGGAATTTAATATTGTGAAAACGTTATATAACTAATGCAGGTAATATTTTCACTAGTCGTTGAAAGGGATTCCCTATAAAATTTAGGTATTTCGAGAAGATTTTCATCCTGTCATAGGGAATTTGATATGCCCTCAGGGATTTTTTGTATCTTGATAGGGAATTTAACGGTACTTTTTTCTGGTTGGTTTATGGCGCAAGGGCCATGTTTGGCCATGCTGCGCCAGACACAATATCAAGACAAACACAATGAAAATTTTACTGACACAGAAGAGAGAATACACCCAGGGAGGAATGCACCTGACAGGAATCGAACCTGCGCCGCCTACAACTCGAAGGTTGCTAACGCAGTGGGCATACCCACTGAGCCACGACAGCCCCCATTACTTTCTGATCTCATTGGGTTTTCTCTCAGATCATTATTACTCAAAATAATTTATAAACTTAACTACTCAAAAACTGCTTATATATCCTGATCGGATATGAATATAGGAACTTCGAAAAAATAATATTTTAAAAGATGGCTTTTTTTGAAAAAATGAGTTTAAAATTGATGAAATTGAAAAATCGATATTTTAAATACTATTTAAGTTCTACTAATGAAATTAGCATTAATATTTTGTTTGAAATTTCACAATTTTATTGAAAAAAAGTAAAATTTCATTTGCGACTTTCATAGACCTGTATCTCGAAGAAATTTTTTTCCCCGAGATTATAAAAATATGTTGATTCAAGTTGGTCCAAAATGTACCTGTGTGCAAAATTTCATTCGATTTGAAGATGGTGAGGTGAACAGCCATAGCTCGATTTGACTGGATTCACCCATTGTTCAATTTGTTTAGCTTAACTGAATTAAACATATGTATAGGGTCTGGTGGTGTAAAGTGGGTAGTCCATGCAAGAGCTACCTCATTAATTATAAACCGTTTTGATGGAAAGTTAAACTCACAACAATGTATTTAAGTTCTTTAAAAAGTTTTTCAATCAAAAACATTTTACTCGTAACACCTAGATCCTGGTGGCCTCTTGTTTGTTTTGATCTAGTCATGTGGATTGTAGTTGTCTGAGAAACTTTCTATTTATGTATGCCTTTCTAAAACTATTATATATTTTTTGTTCACCTGAGCTAGATAAAGGACTTGTTAACATATTCTAATAAACAGGCAAAAAATTATAACATTTTTAATGCTAGATGTTTGTAAATGAAGTGGGTATAGCTTTAGGCTTAGCGGCAACATTGATGAAACTTCTTTTGGGGTTCATTTATGCTAAAGATCATTTTTAATAAGCAAAAATGAATAGGTATATAAGTATTCCATAATACGTATGTATAGGTATATTATGGCTACTCCAATTGCAAGTTGTACCATACAGTCCTTAGATGTTGAGGTTTCCATGCCACTGACAATAACATGGAAAGGAATTTCAATATCATGGTACAAGAAAAAACGACATGCAAAATGTTTTTAAGGTCACATTTCTGTCTATTGAAATGGTTATGTGAATCATTAAAATTAACCACGTTGTGAAAGAATTTAAGGAAAGTGGTTATATACTGTAAATTGATAGGCTGTGGAATGCAGAATTTTAAGGATAGAAAAGGCATTAATTTCCCAGAATGAAGTTCAATATGTTGTAAGCTTGTCACAAAATGAAGGGAATCAAGCTTCACAAGAAATAAAATAATTTTCAAGCAACTTACATGCCAGATAAAACTACTGTTTTCACTGTTAAAAAACCTGAAATTAGCAATATTAACAACCCTGTCGAACTCCTATGTCTACTGATGTTAGAAATGATACTCAGAATTCATTGAGAAAAAGGGAAAGGGTTCAGAAAAATAGGTGAGGTATTAACAGAGGCTCTATCATCCTAGAGTGTTTATTTCAAGAAACATAAGATAGGTCTAGCAAAGCCAAAAAGAAAAAACTTGAGAACATCAGCTCAAGCTCTTACTGAAAAACAGTTATGGAACCAGAAGAAAATACTGAAGAAACATAGAGCAAAATTGACAGCAGCATTATTAACATATTATCCAGCACAAGGTTCTTGGGTAATATGTAGGTTCAAAAAATCAGTTCAACAATTCGTTGAGCAAGTAACAGAAGTCAGGAAAGATTCATTCTTTCTTAAAAATCTAGAGTTAATTGATGGTTTATTTTCTATGAAAGTAGGATATTGGCATAATAGATTTTGGAAGCATTTATTATACACTTTTTGTGAAAATTGCAACACAATGAAGGAATCATGCAAATTAAACGAAACTTGCAGGAAATGCAAAACAGGTTAGAATATGCAAATGATTAGAATTACAAAGCGATCACGCATGTGTGGGCCGAGAAACACCCTCTAAACTTCCAGTGATGCGTGTGTGGAAGAGATGGACCATGGAGAACCGGACAAGTCGAAACCCCGGCAGTGGGCCACTCAATATGACGTCACCACGGGACGACAGACCTCATCCGCATGGCGGTGACGGACCGTACAGCGTCCTCTCGTGCGTTGGCACAACATTGGACCTGAACAGCGGGTGCTACATCAGGGAAGTTGTGGAGCCCGAGGTCCTACCCCTCCTGCAACGCATTCCCGGAGCTGTATTTCAGCAAGACAATGCCCGTCCACATGTTGCTCGGAATGTACAAGCCTTCTTCAGTCCACGAGATTCCGCTTCTTCCATGGCCTGCACGTTCCCCGGATATGTCACCCATTGAGCTTGTCTGGGATTACATCGGACGGCGACTCGCTCGTCGGGCACAGTACGGTTGAACTTTGGCATCAGTTAGAGGCCATCTGGAATGCCATTCCTCAGCATGACATTCAGAATCTGTATGATTTATAGTTCTGTAAATTTGATCGTTTATTTAAACCACTATAAGTAATACGTGGAATAAATTTCATTTATTTCTGATGATTTTTCAATACTGTTGCCAATTTTCACAAACAGTAGTGTACATACATTGCCACAAAGCCTACATTTGATAATCATGAACAGTTTTGATATATAATCTCAATATCTTTCTCAAAATTCATGTTAACATGTTTTCATGAATTTTGAATAATTTGTTTTGTATTATTCAAATTTTGTAGAATTTTTGACTGTTATTTACAGTGAAATAAACACTCAAACATAGTTCAAGTACACCTTGACCTACAGCATTCATAAACGTTGTTACGAATTATAAGTTTGGCATTTAGAAGGCCACTAAAATAGTAGCTCATTGAACAGAGTTAATTTAATAGTAGCTCATTCAAACAAAAATTGTTCTTTTAATACTTTTTATCAATTATATTATATTAATATTTTTTTAACCATTTAATATGATATAAAAATACTCACTTAACTAAAAATATAGGATTAAATATGAAGAAAAAACATGCAATATGTTCTTGAATAATGTAATGCATATATAATGCAAAGAAAAACAGCATCTCTTTGTCATTGCTAAATTCTACCTTTCAAATTGAAAACTGTTTTTATACCCACTTAAAAATATTCAGGTATAAAAAAAGGCTATATTTGGAAGTTTGTGTAAGTCTACATAAGTGAGAAATCGCATTTTGTCAACCACTTCTTCCAAACAATATTGCACTTAACAGATATTGTATTACAATGTGTGAATTTGAGACCACAAAAATCTCCATTTATAATTATTCCGACATGAAGAGCGGGTTTTCTATTCGAACACTAGTTTTAGGCTCCCCTCTTGGTAAATTTCAGGTTTTGCAACATTGTACATAATTGTAGTCTATTTTTCGTTTGACATCAGATACTTTTTATCTTAAAAAATGTGTAACAAGTCTGTTTAGCAAGAGTTGTAATAAATTGGTTACTACGTTATCGCCAGGAGTCAATTTTTAAGCATGAATCGTAATAAATGACAAATTTAATGCCTGCCATTTGCTTAGTGTACTAATATACACAAGTTAGTTGAATTTCTTACACTTTACTGGAAATGTTGTGTTTGGATTATTTATTTCTGCCAACTCAATTGTCAAGCATTGTTAAAAGCAATAAAATAGAGTCCAGTTTGTTAATAATAAATATTTGTAAATAAATATTAAAATTAATAGTGTTAGTCAGTTTTGACAAGTATCCATGTGTAATGTACTTATTTAATAATCTCATTTGGTGTTAACTGAATCTTTCCACTTCCTTCACAAATCCATTGAAGATAGATTGCATTTTGTTTCTACGCTGTGTGAATAATTTCCAACTCTGAATTAAAAATATTTAGAGAAAATAGCTAGAAATATTAGAATTGCAATAGTTATGCCTAAGACTCATTTGAAAAATAACATTTACTGTCTTAAATATGAAACAAGCCAATAAATGCACAAAATATACCAAAAATAAATTTATTACATAAAATATTTTAATCTCTAGAGTTCTGTCATATCTAGTTAAGCAATATATAATAGTTTCCTAACCCTTAGACCATTGTATATTAGATTGATGCTTCCACCAAAATTTCTCCTAAAATTTCATAATAATGCATGTTTAGAAATAACAGTAAAATTACTTTCCTTTGGACATTTTTGATTCAACAATTAGATGATTGATTTGATAACAGATTTTTATTAATTTTATTATAACTTTGAGAATGTATGTTAGTTGAAATCCCTCTACTTCAGGATAGCCCAAGGGAAAACAAAGATTGCTTTCAAGTGATTTGGATAAGTGATCATCTTTGTGATTTATTTTATAAAAAATATTAAACCAGTTTTTGTAAATCACCTATTAAGTTTTAAAGTAATGCTTCACGTAGGTGGCAGACAAAACTAATTAAAATCACATTGAAGTGCTAATCAAGAACTAAAAAGAAAGTGTAGTTTGCTGTTAAATGAATAAGTTTGTAAAGTTATAGTTTAGAGACATTGAAGTCAGTCTGTCATGTCATGCTGTTTTAAAATATAACACATGAAAAGCTTTTAAGATCAAGATATAAAATATATGCTTTACACTATTAAGCTTTCAAAATACATACATCACTGCAAAATTACATTGAGAAAATATCCATCACAAGGTGAAAAAGAAAGGAAAAGTCAATGGTCTAAAGGGGTTAATTGAATCTACAATTGTACTTATTTCGATTTGGACACTAACAATGAATAAAAATATTTCAAAATTTTAAGCAGATTTAAATACTTCTATTCACTTTATAAAAGTGATAATTTTTCTTATTTCCTATGAGACAAAGTATGTACATATCCCATATATACATATGGAATTACATGCATACATCACATAAGATGCATTGTATGTAGTACAGTTCATTTAATTTAACACTCGAGCATTTTTCAAGAAAACCACAACATTCAGATGCCTAAAAAACAAAAAAGAAATATAAGAGCATTAAAATTAAAATATTCATTCTGTTAAGTTACAAGAATGCAGTTTCTGTGAATCCCTTGATTCTACAAAAACTTGATCGTAACTTTTTGACAATGTGCATAAAATATTTACCAAATGCAGAAAGTTCCATAAAAGTTGGATATAAAACTGCAACTTAATCCACAGGATAAAATTAATCTAATTTCACATAAAGCCCTCATCTAGCCTGTCTTTATGATTTGAGCAATATAAAAATTAATTATTTGCCACACATTGTATACTATATGAAAATAATTCATTTTACATGTAACACATCTCAGAATGTGATCAAATGCATGTTCTAAAAGCTTGAGGCCATATAGATATGGAGTAAAAAATACCATACTTGATAAACTGAAACTGCTTTAAAATATATTTGTCATTAAAACAAAAAAATATCTGATAAAGATTTAGTGACTATATTATTTTAATCCATCAGGCAATAAAATCAGAACTTAAATGAAGACTAATAAAGGTTATTGAAACATCACTCTAATAGTGTATCTAAGGTAGGAAAGCCTGGACACCACATGAAGGAGGCACTAATTGTTTCAACAAAAGATAGACAAACCAAAACAAGTTTTCACTCCCAACTCTTCAGAAAGAAAACAAGTCATAGATTGCGAAATTCGCCATAGTGTGAAACAAAGCATTATATCCTTTTAACCCATCGAGGGGAACACATGTGTTTGGCAAAACAATCTTCCCTCCATAACTTCTTACAAGTTTTGACCTTCTTGACCAATGTTTCCTAGGATTCTTTAAACCAATAACATACACAGGTGTGGTTATTTAATCATTAAATGTGATGTAGGATAAAAGCAATACTATACTACTTAGAAATTTCTGATGCTCAGAGAATTAATGTTTTATTTGAATTATTCCATAAAATAGATACAGGGCTAAGATCTGAGGAGTGAATACAAAGAACCATAAAAGGCTGATTGGTTTGAGTTTTATGGCGCAAGGTCCAAAAATGGATAAGCTGCGCCAAATGCAAGACATAATGCAAACTAATAAAAATAAATAAGTTAAAATAGTTTAACCACAATAAAAAGTATATTTATAAAACATTAGTTAATTAAGCTGATGGTTTGGGTGTAGTTTAAGGGAAATAAAAGCTGCAGGGTAGAACATGAAATGTATAAAAACAAGTCATCCTTGAAAAAGAAACTCATGGAGGCTAAAAGTACAGGTGGTTATCAAAATAATGGAAACACCTGTGAATAAAAGTGACATTTAAGAATGCGCTTCGTAAGCATTAATATATAATCCTAGCTACCAATTTTTTTAATATAAAAAGTACTATATATCATGGTAGTATGAGGTAGCTTTAGTGAAGTTGTATACTACAATGTGGATTTTTGTCAAAAGCGTAAAATGTCAGATCTCAGACTTTCAAAGAGGCCAAATTGTAGGAGCCCGACTAGTTGGAGCAACTGTGACCGAAACATCCCAGCTTTTAGGCGTTTCTAGAGGCACTGTTCTAAAGTCGTGACAGCGTACACACAGCGCGGCAAGACAATCTCGGCAAAGCAAAATAGTGGACGGAAGGAGAAGCTGAGTGAAAGAGACCGACGGGTATTGAAGCGGATTGTAATGTCTAAAAAGAAAACAACTGCAGCCAAAGTGACCGCAGAGCTCAATCAGCATCTGGATTCTCCAGTGTCAATAATTACAGTTAGGAGGCACCTTCGTAAACAGAACATTTACGGCAGAGTAGCAATTCCCAAGCTACTTGTCACAGACGTTAATGCCAAACGTCGTTTACAGTGGTGCCACAACCACAAAACCTGGTCAATTGATAAGTGGAAGACAGTTATGTGGTCAGACGAATCATCTTTCACACTTTTCCCCACAACAAGATGGGTGCACGTTTGGAGGACACCTGCACAAGCGTATGATCGTGATTGTCTCCTTCCAACTGTCAAGCATGGAGGTGGATCTGTCATGGAGTGGCAGTTGTTATGCCTGAAACAGTTCGTTCAAGATTCTCTTTGGCTTTAGGACATCGCACTCAATGAGCATTAGCTTTCACACACTTGGAGGTTATGATTTTCAGTTGTGGAGTATCGGCAAAAAACCCGCCATACCTTCCATTGGATCTTAATCACTGTAGTGCATTTAGGAGTCCATCATGGTTTACAATGCTTATGAAAGGAGGGAGATTTCTTAAGGATCGCCGTGTTAGCAGCTTTAATTATAGTATCTGCGACTGTTTTAACAGCTTTTTCAATGCTGTTTTTTACGATCTGCTTTGATATAATGGCCTGAGATGTAAAAAACACACCAGTTGGCTACCTCACAAATATAACGTGACGGGTGGCCAAGAGGATACCTTCCACTGATATGAGCAACAAATATTGGGAAATGGTCACTACTACTTAGGTCACTACCAACAAAGATAGAAAAGGATATATGGAAGGGGTGAAGATAGCATGAAAAGTATGTGATAGTTCATGGAAGTAGGTAACCACACCATTATTGAGCAGACAGAAACAGCATTAAGTGATCAACTGTTTGATCCGTCATCCACAGGAATAGGTATCCCTACTTCCCCAAAGTACATCGTGAGTGAAACTCACTGAGTATTATATATGGCTCCAGTAGTTGATCCATCAAGGTTTAAAGGCTGGATGGAACGATTTGGTGATAGTAGAGTACAAATCGTTACCAATTGTCGTACTTGTATTCGTACAGAGACTACCTGTAAACGGCTGCTGAGTGGCATGAGAGATGGCAAAAAGATTCAAGGTAGGCAAAAAGAGGAACACCACCTGAAGCTCTTCTATCATTATTGACATTATAACTCTGAATATAAGTATATAGACATATCTATGCCTGGTCAGCTGACTTCAGGTATGTTTCTTGAAGTGCGACACAGGCATATGTGAGTGTTCAGCAAATGAGGGTTTAAACGTCATCCAGCTTGTTGAGAAAGCCATGAAGTTCCAGGATATAAATGAACCTATTATTTAATAATAGGAGGAACCGATTAACCCTGCCCTGGAGGTTCATTCTGAATCTGCATTTCAGAATCGAAATCCTCTGAAAGGCCCAATGCATGAATGTCTAATTCCATATCATCAGTGACATGCCGACAGTTATTGGTGCTTTTTGTAAAGTTTCCATTCAGTTTTGGTTTCTGTATTTTGTATTATGGCAATTTTAGGACAGTGTTTAATGATTTTAACAGATGATTGTGGAATTTCAGATTTGGCATCAGTGGCTTTGGAGGATGTAAGAGATGTAGAGGTAGTTATATTTTTGGTGGGTTTGTGACATTTTTCTGAGGTTTCTTTGGGTATTGAAAACTTTATAAGAGGGAAAGTACTTCGAAAAAATTATTCTGGGTTTATCTGAGTAGCTATGGCATGGGATGATTTTATATTAGATGATTTTGTCAAGGAAGCATATGAAGTCCCAACTTTTGGAGTTCAGAACTACAAGTTTACTGGCTTTGGAGAAGGAAATTCCACCTCCTTTTCAAATGCCCATTTTTTTAACAAGATTTTGAGTAAACAGGATGATCCCCTCCTCAGTTGATGCAATAGGAGCTGAAAGAATGTTTCGACTTCATGGCCCACTTTGCCACATTGAGCACACTTATTAGGGCTTGGGCAGAAGGTTTTAGAATGACTGAACACCTGGCAGTAGAAACACCACTGGGGGTTTGGGATGAATGGCCGGATAAGGCAATTTAGGTAGCCAGCTGATACAAGATGGCAATGATGGCTGGTGAATGCAAGATTAGATGCTTCATAGGAACGAATATCTCACCCCGAAGGATAGTAACTCGACACATCTTGCAAATTTTCATCTTCTGGTGAACAGTTCAGCTTCGGAAATGACTCCCCTTGGAAAAATTTAGGGGATACAGAAATGGTAAAAGTGGCAAAAGTTGTTTTTATTAAAATTTTCGCTTGTGTTTCTGAGGAAAACTCTATAAGTAGGTCCCAAGATCAGTTTTTGGATAGATTTGACTGTAACTAACATTAATTGAATGCTTTTATCTATAAGGAATGGTGAAATCTGAAAGAAAGATAATACAAATCAGAAGCAATCTTGAGGCAATGAATTTTACAATGACAAAACGGGCATTTGAAAAAGATGTAGTACATTGTTGCTCCCTTCTAGAGGGAAAGGAATTTGATTTATCATTATTCTTAATATTGAGAAAGTTTTAGGCCCTGCACCATCCACTACTGAGTCCAACAAGGGATGTAGAAACTCTGCACTGGTGCTAACAGGGCCCATACGCTGATGAATCGCCCCTGTAGCCCATGAATCGCCCCTGTAGCCCATGAATCGCCCCACCAATCTTAATGTGTATTCCAGCAGGTGATTGCTCATTTGATCTTAAGCTGATGATGAAATCCAATCCACCAGCTGATTGATGAACATGGGACCAATGCACACCTCCCATTTATCTGAAGCAGGGGCCAAAGCAGTATGTTGGGTCAGTATGTCATCCCTCAAATGTCAGGATCCCCTTTTCCAGGGACACAGGTCTCCAAGTACGGCAAATACATGGGTGACATAATTCACAAGAGGAGTTGATAATAGAGCTGTGAAAAGCTTCTCAGGGGGAGCCCTCATCTCCGGAGACAACCAAAATGAGGGAGAAAAAAACAAAAAGCAGAAGGGTAAGGAGAGGAAAACAGACAGGAGGGAAGATCACTTGGGTACCCCAGGGTTATGATGCCCATACACACCTAAAGATGTGCCCTAGGTAAAATCATGAAAAGACATGATTATTTTCAGAGAACTGGAGAATAGGTTCCCTCTTTTTCACATCAAAGGTGGGTTCCTTTGGGGTATAGATTATCTGAAGACAGAAACCATCCAAAGTGTAAGTTAAGGCAAAGAGCACAGATGTAATTTTCAAGTGGAATAAAAAGATTACTGAGTTTCGTTCACATTTTTTAGTTGATTCTATGGCAAAGTGATTTACAAGATATTTGGATAGAGGTGCAAATTTAGTATATACCCAGTGTGAGATTTTCCTTATATACACCACTGTATCACCAGCATATGGAATTTAAAAAAAAATGATAGACAATACGTTTTCTAGACAAATACCTCATTTCTGATCCTTTTCTTCTTCAGCACTTAAATCAGCACGGAAGAATATGCGAGCACTGCTCAAAGAATAGTTTAGCAAGTCAAATTCCTGAAAAAAGGAAGGGGTAGAAATGATGTTGAATAAATTACTATATGATAAATATAAAAGAGCCTCTTTAAGTGACTTGATACGAAAAGCTATTTTTACATGTACCATTAAAAACAAACTTACATTTATAATGCTACACAATAGGTTAATAAAGTTTGAATGTTAGAAAGCAGATTGACTTCTAAATTAAATGTTGGAAAAGTTTCCACAAGCTCATTTTGAGAAATTGTAACTTCAGACTTAAACAGAATATATAGATGCTTTAAACATGTATATATAAAAAATAATGACTATACTAAAAATAAAACTGAGCTGCTACTTAACAAGAAATAAAAGGAAAATTCTCGAAAATTAACTTTAAAGTACTTGACCTTGAATTTCAGAGCTGGTAAATTAAAATATTTTTACGCAAATCAAAGAGTATGTTATGAATTTATTGGCGATGAGGATTAAAATCCCATGTAAGAGTGCTAGCACAATATGAGTTAAGCGCTAAATAGTTTTGTTACTATTTAGTGTTGTGCCAATGATTGACAGCTTGTTTTATCTCGTTCATGTATAATGAAAATTGTTTTGAGAATAGAATAACTTATTGAAGAATGCAGTTGCATTGATTCATTAATAAATTAGCAGTTTTGCTTTGTTTTTCTTAACTTTTATCGAACCTTGTGGAACCGTTGCATTGCTCAACTTTAACTCGCATCCACGACAGCAATTTTGAAAGATTTACTTTGATGATATGGATTAGAAGCATGAAGTAAATTGAGAAAAATCATATGGTAGTGCCTTTATGAGGGTTTTAAATAAAGTAAAGTCCACAACTGAAGAACCTGATCCTGATAAGGCTTTACAAGTATCTTTTAATGTTTTAGAAGGAGAGCAGCTGAACTAAAGGAACAAGATGCTAAAATTATACAGTTGCTACTGGATGACATTATGAATTAATTTATTATAAGTACAAATGAAAAAGCCAATGAATTTACTAACCTGCTGATAAATTTCCAATCTCCTACTAGTTAAGTTCATGGTTTCTAACAATTTTCGATCTTCTCTACCAACAGCAGCTGTCTTTTGTTTATGAGCATCTACCTACAAAAAACACACACGGATATCATGACTTTATAGAATGGATACTACTTCATAAAAATGGATACCATTAAGAATTTTACTATAGTTAAACTATAAAAATCCATCCATTATTTTCTAATAGTTAAATGATTACAAATATTATTACACAATGAGATATGATAGTATTTTTTATTTTCATTTCTAAAACACAAAGAACGTGCTTGAGAATTAAGTGTTTTTAGTTTGGAGAGAGAAATCAGTACATTTGTTTCTGCTTTTGTACAAATACTAATTCACTTATGAATGTTTTCCACTTTGTCAAGATTATTTGGAAAATGTCAAGTTGAAGATGGCTTTTTATCAAAATAATCCTTTACTTGGCATTACCAACACCTACTTTAGTCTTCCGTGATTGCATGCAAAGGTAGAGAAATCGATTACTAAGTATTATATAACTTAACTCGACAAAGCTAAATACTACTCTTCTAAATAAACCTTTGTAAACTGTAAAACAGCATAATTGTGCAATAAATTTGTTTTGATGAGATCTAATTTCAGGCAAAAATGAGACAATATATGTATCTAAGTCTTAATAAACATGCAGTCCACACAACAATTATGACCTTAGGAATAAAAACAGGTGAAGTAAAGCAAAAACATTATTTCTGCTAGGCATTCAAGGTGATTTTTTGTTTGTATCCCACGATTTATTTCGACAATTATATCACTTTGCTTCAGCTTCTTCTTTCAGTGAACAAAGTATATTGATAAAAATGCCTTAAGTTTAAAGAAAACACATTGAAATTCGATTCATAAGGTACAAAAATTCTTATTTATAGCAAAAGTAGTGATATCACTAACAGTGGAGAAGCATGTTTTGAGTGATAAAGATTGATAAGAGATTATGAAGTTCATTAACTATAAGCTAGTAACAGCTGAAGTCAGTCTGTTAACATCTTATGAAATAGATATTTTATCAAATAATAAATTAGATTAATTGTTTGTGTTTAGATACATATTTGTGATGTGTTTGGAAATTTCTCAGTTTTCCAGATTGTTAGATGGATTCTCTCCAAGTTCCAGAATATAGGCAAGCAAATGTATTACAGCAAAATATTTTTACTGAAAATAAATACTCTAATACTATGCACTTCTAAGAATTTTAGAAAAATATGAACAGCAGTAAGATCTTAATTTTTCACACTAGTGAAAAAGGTAACACAAATTCTCCCGTTTCTATCTCTAAATATTCTAGATGATCTAGACAGGAGATAAATATTTTCATTCTTTCTGTTTAATGCAAATATTTTAATATGCTTAGTAGATTAAACTGTAGTGATCTTATATTCTGAATATTATCGAATTAGTGAGATAATTTTATAAATGGCTTACTCTGTCTTTAGAATACTTTTCTTGAACAGACTGGAACCAATGCAGAGCATCAAAATCTTGATACAGATTTAAAAGTTTCAAAATGTAAGCAACACCTAAATAAATAAGTTTGGATATTTATATAATTGGAGTCATGTTTATAAAGAAACAAGTGGAAAAATTTATCACATAAAAGCAGCTCCCATTTGATAAAAATAGTTTAAAGTGTTTCTAAAAGGTAAAACCATGAAAAACATATTTATCTATATCTCACAAAATAAAAAAATAACAGAATTTTTTAAAATTCATGAATGATAAAGATAATTTTTCACACTTTATGTCACAGAAAAAACTTAAACACTTAATTTACGGATAGAACTAATTTTCTCTTATGTAGTAAAACAATTTTTTTAATTGACTGGGTGTGTATGATGGGAATGTTTTTATTAAGAATAAATTATCACGTTTTAATAAAATGAGGTATGATAAGTATTTACCCATAGCAAAACCATCATCAGTGAAACAAGCACCAATTTTGTTTTTTCTTGATAGCTTTTCTTTGCTTGAAATAGATTGCTCAACAAAATTTATCGTCTGAAAAATATTACATTGAATTTCAAGCATAATAAAACATTGGCTCCTTTTAAAATTCCTTGTGATATATTGTATGTGTAATACATATATGTATACATCTACTTACCAGTGCAGGAACTATAACAAAAAAGTTTCTCAAATGCAAGTTCTTGGGATCTTGAAAAGCTGGAGCAAAAGCATCAACAAGCAACTACAAATATAACATTTTAGACATTAAAAAATACAAATACTAATAAAATATAAATTTAGATTTGAATTATGTTCAAACACGTTTCAATGAACTGTCAAGCATGCAGTGCTCATTTTGTAAAATAGATTCGTAAACACAAGACCATAGATAATCGGTGTAGTACAAACACATATTTGCACATGGGGTTATGGAGATCAGTTTAGAAAACTTAGAAAGTTTAATGAGAATTTAGAGGATATTATTGGTCACAAATGGGAAAACATATTATGCATTTTGGAGAAGATTCGAATTATTCTTTTGGCAAAACTACAACTGAAAGTGAATATTTCGCACATTAATCTTAAACATTAGTTAGATATTATTCAGTGCATTATATGAACAATTTCGAGACATTCCAGCGTTAATTTTAACTGTAAACCATTTTGATAATAGGAAATTTTTAAATATTCCAGAAATCTTCATAATCGGACATCATACACTTTTAAAAATTAATCTATAGATATTTGAAGATTTAATTTAACAAATCAGATATTACATAAGTTTTATACTTAATATAACAATAGCATGCATATTAAAAACCTAAACAGAAGAAAGGCAAATGCAATTATGAGTATCTGAAAAATGCCTAGGTATGTTACCTTTAGATTATCTCTTTTTTTACTTCTTGTGAGTATAAAGTTTGTTTGGAAACTAACAATTTACCAATACAAATACTTATCATTGCTTCTCATCTGAATACCTTTATCAATAATTTTCTTACAAAATTTATAAGAAATTAAAAATTAAGGAGTATTTAAAGGCTTAAATTTCTTTTTAAAGATTTGAAGAAAAGTTGTCTTAGTGTCGAAGTATTAAAAGAATTGCTTTTATAATAACCAAATAACTCTTTAAAATGTACTATTCTATCAAACATACTTTAGACAACTTAATTTTAAATTACTCCAATCTATTCATTAATTTTGACAGAATGATTTTTCGAAGTTGCTTTTAAAATAGAAAACCTGCATTGTTTAAGAAACCATACATTCCTCTGTAAAATGAACTTTAAAAAATTTTGAACATTAAAATTAAATCATGGCAAATTAGTAACAAAATGGCTAAATAAGTCTACATGGATACGTCTCCCTCTTTGCTGACTTAATGATTGGCTGCAGTGTCTAGCTGGAGTCAATTAGTCAATATTTATGAGGCATAATAACCCCAAATGTACTCAATCACCAATTACTTAGCTAGGTTTGGTTTGTATTTCAAGTTGTTTTTTGAAATACAAGGACTAATTAGACTTAGATCTACAGCTTGAAATGGAATCTGCTAAGTTTTACACATATAGCAGAGCACCTTCAATTTACCAAAAAGTACAACCTGGTCAAGATACATTAATCT
Source organism: Meta bourneti (assembly GCA_933210815.1). Classification (NCBI taxonomy): domain Eukaryota; kingdom Metazoa; phylum Arthropoda; class Arachnida; order Araneae; family Tetragnathidae; genus Meta; species Meta bourneti. The sequence goes on along the minus strand of OW119933.1, from coordinate 41,011,011 downwards.
GCACTTTATGATATTGTATAGTGAAAATTAACTATTGTAGGGGGCAAGTTCCCCATATGGGTATTAGTTTGAGTAATAACATGATACATTTTTCCATCATAATTTTCTATTAAAAACATTGAATGTAGAACCCCTCTTTTTACATTTGAAAGGAAACATTAATTTTAACTTGATCATCTATTAATAGATAATTTTATTCAGATACATATTTTGTGTTTGGTGTTAGAAAACTATATAATTTTAAATGATAGTTAAGTTTATGACACATTCAAAAAAGGAAACAAAGTACTGCCAGAGTGGAGCAGTTTTTCTTTTCAGCAGCAAGTAGTTCAAAGCAATTTACTTTTCCCACGAAACTACATCTCCTGTCTTTAGACCCATTGTTCTTTAAATTGTTGGTCAAATCAAAGAATATGCATGGTAGTCTCGATGAATCACAAATTGCAGCAAGGTTTCCTTTTCCACAGGAATAAAACTTTTAAAGTGTCATAAAATTGATTTAGCTCAACTTGTATACACATAGAAATCTAGATATATGGTAGAGAAAAGGAAATATTTAAAGTCATGACAATAGCTGAACTTAAAAGTCAAGATTATTGTCTCTTTCTTCAATTTGGGTGTTTCACATGTTTCATTCAAGTTTGATTGGTTTTATTATACTCTGATATTTCAGTTATTAAGATTGGGCAATGGACGATATATACTTGTCAGAGTGGAGAAAATTCTTCAACCACCCTTCAAATTTGTCAAATACTCTTTGACAAAAAAATCGAAGCACTCAGGAAAAAATTATTTGATCCCGACAAAATTTGGTATGCAAATTCCTCTCTGCCAAGGATGTAAAAGATTAAACATTTGTGGCTTATGAATGAATAGAAGTTGCTACAGGGCATTGGAACTGTGCATTGTGAGTGTATATAGTGATCCTCGCTTTTAAGGGCAAAACTTCCAGTCAATTTTGATCATGTTCTTTTAGACTGGCAATGGCTTGATGACAAATTCTTGCACACTACAACCAAATGGGGTAGCTCAAAAGAGGACTATTATCTGACTGAAAGTGGGCGGATCAGTGTATTACTTGCCATTTGGGGGCAGAATAAAACATGATTCTCTGGTAAAGGAAAAATACTGGTATTTTGTTTAATGTTTGCTGAGCTAGAGTAAATTGATTCGGGCTGGTTTTTTCCTAGCTCGACTCAATCAATTTGAGTTCACACAAAATAAAGTTAAATTGTACTAATAGAAAATGATAAAATGAATATATTGAGGTTTTTAACTATGTTTCAGAGCTTCAATACAAACTGAGAATCAAAGCACTTAAATGTTTTATAATTTTATGCTGGAACTGAAATTAATATTCAGAAATTAGTTTCAGAGTAAAAGCAGAAATCATCTTAACATTTTACTGGAAATTTCATGATCATGGAACAAAAATGCAATCTAAAAACTATAAGGTAAATTAAGAATTGTACCTTAAAGTATTCTGTGCCTTCAGAAAAATTTTTACTCAAGTTACTAATAACAGAGTCTAATTTATTTGCCCCTGATACAGTGTCAGAAGATAGATTTTCATCTTCACATAAATCAGTGAATGTAATTATATCATCTAGATCTGGTATGAATCTAATAGCATTACTACAACAATGTATACCACCAGATCGAATCATTCTCACAAAGCCCATGGCATTTCCTGTGAAGAATTAAAAAATAATCAGTAAGAGGTCACAATTATAACAATACGAAACAAGAGCTTTGTTTCTTTAACTATATTGAGGAACAAATTACATATTGCACAAAACTTATTTTTTAATTATTAAATTTAGATATGTTCATCATTCTAATAAAAGGTATCTTTTAAAAAAATCATATATTGGAAAACATTTATACAATTCAGATTTACACAATTTAAAAGGAAAAACTGCTTAAAAGAAATCCGAATGAATGTGAAATCGAGTCTCAGAAAATATTTTCTACAGGTATTTATGGTTTACATCCATTAAAAATCATGACTGTTTTCAATAAAAATATATTTAATACTATTAGACACTTTGATTTACAAGGCTGCTACAAAAAAAACTGTCTAACCTTTTTAGATTATTTTAATGAATTTCCAGATATCCATGGGATTGAATATTGTTTGTTACATTGAATACTGATAGGATTTATCAAATTTTTTAATGTGTAAACAAGAAATGATGATATATTTACAAGACATAATTTGGAATACGTTTCATCCAGATACTCTAGAATTACTATAATTCATAGATCTAAAGCAGTTGTATTAAAGTTTTATATTACACAAAATTCTTTGTAAATCAAGTGCTATGTATATGAATATAAAGTAAAGGTTTATCTCACATAGTGGTTTTATCTCATATAACCATTGCTAAAAATAGCACTTTTTGAAATCAACTAAAAATAATTTAATATTTAAGAGTAATATATGAAGATTATACAATTTCCATAAATTTTATCAAAATAAAGCAAAATTGCTTTAACTAAATATTGTAGATCAGAAAATAATCTGCAAATATTTAGTGTTTGTTTCACATGCATTATGGTATGTATTATAAGGATTTTCTTTTTGCTCTATGCAAAACTGCTTATTTTTAGTAGAAATAATTAACTGCCAAATTTGACAAAACTTCAGTTCGACAAAGGAAGTAAGGTAAGTTTCTGGTAAAAAAGTACATCAGGAAATGCAGGACAGCATTCTGCAGTAAAGCTGAAATAAATCGCTTTTAACAGTTCACCTTATGAAGTGAGAAGCAGCTTCTCAAGGTATTGTTAGACAAACTGACAAAAAAATTATTGGTTATTCATGCATTGGTTACTTTGAGATGGAGGCAACTGAGCAAAGATGTTATTAATTGATGTACTAAAGTTTATGAGATACAATGCTTGTTCTCAGGAGGATGGAATATTCAGAATATGTGCTACCTCTTGCCAGATTTTTCTTTATAAGTATCTTGAGGGATTGGTAGATTCACCAATGGTAACATATCATGATTCCCAAAATATGTGATACTGGTAGAAAATTCACCATGCCTTACATTGACACTCAAGTGTTTTAGTACACTAAAGCATGCACTGCTCAGGAAGGATGGAAATTCTAGAGATTGTTGCGTAGCAGGCATTATAACTGCTGACTATTTGTACACTTCATCCACATTGGAACAAGTTTCTACACGACAAGTCCATTGACTGCTGACTGTACACTTCATCAACATTGAAGCAAGTTTCTACATCACAAGTCCATAGACCATCTATCTGTACAGAAATAGCAGCTTATAAGTTTTAACCAGTTGGATGCTTCATAAATATAACATGATTGGCTAAAATGATCAGCAAACCCAGATACTTTACAGGAAGAATCTTCCCATCTCATAAAGTTAATAATGAACATTACACTTTCTGTGCAAAATTCAAGCGTAATTACAGACAGTAAATGAATTAGGTGTAGTAGCTTATATTAACTGATCTGTGTTTCTGATTGAAACCTCAATAATCAGAAAATAGCATTTTAATTTGACAGTTTTTACTAATGATAGAAATATGATGGTATGGAATAGGATTGGTTTGGTGCTCTATACCATTTTTGGTTACATGATGGCATGGATGAGAAAAGATGACGAATGCAAATGAATTAAGTATGGTTTGAAATTTGTAGTCCACATTTTAAGTTTACAAAAAAAAACGAGCTTAGTAGAGATCTGTAACTTATATTTTGCAGAGGGAAATGATATAGAACATTTATCATTATCAGTGATGGACTAGAATATATTTCAGGCTCTGACAGCAAAAAAATTAAAGCCCAACGAGAAGGTAGACCTCTACATCGGTATTAATTGAATCTAAGCACTCATGGAACACCCCTGAAATAGATATTCTTTGTCATGCCATTTGGTGAATGATTGCTTAGTCCGAAGCCAGAGACAAATTCAAAATGATCAGCTGGACCAGTTGTACATCTCCCATTCATCTGAAGCAGAGGTCAAAGCTGTATGAAAGTTTATTTTTTCAAGAATATGGGTATACACAAATGACCAATATGGGGAGATTAAATCGCCAAGAAGTTGGGAGTAGCAAGAGCTTCTACAGGAGAATACCCTTCTCCAAAGAGTTAATCATAGGGAAAGAAAAAGCTTGAAAGAAAAAAGGTGAGTAAAATGAAAAGATGAAGGAAACCTCATGTTCATGAACCCTGTACTAAAAGTAAATTACTGAGAATACGATATGGAAGAGAAGGTATGCTGCATGGTCCTGAGATCAAATTGGACTGCAATAGTTGAGTGTTATCTTGGTGTGGTGTGCTATAATTTTTTCAATGCTGTAATCCTTATAAATTATGTATGCATGACTTTAGAAGCCCAAAGTAAAATGTTTATTATCAATTTACAGTTTTTTGTCATTGACAAATTCAAAATAGCAAACTTAAGAATTAGGGCCTATTGAAGCAACAATTCCTTTTGAACAAGTATCATAGTAAAAAATTATATATATATATATATTGATCTCAAAAAGTTATTACATGCATAAGCACGTAATAACCCATTATTAATTTTATAAATATACATATGAAATACAAACCTATCTGACTAATTAAAAGACGAAATTGGTCAAGGTAACTCTGCCCATCATTTGTAAGTCCAAGTTTTCGTATACCTCTATGAAACTTTTCAGCTCGGTCAAATGGGTACTAAAAGGATTAAAAATAATTGAAATTTAATAAAGCAAGAAAATATAAAAATCAGGACCAAAACATCAGTATTTATTCAGTAGCAAATACTTATATCAAATATAGAAACAATCTTGTTTGGCATCATTCTATGATTATTGTTACATAATACCCAAAAACATTCTTGACAAAAAATGCAGCACTGTGTGATCAAAATTTATTCTAATTAAACACTGGCTTACAGGATGCTCGGATTTTTTTTGGCAGAGTGTATCACTGAATAGCTACAATGTTTTCTATTTATGTAAATTATGCAACAATTTACTTTAAGTTACTTATGGGTAAATAAGTAACTTAAAGTCTTTAATCTCTGCACTTATACAGGAAAAAATTAATTGATGAAAGCAATTTTTACAATTACATACAAGGAAACATGAATTTATCAGGATGAAAGTAAATTTAAAAATCATGAACAAGGGAAGTACAGCTGCTGAAAAAATGAACTACCTATCTTTTTTCATGCATCATTAATATTAGAGTAAATCCAAAGATACCATTGATAAGGATTCCATCTTCAATAAATTCATATGCATAAAACGCATACAAGGGACTATCTTCACATAAAATAGTGCAAACTTCTTAATTTCCAAAGGTAAAATCTCATCTTAAACTAAATTTCAAATCTATATCAAAATTTATCCTTTGAAACTAAATTATTTGGTCTAGACGTTCTTGGTTGGTTTTTTGGGTTTTATGGCAGAAGGGCCATATTTGGCTATGCTGTGCCAAACACAAGATATATAATATCAATAGACATACATACAATGAAAGTTTTACTGACACAGAAGAGAAATACATCCAAGGAGGAATGTACGTGACAGGAATCGGACCTAGCCACTCTTGGATTTTAAGTAAAAAAATTTTTAACTCCTAATGCTAAATTAATTTGACTTTAATTAATATTTTTTTAAATCATCTTCCTATCATGCTGATTCTCTTATTACATTACTATCCAACAAAATTTATGATATATATTTTTTTAAATTATTTTTAGTTGGCCATCTGTGTGTGAATAAAGAAATCATGTTTGGGAAAATATGAATAGTAACCTTAATATATTTCAATGGAAATCTATTTGAAAGTTCTTTTTGACTAAAATTTCAGCCCTGGCCAGGTAGAAATTTGTCAATTTCTTTTTGCAAGAATGAATAAAATAGAAGTGATGAAATTCAATATCGTGACTGAAGAAAGCTAAAAGTTTGCAGTCATAGTCCTTTTGAATCGATAGTTATCAAAAAATTTCATATCACATGCAAAAATTATTTTAAAACATTACAAACATTTTGTTCAGGTTTTTTAAAAGTAATGTCCAAAAACTGTAATAGAAAGACTATTTTAGAAGAAATGAATCAATCTAAAAAACTAATTCAACATAAAGAGCTCAAAGTTTTGACTGGATCAAGTGGTCTCTTTGCTTAAAAGCAGATGATTATGAACTGTTTTTAACAGTTCATTTGTTTTAAGTTGACTTTAAAATGATTGAAGAAACATTTTAACCAGAAATAAAACAACTTTCTTATGAAGTCTGATTTAGGTGGTAACAATAGATTCGTGGAAATAAAATTCTGCATGAACAAAAATCAATCTTTGTGTAACCACCCATTTGACGAAAGCCACAAGCTCATTTTCTCTCTCTGCTCCACATCTCTTAACTTTTGTAGTCATTTTTTTTATTGATGAAAGTTTAAAAAAAATCGGAAACGAAAAAAACTTTAGTGGCTTTATAAAAGTGGCTACATAAAATGACTGGGTAAATAGCATTTTATAGATATAAAATAAGGTTCACATAGTTTATTCATTGTTATCAGTGTTATTTATTTCTTATATACAGCCAACATGGACCTGTGATAACTGAGATGCAAAATAGAAATAACTTAATTTTTTTTAGTACTAGCAAAAGTGTCTGCAATTTGGATCCCCATAAATTATGATCTTTCTCTCTCCCTCGTGTTAATTTATCTTAATCTTAGCAGTATATGGCTGAATCTCTGAAATATATTTTTGGACTAGCTATGCATTATCATGGTTCTAAAAACTAAATTTTTTACTATGCAATTTTGTTACTCATGGTTGCATCTGTTTATTTTAGTTTAGAAAATACAAATATTGAAAGTAAGAGTGAAGAATGACGTGAAAGCTGACTCAAACCTTTAAGTTTTTTTCGTAAAAATTGGTTCAAAATATTAAAACATCAAAATTAATTTTTCTTATTCATAAATGAAATTATATTTCCCCCAAACAATTTTTCCAACTTTCTGTCTATGTTTGGATATACAAGAGTACAAAGAGTTTACATTTTTCTTAACTCTTCAATTTCAGATGGGAAGTTTTGTTTCCAGTAATAGTCATAAAATTCCTTAAATCATAGTTTACAGAAAATAAGAACTGGCATTAAAACTGAACTGTATGGAAAAGAAAATAATAATTACAAGTGTGAAAACTTTGATGACAACAGAAAGGAAAACAAATGAAAATAAGTATTTATGAAGAGTAGATGTTTAGAAAACTAATTTAAGGTGTTTCATAAAATGCAAAAAATATTGATGATCAATGGAAATTTTTGAGATTCAGGAAGTTTATAAAATTTGTGTTAATTGGTATAAAACTAAAAAAAATTATCTACTTTACACAGTACTTTAGAGTTTCAGTTGCACCTGTGATCAGTGTTGGATCGTCTAATGACATGACACGGAGGAAATGGAGAGAGGTGAAGACGATTTATGAAACTCTAAAGAAATCAGTTACCAAATTAAAAAGGATTTCCATACAAATGTTAGCAATTTACCTTCTGGCCATTTTGTGCTTTATTTTCCTTGAAATACCTAAAGTCCTACAAGAAAATAAGAGCATTTTATCATCTAAAAATTTTAAACATCAGAAAACAGACTGCTCTTAATTCACTTAATTTAAAATAAAATTAATTCTAATATTAATAAAAAAACTTAAACAAATTTTCGAAAGCTCAAAACAATTAAAATTATTCTTAAGCCTTGTTGCTTTCTTTTATTTGAATTCTATTTTTGTGTGTGATATAAATCCATAATACTTAAAAAAATTCTACACTATAAAAGATATTTTTAAGAGGAAAATAAAAATTTAATTTTATAAATTTTAGTAAGTTTACATAAATCATAATTAAATAAATTTTAGTTTTTCAGCCTTTTTGTTTAAACTTGTGTCAAGTGTAAAAACTGTATGCTAAGTTGACCCTTTCAAGAACTCTTCTATTCAATCAACTTAGTGATGTACCAGCTAAAATTTCTATTCGATTAGCCATTAAATGAATTTGAACACATTTTACTTTATGGATCGACAGATGGCAGTAATATAGAGCACCTGTTGTGTGGTTACCTAAAAAAATGCTATATAATTGGCATAGAAATTTGTGAAGAGCAGTTTCGCAGTGCAACCGCTTCACTTGAAAGGGTTAAACTGTTAAGTTAAAAATATTCTTTCTAGATACAGACGTAGCTGTGGTGGTCAGATGGCTTTATGAACAGCTTTCTTGTCTTCTACACATGCACTAAAATTTAAATGAGTTTCAGCATTCCAAAGGAAATGTCTAGGATAGAATATTTGCAAAGAGGAATAAAGGTATCAGCTTTCGCTTGAATATATTTTCATTATTACAAGAATGATACTAGATGAATATTTTGCTTTTGCAAATATTAAGAGGATCTTTCTATTTAAGCTCACTTAATTTTCTTCAGGCAGGTTTATTAAATAAGAAAGGAAGTAAGGGGCACCCAGTGTTCATTTGTAACATTGAAAACAAATATTAAACAATGATTCCTTTATCAGAAATAGCAAATTCCTTATGGAAAAGGTATTAGTTCAAGCAAATCCAGCCTTTCCATGGCAAAAGGCATGTAAAAATTAGCCAAAAACACTTTGTACAATGTATGGACATGCTCCATTTGTATAAAACTGTCAAGATTACGTGTTCTTTTGTCATGCAATGGATTTGACTGTCTGGAACATTTGAATGTTGAGTTTTCTTTAAAAGCCAAATGAGTGTGACCTGTACAGTGTGAAGGAAGGCTAAGTAGCAACAAAAATTGAACCTGTGGTAGAAGCATAGCTACTGATATTAAAAAAGACACTTATAGTAGAGAAAGCAACCATGACTCTAACAATCTTTTTTGCTTGGTTCCAGTCTGCAATTGGAGCTGGGGATTTGGCAATATTTATTGCAAAATGGAGCTAAATATACATAAATATTTATTATTTAAGCTACGATATAAGTTTTTTATTGTGATTTTATCAATTTTTCTTGATTGATTTTCTGAATGACTCTTTCATCAGAATGTATGATTTGGTTCATTTTCCAAAATTGCTTTTTGAACAGGAAGTGTTTGGGGCAGAATTAACACCCCTGAAATCTATTTAAGAATTAGGAGATAAGGTAATTCAGAATTTATCATTGTTAATCAACTAAGTAAACATGCATGGCATGGCTTCTGCTCAAATTATGAATTTTTATTATGGTAGATAATAAACGAGTTTCAGCTTCTTCAAATCCAACAAAACAAAGCCATAAATATATAAAAAGAAATTAATATACCTTTATCAACTTTGATTTTATGTGCTCGTCATATAAAAATTGAGAAAATATTTGAAATTTCTTCCTTAAAAATTGATATACAAAATTCACCTGTAACAATAGAAAAAAGTTATGAATTGAATATTTACAAAAGCAGTTAGAAATATTTAATGGACTTTCAATACTAATTGTAAATTATTTTATACAATCTTACCGTAGTGTTCATTACACCAATACCATGAGTTCTAATTGAATTAGCAATGTGTCGAATATTAATGGTATTTAAATGTTTATTATTACTTGATCTCTCCACAAAAATCTGAAAAGACAAAAAACAATTTATTGTAGCAGATAGTGATTTACTCAATCCTCTAAAAGACAATATAAATTCAGGATGAATTTTAAAAGTACAAAATAGGCGAAGTTTTAAATATAAGTGAATAGTCTATAAAGAAATAAAAAATAATTTGTCTCTTATATTAACCCTCCAAAACACAATGCCAACATTTCATGTTTGGAACTTTTCATGGACTCATGACAGACCCGTGAAATGTAGTTTTAATCTTAAAACCCCTCCCTGAACATACACAAATTCCAAAGAATACTGATTATTTTGCAATTTTACATTTTACTTATATATAATGGCTGATTTAGCTGTCTTAAAAAATGTTTTCAGTAAATTTTTAGGGGAAGGAATGGGATATCGGAACTCTGACATTGACTTTGTGACACTACCTTGCCATCAGCAATCTTTCTCTCACTTCTTGAATTTTGAGTGACTTCTGTGACCTGGCCAATATAGAGATGCCAACTCAAAAAAGAAATTCAGATTTTAATGCCAAAGTTTGATTTAAATCTAACTTTTCCTACCTTTACTTTTAAATCGTATACACATATACAATATAATCATGATAAAAAATTCAGAAAATTTCATGACTATCTTATCACAATTTGATAATATGCAAGCAATTTTTTCCAAAAGTTTATCACCAAACAGAAGTAGTCTGTCATATCATGAACAGAGCTATGAAATCTTAACCTTTTCTATCATCTTTAAAAGACATTTTCTCTCCCAACATATTGCAAGTAATAGTTTTTTAAAAGATACATATTAGAATAACTAATCTGTCAATCATCATCTGCTGGCCCTATACAAGGGGAAAACCTTAAACTACTTTTTCTATTAAAATTTTAGCTTCAAGGAAAAGGTCGGAATAGTTAAAATATTTCAAAATTAAAATGTGATAAAATAGCAAACAGGAGACTTCCTGGTGGCAATTTATTGCTTCAAAAGCAATTCTGCTCATTTTAGTTTCAGTATGCACTTGGCTCTACCTCTTAGCAATATTTGTGTCAAATGGGTGCCAGTTTTTCGCAATTATTCATCGTTTTATACTCCTGTTTCATACTTGTGCAGAATGATTTGTTCCTTCTATTTGAAAACAAAAACTAATTAAAATGCATTAGTCATTCAAAACTCTTAATTTGATAACATATGGAAGCGAATGAATATGATGTTAAGGACGTCATCGATTCTGCCAGAATTGGACCTTTTCAAGGAGTCAAAATAAATTTTTCAAATGGAATGTTTAAGTATATTATGTGGGAATCCTGCTTTTGTTTCAGAAAAGAAACATTTGTTGATTCAAATAAAGTAAACAAAATTAGGAATCATTTGTTTAGAAAATTTAAGAGGGTATGATCTGCTCATTTTGATGTATCAATTTCAATAATCTAATGCTTGTAATTTTATCTTGTTTCATCTAGATTTATTTTGTTTAATATTTGCTGTTTCTCTGCAATTATTTTTTGCTATAGAAGTATTAATTAGACTTTGTTTAACATTAGTCTAATATTAGATATTGTCAATACAAACAACCACATGGAAATACATTCTTTCAGCTGATGTTTATCATTTCTAAGAAATGACAAATATGCGAAATCAGGTCAAAGGCGATAGTGAAATTAGATTTAACAGCTAGCTAAAAAACGAACTTTCAAAACAGAAATTTTTATTTTCTATAGTAAACGATACACATTCCCAGTTAAAAACTATGGAAAGCCCATAGTAGTTAGAAGTTGGCAAGTATATATAATACCTTTCATGGACTACTTAATTATGCATTGTTTAATTTCAATTCGTTTCTGAGTCAGAGTCTAGTCTTCTATCTAACATAGTCAGAAAAATTATTTATTGCACAAAAAATAGCTCCAAATAATTATTTTAAAAATTACTTTGATTAATTTATAACTTACATTAAAAACGTGATTTTATAGACCTATAAGATATATATTTAATGAAAAAATTAGGTTAGATTAGCCAACAATCTATATACATTGTTTAAAACTAATGAAGAGTGTCCTTTCTAAAGAGTATTCATGTAGAAATCAAGATTTAAAGCCAGAAGTGGACAAGAAATCAAGATTTAATGTTGAAAATACAAGATATAAAATAAAGAAACTTGAACATTTTAAACAATATAAAATAGCTCAAACCAATAAATATCAGATGAAGGACACTTCAATTTTTTAAAACTATTGTATTCACATAAAATAAACCACACTTAACTGTGGTTGGTTTGTCCCATAAGTCTTTTTCTCCAATAAGAGGACTAATTAGACTAGGAAGTACAACTTAAAATCCAGTTGACAGAATACGTATCGATGGTCTTAAGTTACACTGACATGTATACAAAGGTATGGTGTGACAACAAAGATTTTTATGAATTTGATATTTTAATTGCATTTTTAGTAAATCTTTCCAGTTAACTGGAATTCCATGTTTATTTGAATAAAAGGTTAACAAAAAAAATCATTGGTAATTACTTGGGAATAAATAAAAATAGTTTTAGAGGAAAGTAAAACAATTGAAAATTTAGTCTCCATTTGCTTTGAAGCTTGGAGATCAATGAATTAATCAATACAGGTAGTGGTATGGAAATTTTTAATTAACTTGAATTGTATTAAAATTTATGAATCTTGTAGATTAGATAAAGATATAGATTTTGATCATTCTTCAAACTTATTTTCTATAAAGTAGGAATAGAAATAAATTCTTGATTAAAGTTTTAAGTTTATTCAATTTGTGCAAATGCTTTATTAGTTATGCAAACAGGAAATTTCTCACAAATCACTCATATTTTGACAAAGCAATTTTGTACTTCTAATTTATAAAAACAAATGCATTAATTTAACATTTATACTAACAATATACAAAATTAAAGTTTTAATAGTTAAAATAAAATACAAACTCAAAATTAAAACGTACCTGATTATTCAAATTATAAAGGTAGTTTGATACAAAAAGATGTATATTTCTCATGATTTCAAGAACATCTAGTCCCTGGTGTTGAAAAGAAAAAATATAATAATTCAAAAACTGTTAGATGCACTAGTTTTAATAAGAATAAGATTTTAAATATATTAGCAATATGGATGACATGATATTAATTTTTGAATTTTATTATATACAACTCTAATACAATTTTACCATTTAAGACTAAAGGAACTTTAATCAAACTGTACATCATTTGCCAAAAGCAGATGGTAAATTTATTAGACAATCTCAAAAATTATTTTACAATCATATCTGTGTGCATGTTAGATAAAATACTGAAAAGTGTTACATATAGCATATATTATAGAACCCCAATATCCAAATCCCAGAACCAAGTTAGATGAGGGGCCCCTTATGAAATCCAAGTATGTATTTTAAGTACTTAATGTTTCACTTGCATAATTTTTTGTTCCTTTGGACAGCATACATGTAATTTATAAATACAGTGAAATATCAGGTTTCAACTTTTTCCACATACAATAATATATCAGGGGCCCTGATATATTACAGTACAAAATTTTTCACATTTCCTGGGCTCCTCAGATCTCAGGCCGTATTTGGGACATCTGATAGATTATATAGTATAAGTTTAAAACTAAAAAGTACATACAAAATTAAAAGTAGTAAAAACAACACTGATTAACAGCAAAAGGTAAATATGAGTAATTACCAATTATCCTGGAGAATAAAATTAAAGGTAACACTAGGGAATAAAATTAACCTTTAGACTAAGGGCAGTACAACAGTCGTACCGTGAGATTTTTCCTTCCTAGAGCGGCTTGGTACAGATGCTGTGCCGAAGATTTTGTCCCCTTTTAAGTGACAGCTGACATTGATCACCATTTGTGAGCTGTCAGCGACTGGCCCTTAAGAGGGTTGGTCCTTTCGTTTGAAGCCCAACCCTGTCGATCATTCTGTGAACTGTGGGAAACACAGAACGTCACGCCGGTGATATCTCTAGCATGCCAAACACTATAAAAGGAAAGCACGCTAGGTGGTCAGTTGTAAAAGTCATTCACAACTCTCTTGCACAAGTTCTGTAAGGGGAAGGAAGTCGAGAAATCTGCAGTTCTGAAACGTGGGTAACGAAATTTGGACGCTATAGTCTAAAGGTTAAAGGATAGATTAGAGGTCCCTGATAAGATTCAGATCTGACGAGTATGCTAGCTATCAATTATTTACCTGATAGGCTGACTCAATGATGACATGTACAATCGTAAAAAACTTTACTTGAAATGTTAAAAAAATACTTGAAATGCAGAACATCTAGTAGGTTTCAGAACCTGTTGTAATTATGCATATTGTGGTTATTCATCATGATTCTTTTCAGACGAACAAAACACTACCATGAAAATTAGTAATGTAGCCCTTTTGAAAAGGTAGGACACATTGCATTGCTCATCTTGCAAACATGTACTTTCATGCAGAGTAGTCCAAATTATTCTTACACTAGTGATGGCTCCAAAGTTAAATGTGAAAGCCTAACAATTTCATCACGAATAAAGACAGTTTTCTTTGACTGTAGGACTAAGATAAACTGACCTTCTTTGTAACAAACATTTCTGTACTAAGAAATGGATTAAATATCTTTGAGATGATGTTTGCGGAATATTTGAGTCCCTTGAGACAACTGACCATCTTCTAGTCCATCATCTAGGGTTCTTCTACCTGGCTTCCGCAAAAGTTTTGAAGGTATCCTTCGTGTCATATGTGCCTTTCTATGCGGTTCAACAAAACCTCGAGATGGCACTGCCTATAGCTGGGCACAGCCACGGGTGACAATTTTCACCTAAAGTAAACTAAATAAACATTCAATCACCAGTGAAACAAGACAACGCCCTTAGTTCGTCACCCGCGGACCATTTTGCACCAAATTTTCGAAAGTTCTATTTACCATCAGCAAATAGAACTTAGAATAGGTAAAAAGTTCTACCAGGGAATGACTTTTCTGCACAATGCTTTAAGAGTAAAGGATTGTTTTCATTCAAATCAGTACTGACCCAGACCTATTTATATATACATATATATATTTTAATTAGGATACTGTTACAATAGATATTTGGTTGAAAGGGGAAACATCCATTCCAAAGACATGGGAACTAGTTCTAACTTTGCAAAAACTACAGCTGAATGTGAAACATTAAAAGGCAAGCATACTACAAAAAAATGTCTGATGATCAGGATGAAGTCGCTCGTAAAAAACGAAGGTATGATGAATATTTAAAATTTGGTTTCACCTGGACTGGTGGATGAATATTATCCAAAAGGACTGTGTTGTGTGTGAACAAGTGATGCAAAATAGCAGTTTAAATCCTGCAAAATTAAAAAGACATTTGGAAACAAATCACCCATCTTTAAAGGACCAGTGTTGAATATTTTAAAAGAAAGTGTAAGGAGCTGAAGCATAGAAAACAAAATTTTATGAAATTTGTACATAACAATAATAAAAATGCTTTGGAAGTATCTTATCAGGTCAGTTATCGTATTGTTCAACAGGGTAAAGCTTACACCACTGCAGAAAAATTAGTGAAACCATGTGCTAAAGATATAATTTCTTACATGATTGGAGAAGAACATGTTAAATTGGTTGATTGTATCCCTTTTTCGGATACAATTTCAAAGCGCATTAAGGATGTCAAATTACTGTGAACTGGAACTCATGAGACGTTTGAAAAATTCTGAGCATGGATTTACCCTTCAACTGGACGAATTCACAGATATCGCTGGTTTAGGGATTTTACTCGCTATTGTGCAAAATATTCATGGAATTGCTGCTCAAGGTATGCTTATTTGCAAAGATCTGCCCTGCAAAACAACAAGAGAAGGAATTTTTAAATTGATTCATACTTCGAGAAGTATGATATATCTCGGGATTTATGTCATCAAGTATGTATAGTGATGGAGCCAAGGCAATGCTTGGTAATGTGAAGGGTATAGTTGCACGCATAAAATAGAAAAATCCTCACATTAGGAGCACCCACTGCTGTCTTCATTGGCAGGCTCTTGCAGTAGTAAAGAAAATGCCAGAAGAACTAAAAGCTATTCTTAATGATTGTGTTAAAATTGTAAATTTTATCAAATCAAGGCCATTGAATGCAAGAATTTTCACCTTATGTGAAAATATGGGTAGTTTACATAAGACACTATTGCTTCACACGGAAGTTCGATGGTTATCTCGTGGAAAAGTGTTAACAAGATTTTGTGAATTAAAAGATGAAATAAGAATGTTCTTAACTGAACATGATCAATTAAATGAAGCGGATTGGATTAAAAAATGGCATATCTTGCAGATATTTTTGCGTATTTTAATGAACTTACAAATATCAATATTTTCAAAGTACAAAATAAAATAGATGCTACTATTCACAAATTGAAATTTTGGGCAGATTGTATTTTTAAAAGGAAATACTGAATGCTTTCTTAATTTACACAATATTTTGGTAATCAACAATGCTAAGCTCAATGAAAATGTCAAATATAATTTGTTGCAGCATTTATCAGATTTACAAGAAACACTTTTGGAATATTTTCCTGGCCAAAAAGAAAAATCATCTTGGATCCAAAATCCTATTGAAGAATCTTGTGATACCTCTCAATTGCCAGTAAAAGAACAACACATTGATATATCAATCGACTCCTTATTAAGAACATTTACTCAAGTTGATATTATGCATTTTTGGCTTCAAATTATAAATGAATATCCTGAGATTGCTAAACGAGCTGTAAAATACTTAATGTTGTTTGCATCAACATATATCTGTGAAAGATCTTTCTGTATGCAGCAACAAAGACTAAAAACAGAAACAGGTTAGATGCAGAAGATGAAATTCGTTCGCAAATCTCAACCATTACTCCGGATATAAATATGCTTTCTGATAAAAAAACAGGCCCAGTTTAGTCATTAATGATTTTTGTATTAAATTTTATTTGTGTTACTTTGCATTTTGTATTATTTTGTCCTTGTGTTTGTGTGTAATAATTTGTTTTGTATTTACGTATTTCATAGAAAATAAAGTTTTACTTAGTATTTTTTTCACTTTCTAAACCCAGTTACAATGTGCCCAGCAATTGTTTGAAATAGATAGTATTTAGTTTGGTCGAAGGTCAAATTTTCTAAGAATATATTTTATTTTTTATAATAAATGTAATATTCAAAACAAATTTATTTATATTTTTATATAACAAATATAAGAGAAGATTTCCCCTGAGTTACCCCACCCTGAAGATCCACCCCAACCATCATCCCTTCCTAAAACTATTGTTCAGTGTTTCTCAAAGAATGGTCTGTGACTACATTTTTTTCCAGGGGTAATCTACCCCCACGGTTTTTTGATACGTAAAAGAATATTTAGGTGAAACGTGAGTAGATAACGATTTAAGACAGTGTTTTCAAACTTTGGTTATCTAAATTTAGAGTTCCTTGAAGAATATTATAAACTAGAAGGGTTCCAAAGGCTGTGGAAGGCTGAAGACCCCTGTTCTAGTCTACTTGCCACCACTGACATTCATTCAAATGTCGCTTTTCTTGACATATTTAACCATATATAAAAGCTTACTAACTTGTTTCAAGATAGTATTTTTGCTTTTTACGAGAAAATAGTTACTTAGCATGTAAAAATTAAGGACAAAGGACAATTAATATTTTCTCAAATTAACAGGTTATTAAGAATTGCATAACTTCAGATAATTGGTTAGCTTTCTATGGTGCAAAGGCCAGATCTGGCAAAGTATATAACTTCGGTAGAGTTCGTTTGATTGAAAACAGTCTTTGTCAACAGATTGCGTACTCCAAGTTACCTAATTAGATGGCATTTCTAATTCATTCATGAAAAACTACTCTGTGAATACATTACCAAAGAAACCAAGATAGGTCCTACCATGTAAATACATGTCCCTTAATCAGTTCTCTTCTGTTCAAAACCATTCATGTAAAGTTAAGCTTGATCTGTTGACATAAAGACTGCTCAAATTCAGTAAGACTCAGAGTCCATATTTAACCCCAGTTATTTTTCCATTCTTAGTGACAAATCGTTTGTGACACTAAAATGTCAAGGACTAAACAAAAACCTTGTTTATGACTTTTCAACTAATATTAAGTCAGTTGTGTTGAAAACTACTGGTATCAAACAAGAGAAAAGGTTCTCCTAATCATATAACAGTAAACAGCAAATACAGCATACACCAAAGAATGAGATCTAATAAGTTAACACTTTCATTGCAGTATATTAAGTCCAATTTTTGTATTTCGAATGTTCATACTTAAGGCAAAACTGAAGGATGGAATTGGACCTTACATTGGGTTATTTTTCCTTTGGTACATTTCATATTTTTAGATAAAGACTTATCAATCAAATCAATTTATTGATACCCCTTTAATGCTCTGAGGGTCACGCATGCATTATTCACCATGCCACCTGCAATTTTCTTGAACTTTGTAACCAGTTTGAGATTTCTTAACCAATAAAATTCTTCCGAGGATTCTTTCAACCAATAGATGCGTCTATTTAATCATTTTGTGTTGTTTGGGAAATCATTGCTACACTATTCGAAAATCTTGTGATGCTCAGAGGGTTAAATTACCATTTTTCGGTAAATCTTAAAAATGGGCATTTTAAATAGATTTTAATAATATCAATTGGAGGACTTTTAAATTTTCTAAAATGTGTTAACATTGTAATTTGTATTCTACGATGCATAAAACAAATAAATTATACACAATCTTTAAGTCTTTGAATTTCATCTTGAATACTAATTCACTCATCCTAGAATACTAATATATTGGCAAAAAATTTATGCCATCCGAATCAATGAGCCTTTAGAACTATGTAAATCACAAGGAAATCAGAGTAAGTCGTGAATATGTTATCTTTTTAGAATAACGAGTATAAATTTTAAAATGAAATATAAAAGTGGATTCTATATACAAACTTGTTCAAGCGTTTGACTGGGCAAATGAGCCTCAACAGTTGCAAGACCATATTTATGTTTAGCAAGACTTCTCATTTCTCCATAGGTTTTCCAATCATGCAGAGCTACAGTTGTCAAGTTGTAGAAAATTTTCTCCAAATAATGCTCTACATATACTAAAAGGGAAGATGAGTTTCTTTAGGTTATGCATTTACTTTATAATGATTAAATTAAAACTACACAACTTTAACCAGATTAAAAATTTAAATGAACTTATACTTAGAATTTATCAATACATGTTTACAACTATTTTGACATTGTTGCACAAATTTGACATTGTTTTTAGTACACAGGTTCTGATAAATATTTTCAGCTAATTAGGTAAGATAAAACAAATTCTTCATGAAATTTTTTAAGGATGCATTGAATTTGTAAAATTCAATTTAAAGTTCAGAAATTTATTTAATTTTAACATTCAGTAATTAACTATGCAGACCTGTGTTGTAAGGCATTTTGTATGTGGTTTAGTCAAAGACCACCATATAAAACCTTTACTGCAATAAGTGAATAGAAAACAAAATTTTAACTAGTTACAACAAAATTAATGAAGTCAGTTAAATTCTTTAATATTTTCAATCTCTTAAACCTACAGAAATGATTGACCAATCTCATAATTCAATCCCTTAAACCAAGAAATTAATAAATTTTGTATGGAGAATATCATAATCTGCATGTACTAATGAGATAAGACATTATGAATACTCCTTTATGAAGCAAATTAATATTATATTCTGTATTGAAGAGATGGCTTAGTTTGTTCCTCTATGGTCTTTTACTTTAGGATAATTTTGCTAGGACCTACTATTTCAAATAAATTCTATAATTCAAACATCTATGCTCAAACTGATTTGAACCACAAGACCTGATAAATTGAGACAGAACACAAACCATTCAGCCAAGAGACCACTCCCTTGAATAGATAAGATAGACACTTAGAGGTTACAGGACAATTGGTAAAGACTATTTGCCATTAAGTATACTAGATAAGAACATTTCAGAACTGCTATAGATTGTAATCTATTCATAGGCAGATAAGGTAACACATCTAACATGATGATGGGTTTCCGAAGTGACAGGATGTTGGAGTTTATTGATGTTAAAAAAGGAATTAAAGTTTATTGTGTTGATTACAAACCAATAAGGGATATATGATGTAAATTGCAGATCATTGCAGAAGAACAGCAATATATCCTGCAGCATACAAGCGATTCAATCAGTGTTCACACAAAACTCAAGAATTAGAAATGCAAAATGAATGAATGTTTTCTGCTACATCACAGAACAGCATATGCATTTTTTACATGGCAGAGATATCAGAACGATTTGTAGTACGATTGGGGTGTAACTATTTAAGAATCTTTTGGGCTATATTGGGTCTTATTGTGCATAACACAGAAAGTAGGGAGCGAGATAATTTGGGCAATGTTCTAAAAGGAAACCCTGAGTTTATTTTGATGATTTGAATGCATGAAAGATGAGAACCCGATGCAGGACTTTAAGAACTTATTCTCTAATAACCTGATTAATCATCCTACAATGTGCTCTGTAATATCTGTATAGACTTAGAGAATACTCAAATGCTACCTGATTAGAACAGTATGGCTAATATGTACGAATCTAGACCTAGAATTTTTGTTAACACTCACCTGAATGGTATGGATCACCTAAGAACCCTACCAGAATAATTTTGAGTCAGAAGTGATACCTTCAGAACAATAATGGGCCCTGAGACACTATTGATTAAGAATTTGAAAAATAAGAGCTTAAATTCCAAAATTCGAATTCAATTGAGAGTATAAGACAGTGTTAGATCATTTCAGATCTAAAACAGTATCCCAGCACACATATTACAATAAGTTATGGTAAGTAGTCTTTTACCAGAAACCTCAAGATACCTTCAAATGTCATAGCCACTTTAAATACACTCATAGCAGCATATAGGCATGTATTGATGTTTCCCACATTCGTGCATATTTGCACACAGTTGAACAAATTATTTTTAAGTTCTCCATAAAATTTTCTGATGTTATTCAGAGGTATAATTTAGTGACTCATCGAAAATAAAAATTTAATGCTGTTCTTAGAAAGTAAAAAAGCTGTTACTTGGATATTTTTGAAAACTAACTATAATAAAACCTATTCTTTTATACTTACATTTAACATTAATAAAAGAATCAAAGAGCCTTATTGATGAAAGATTCAGGAAATGTGAGAAATCTTTTCGTCCCATCTTGAAAGGATTTCTATCATCCAATTGCAAATGATAATGGCAATGAAGACGAAGCTCAGTTTCAATGTCACTACACAAAGGGTCCAACAAATGCTAAAAAACAACAATAATCACAATAATGAATTCAATTAAACTTCATTAAATATATTTTAAATAAGAATAACAAAGTATCCAGCATGAAAGGTGTTCTTTTTAACACATTAGAATGCTTTTCATTTCCAATGTAAAAGAATATCATTTTCCAGTACCTAACAATTTTATAAGACAGTATTTATAAATAACATACTTTTGCAATGAACAGTATATTTTATATTCAGAAACAAAAATTAACTATATCTTATTAAGGTTGAACTGCATGCCTAAATTTAGACTATTTTATTAATGTCTATTTATATAATTAACTATCTCTTATTAAAGTTGGATTGCATGCCTAAATTTAGACTATTTTATTAATGTCTATTTATATAAGTCTAAAAAGAGCATGATTAGCTATTAACTTCTGGTAACTTTGTCATAAAGCATAGCCCTTATAAAATTTAGAGATAGAAATATCTACTGTTTAATCTAACTTTCAGTGAATTTTTGATGAAAGTTATAAGCTGTGAAACTTGAAGTGAATAACAAAACATCTTTTGACTATGGTATGGTTCAAATTATGGAAATCTGTTTAACAAATCCTCAATTTCTTCAAGTCACCCTATCATATAACTGGATTGGTAACACTTTTGGTACTGGATATCATAAATTTTGGTTATTTTGCAATCATTTTATTGTTGTAATAGTTGATCATAAAGAATGGTTTTGCATAGCAATGATTACACCATTTTCTGAAAATCAGATTAGCCTTCTCTTATTGAATGCTATTTCTGTATTAGTTTTTTTGCTCACATTTAATAGACTATTTTGTTGAAAATTTTTTTAATGGATTTTAAAAGTTTCTTCAAAAATAAATTTTGGAAAATCTGTAGGACTTATAATCAAGATTTTTTTTAAGTAGGAAGTTTAAAAATATCTCAAATGAAAGTCCCCCTTTCAC
The DNA here is from genome assembly GCA_933210815.1 of Meta bourneti. Classification (NCBI taxonomy): domain Eukaryota; kingdom Metazoa; phylum Arthropoda; class Arachnida; order Araneae; family Tetragnathidae; genus Meta; species Meta bourneti. The sequence continues at coordinate 40,989,160 of OW119933.1, read as the reverse complement.
TAAATAAAACAATTTTAATGGGACTAAGGAGATTACATGAATAATAGATTGATTTTTAATTAAAAATTCTTAATTATACTAAAAAACAAACTATATTTGAGACTTAGTTCATCAAATTTTCGAGAATATCATGCCAACTGTTTATACATCATTCAAAAAAACTTTTTCCTTTTTATTCAGCTTGGACACTTTATTTACTATTTTTGCATTTCATTTCCACTTTTTCACACCATTTCAAGCCCCTTATTAGAATATTACAATCTCAGTGATAATAGTCACTTCTCCATTGCCAAAAAGGCCTGATTTTGGTATGAAATTTATACCACATATTTTTACTGGGTTCCTTTACCATTTAAAGCTTTTCCATTTCCAATTTGACCATGCTTTACAATAATGTGGCATCAAATATACTATACATATGTACTACATATTAAATGAGCATTCTAATTTGTAAAAAAAATTCAGGTTAATCCACTGAAATTTTGAAAGGGGATATTGCTATTCTGAGATTTGTTTAACTTATAGCAGATATTCACCATGGAACAAGTAAAAAGTGATATAGTTAAGTGTGCAGCATAACAATGATGCAAACAATAAGTCATTGAAAATATAAATTCAACCAGTGTATTCTATAAAATGAAGTACAATTCCATATTTAAAGAGATAGTTTGTTTTGTTACTATAGTAATTTTTTGCTTCACGGGGACTGAATAGAACAATTTGAAAGGACAAAAGACTCCATTTTTAAATAAATAGCAATAATCCACGAGATGAAATAAGGTTATCATAAGAACACAATGTTTGAACTTAAACATTGAATTTTGGATAACCATACATATCAATATTCTTCAATTCCTCTAAAAAGAAAATTAGAACTAACTTTTTTTATGGTCAGATAGGTTTCCTTCCGAAATGCTTCCAATAGAACTTTTGCAGAGGCTTCATGTTGAGAAGATAAAATCGGATCTACACAATCATGCAGTGCAGATATCATATACTAAGATAAAAATATTTATGTAATTAAAATTTACATGTCTGTCTTTACATTAGCAGTCATATTACAAGAATAAAATGATTCAATAAGAACAGTCAGTGAGAATAAAGAAAAAAGAAAATATTAAACATCTACAGGTGGTAAAAATAAAATAACAGCACTTGTATTTTACATAAAATACACTATTTGCAAACTACATAGACATGAGAAGCATGTTATTAACATTGCAAATTCTAATAGTTTGAAGTAAAATTGATGCTGATAATAAATGCATAGAAAACTAAAATTTACAAAAGCTAACAGTATTTGGGGAATGGTGGGAAAACTTCAAATGGGCAACACAAGAGGCAGAGCAATTGTTTGAAACAATGAGCAACAAAGAATTGCACTTTGTTAAACCATTTAAATTAGTTTTCATATCACATGAATCCCATAAAGCTAAATAAAATGCAAGGTACTTGGTTTATTTGTTGTTCTATGGTCATTTTAATAAAATTAGGGCTAATTAGACATACTGCCTGATTAACCTTTATGCTATGGCTTACTATTAGTTCTGTACTGTAACAGCATAATTGCTGAACCAGTTGTAGTGTAAAGGTTAAAGTAAAATACAATCTAAACTGCTTCATGAAACAGTAATTTTTTAAATGTACAAAAATAAAATTTTGATTTAAATTTAAAATGTTCTTTTGAACTGAAGAGGAGGGTGAAATACAATATTTGATTATAAAATAATTTTTAGTATTTTTATTACACTCCACAGTACTGAAACAAATTTATACATTTCAATGAAACCTTTTTCCAAACCAATATGAGAAGAGCTTCTCATGCTAATTATTTCAAATTTGGTCACCAATTCAATTTTTAAAAAATAGCAGTTTTTCTCTAAGGAAACATTTAGAAAAATCAGTATTGTCTCTTTTAGTTATCTCAGAATTCATATTCGTTTCCATATTTTAAATTTTATTCACCAGCTTTTATCTTGTAAGGATATCAAAAACTGAGAAAGATTTACTTGAATGCGATGAACATCTATTCCATTTTCATAAATATCAGCAATGTATGTTGGAAATACCACATGATGCCAGTACATGAAACTACAATCACAAGCTTCCCTGACTCTGAAAAAAATATACTTTGAAATATTCATATAAATTTAAAGTATTAATTACATAAATTTCGTTTGCGATTTATTCATGTTAGCGTTTTCAAAAATTCAATTTGTGGCTGAAAATATAATCAAACACATTTTAATACATTTCCTGTAACAAATTTTTAGCTCATAGAATGACTGACAAGAACACTAATTACCAGATGTAGTAAAAGTTCATGTCAGACACCCTGTTCTATTGTATTTATTTGCAGAAAACTATAACCAACATTCCAACATTAATTCTTCATTTATGATTAAACGAAACTTATTTTTTATTTTTGATGAAAATCCCTTTTTATAACGAAGATGTTTCTACTGAAGTAAAAAACTTTACTTTAGTAAAAAAAGTTTTAATGAAACAGATATAAAAATAAACTTAGAAATTCTTTGTTTTTTCTAATTACTTTAACACAACTTGATTATACATGAAACATTTTAAACGTTAACTTACTTTTGTCGAAGATCGCAGATAAAATCTAATTTCTTCATAAATCCAGCGAAATTGGTTACTTCTTCATCTTTAAATGAATTCTAAAAGTGAAAATTGATACGAATAAGCAAATATCATTCTAATATATAAAGATAAAGTTTAAACCAAGGTCAATACCTACCATTTGCACACCTAAAGACATTGCAAGATATGCCGTAAGTCTTCTTTCTTTAGTACCTAAAATTAATACTTCAAATTAAATTAAATAATAAAAATACCTCAAATTAAATGGAGTAATTGTGCATGAAATTTTTGCATGTACAGAATTAAAACGATCGAAGACATGTTAAGTCATATTAAAACCTGGTTCATGAGAAAAATTATACTTTTCAGTGGTTTTGTGTTGTTCAGTTTGGATTTTACCTGGAATACTATTCATCAGCATTGTGCCATGCAATTTTTCAGAAACCTTTCAAAGTAAATTTTAATTTTCAGCAATATAAACATGTATCAGATACCTCATGCACTTCAGCCTAGTTTATTTATTTGTTAAATTTACTTTTCTCAATCGAAAAAGTAAATTGAAATTAACCAGAAATATTTTTAAATTTTCACTTTAAGGGCTCAAAAGATTGGATTCTATAATATTGTCAAACTAATTGAAGTGAATGAGTGTACTGGATCCTTGAAGGAATGAACAAATTTATTTTAAAGCAAACTAGAATTTACTTAAGATAACAAAATCTATAAGCTGTTATGAATGTCTAATTCTCACTATGATCAGAATTGAAATTTGGAGAAACGAGTGATATATATGCTTGGTTTTTTATACAAATAACATAAACTGAAAACATTTGAAAAAGTTAAAGAAATGAAACTCGAAACACATGTTTGAGTTTTATGCAACAAAATCTGTGACTTATGACTTACACCGATACTACTTTTGATAATTAAAGCAAATAATTGGATGCGATTTACAATATGCTTGAATATAAAATTGTATACTGTAAATAATATCAAGGGGAAATTTAGTTACTGTCCTCCACAAAAATGAAAAGCAAAAGATAATTATTTATCTAAATCTCAAATCTTTCAAAATAATTTGATTTTTAAAATTAAATACAATTTTTTAAAAAAAGTGCTTATTTGGAATACCTATATAAGAAAACAGAAATAAACACAGTACAAAAAATCTGTACCTGGACCATTTAAAGATTTCTCAGCTAACACCAGTGCTGATAGAACATCTAATCTTCTTTCACTGTACTTTTTATCAGAAACTAATCTTTTCTATAAATGAAAATGTTAATTGTCTACAACTGCAAAATATGAATAAAGTTAAGTTAGACATAAATTTTATTAAACTTTATTAAACATACCTTCCCAATATTAATTATAGACAAAGCTAGATATCCAAGATGTTGTACGATATGAGTAATAGATTCGCATATCACAACTGTATGTCTATGATATGAACCTTCAATGCCCTGTAAGAAAAGTAAGAGACATATCACAAAGCGAAGACAAGGAAGATTAATTCTGTCATGCAACTAATAAGTGAACAATTACAATCACTATTACCTGACATACATTGAGCATTGAGACTCAGCAGGGCCATATTGATGCCAAATGGTGTCAAAACAAAGCAAACCCTCATATGTATGGAATTCATTTTAATTTTTAAGGTATGTGTTTTATTATTTACTAGCAGTACCCGCACGGTGTTGCCTATGACATCATTCTTGTTTGTCCTCACTGATTCTGAAAACATTAAAAAGAAAAAACAATTTTAAGAATGAGTCCCACACCACCACCTGACATAACACGGGCATGTCGCCTCATTCCTTCCACCTCACTGATTCTTGCTTAGAGAGCTTCATGATACACTATGTTCAATGTTCTTCCATTTGGAGCTAGGATGTAAAGATTCTCGGCTTTACCAACTCTTAAACAATCCCATACAGTTGACCATGGGAGAAACATGGTTTAATGAGATCGAGTCCTACAACTTTCAGCGATTGTCCTTGTGGATGCTCATGGCGAAACTTTAATGAACAGGGAACTGAAGTCGTTTAAATTGGAATGGGAGATCCGAAGGGATGATTGGGATCCTAGGAATGAATACGTCTTCACCTGTGGCATGTCCAGTCATAATGGTGGCTTCAATATTTGGCATCAGTTTCTTGATAGTCTTGTTCTATTGCAGAGTGAGGTGGATGCAGATTTCTGAGAAGTATAATCAGTGCCCCAATTTCTAGCTGTAATACGTGCGAGGGTACTCCAGATTGCTCCAATGTGTTTGGCACTCCAAATGGCTCCAATGTGCTCAAAAACTCTTGTGTAGTTCACAGCCTCATCTGTGTCGCATGTAATGTCGATAGATTTGTATTATACAAATACAGAAATTATACAAATTCAAAAGTTATAAAATAACCACTACTGAAATAAAAATGTGATTGAATCTTTAAATATAACGCTATACTTTTTAAGTCTTATTATGTCACCTCACTGATTCTGACAAACAACCTAAACGAATTACAATGTCAGCGAAATCAAAACCAAATTAAACAGTAATAAACACTGTTACTTCATTTTATGTAATTTATTAACTGAGTTGCAGAAAATTTCTTGATGGTAGGAACTTGGCACTTGGAGTCAAACATGTAGGGGGTGGAGCTTCAGTGGTTTGCTTTTCATTGGTGGTACAAAAAGGACAAAACAGTGACAATACAGATAAACCAGTTTCAGAATTGAAAAAGCTGCATAAGATCACTTAAATTTTAAAAAATAATTGTGTTGAATTCAAAAAATAAAAGGATAAAGTAAAAGTAAAGACAAAATTGGAAGGATTAGAGTATATTTACTATTTTTTAAAATATAGAGGCAAAAAATAAAAATTATCAGTTTGCCAGGTTCGAACTTAGGGCTCCCTCCAAAACACTAACAGCGACTTCAGTGCATCGCTTTACCTACTATGCCATCATTTCAATATGAGGGATGTTTTAGTGAAGAGATGGCATGCGCGATAAGTATCTGTCAGATCGGTCTGCGCAGATACGTCATAGTGGAGGAGGGCTACACGTGCAGCACAAAATATTAATTAAAAAAATTTCTAGAATAAATTTTAAAATTCGGAAGGACATTCAGTCGCCTTCAGATTATCTGTGTGCCGAATTTCATGGCTGTAAGTGCTATAGATTCATCTGTACACCACACACACAATCACTTCCTTTTATAATAGACTGCAGCCCTTTTTATGAAGACCTTAGGTGAAAAAAGGGTATATCTTCACTGGGAAATGGTTCTGAAAAATTTTATAGCGTTCTTTGATGCCCCAGCAAATGTATCTTTTGCTTATTAGAATCTAAGCAGAATTATAATTTACCAGAAATTTTCCAATTATCAAAAACCATTGAAGAGTGCATGCATTTAATATTAGATAACACAACTTAAGATTAGTCTTTTTCCCAAAATGATCCACTTAATTGAATCACAAAACAATTTATAAAATAGTCATTAAATAATGAAATTATCACCTTTAATATCTCTATCATTCGACACAAAGCCAAAACACAGGTCTTTGTCATAGGTTTAGCCAATACTATATGAAGATTCATTAAGGTTTTGACATGATGACTAATATTCCATGCCAATTTCAGTCCCTGTGAAAAGGGAAAATATAATGAATTTTCTTATGTACTTGCATTTAAATATCAGAAAATGACAAAATAAATGATAAAAAATATCAACTATATGTATCAACTTCTAGGTGGAATATTGATCTATTGTCTTAGTGTTTTAGCTACATGTGAAATGGGTTTAAATTGTACAATTAGTGTTGTTTTTGAGTCTTATGCTAGGCCATATTTGGCCAATTAGTGAAAAATATCAAAACCTTTCATTGACTTACTTTAAGATACAGCACATTTGTTCAATTCGAGCAAACTATTTACATTCAATGATTTAAGAACTAAATTTTTACATATGGTTTTTCAATTAATCTACAATGTTGTATCAATTTCGATTAAACCAAAACTTAATCCAAACATTTTCTTTATCACCAGTTTTACAGCAATTACATATCAATTCCATGATGTGACATTCTGTACAACGAATATATTGGGGGTCATCCCAAAAGTAATATAGTTTTTAGAGTACGTTTTAAAATAATGCAAAAATCTCACATTCAACTTTAATCTAGGATATATTTACCGCTATTATTTACAACTTGTTACCATCTACGTTTTAAATTTAAAATACCCTGATAATAGAGGCTGTTGTGTTTTAAATAAAAAATTCAGACATTCTGAATTTAAAATTTTTCCTTTAAAGTGGTTTTGAAAAAGATGGTAATCTGACAGGTGCCGATCAGGATATTATAATTTCCAATTCAAATTGTCTTAATTTTTGCAGCATTTCTAATGTCATGTGATGCTGTACTTTGTTATTATCAATAGCTGGCTTTAGCCATGTCAGTTGTTTGCAATACAGCTCCTTAATGAAGATTTGATTTTCAGGAAGCAGCTCAAAATATAGGTAGGCAGTTAAATAACATCGCATTGAAGCAATACAACGGGCTATTGGCGATTGTCTGGGATCAATCCCAAAGGGAAAGATCCAAGAACGCCTCATAATTTTGAACCACAGTCAGATGGCAAGAACACCTAAACTGGCACCCCACTCTCCAAACTTCCACACCATGCCAATGTGAGGATATTTGAGGCCTCGACTGATATAGCATGCACCAGACTCAGCGTCTACGGCGGTCTTTGGCTGGACAGAGTTTAGAACTTGCAACCCCTCCAGTTGCTAATCTGTTACTCTTCCTTGAGTTACTTCTCTCTTGAGGGCTACTGCAGCCTCTCAAAATATAGGTAACATTTCTATTGAACCAAGATAATGTTTATATTTTTAATCTAAAATTCAAATGTGAAAAATTAAACTGACATACAATTACTTGAGATACTTTATAAATTTTAATAAAACGCATACATTGTACAATTACATAATAACTGCAAAACATTACATAATTCAATTTGACTAATAAGAAAAAACTGCATTATTTAGAAGATGACCCAAAAGATTAGGATTGTTTGTCTCTTAGTAAATGTGACTCTGGGAAAAGAGAAAGGGATTAAGAGAAAGGGATTTTTTACTTATTATTAAGACATTTTAAAAACACTGAATAATACACACTGCAATCAGACAATTACCTGCAAAAGAAGAGAACATTTTCTATTGAGGTCATCAGAGAGTTTACCCGTGTCAGTTAAACAAGAATCCATTTCAACCATCCACGTCAAAGCTGCAATATAGTAGTTTTGAGCATCTCTAAAAACAGTTCAGAAAAGTAAGGGATGAATAAGATAAATTACTACAGAAAATTTGTTATGAACATTTATTTTCATAATTGCAACAATTAAAAATTAGTACTTTTAACTCTTTTCTAATGAATAAATGTCAATGCATCTGTTATTGAAAAAGATGTTAACTTTTTTATCATTAACATAATTTTTTAGAACTTCCATTTATATTGTCATGAATACAATGAAAATATTTTAATTTACACGATCATTGCAGTAATACATATATTAAGTATATTCTATAGTTATTCCACTTCTATAGTTCTGCCAAAATTTCTTGGTTCTGTGAGTGATGATTTGTCGAGGTTTTATATATCTGACTACTGTTTCAAATAAAACCATAAGCCATAAAGTGTCACCTTAATATAATAATATGTAGCTTTTCTTTGTTAAATGTCACATTTTAAAATGCAGATTATATCATGCTCAATGTAACAGTTAATTCAGAAGTTTACTAGGATTTTGCCAACAATTTCAAGGTTAAAAACATTAAGAAATTGAAAAGGAGAATACTTGTATCTGCTTTATAAGAAATTCCTAGCTGCCATTTTTAAATTTTAAGTATTTGTCACAAAATGCCTTCATTACTTTTTTTAACTTCATCCTCAGTTATACAAATAATTTTATTTATCTCCAATTTTTTATTAATATTAACATTTTACATGAACACTTAAAATGATAAATAAACTTCAATTGCAGCATGCAAAAGTGTGCCTACTCCAGATCGAAAACATCATTTGTACTTACTTTGTTAGACTTAGATTTTTCTGCATTAAGTAAGTTTGTCTAGAAAGCTTAACAGCCTCTTGTGCTTTCCTTTCAACGTTTCTTGCCAATAGAGGCAGTCTTGTCAATAAAAATAAATCAGGAAACCATAAAATGTTACTTATTAAAGGCACTGCGGGTATCTGAAACAAATGTTTGATGTAAATAAATAAACAATCTTACAATTTTTAAAGAAAACGAAATTTTAATTGAATACTTTTGAGATATTTCACAAAATAGAAAAATTTTTAAAAATTAAAAATCAAATATTCAATTATAGGTGACTAACATTGCAATAGCACAAAACAAGTAAGCCTTAACACACCATGTTGTTCATTACTAAAAAAGATGGAGAATGGCATAAAGTCAAGTGCCTGGCATTCGTTTCATTCATTACTAAAAAAATAATAAATCCAAGTCTATAATAATAAATGTATAGCATTTAATAATTTTTAAACACTAAAATGAAGATCTAGATATTTTAAATGCAATTTTTAAATAGTACCAGTCTTAAATAAATCCATACTTCGTGGAAAGCATAATTTTGCATTTCTGTTAACATTTTTTAAAAACAGATTTTGCACAATTATATGTTTAGTTCTTACTTAAACCCTGTGTGACATTAGAACTACATGGCTGTTACAAATTGCACCCAGTTACAAATGTTTCAATTTTATTTTCCCTATTTTTTTGGAAATTTAAGTTCAATTAACTTAAAAATATTGTTTTGAAATGATCGAATCTTATCTTTTCAACTACATTCACTTCCTCAGTCAACTCTTTTTCATTTATTTGTCACACAATTGGTTCAAGTACCTAAGGGACAACACTGCACCAGTGCAAAGGATTAATGAGAAACAATTTGTTCATTTTTGTACTCTAATACAAGACAATATTTCCAAGGCAGAGACAACATATAATAACATAAAAGCTGGAGAACTTATATGTAAAGATACTAAAAACCAATCCATAAATGATTTGTGTGCGATACATTAGTTCAAAAATTAAACAATGTGGAAAATCGTTACTTCGTACATTTTTAAGGGGAAAATCTATCAGCATTAATAAAAATAACATTCAATTAAAATGTTCAGTTCATGAAAGACATTTCGGATAGAAAGTACATGAATACACATGGTGAGTATAATAGATGCAACTGGAATACTCTGTATGAAAGTCTATGCTAAAACTTGACCAATTATAAATTTGGAAAAGTCAACTCAATTATTACTAACCATGCATTTTATATGCTGTACATTATAATTCTATGTGCAGGTTACTCAGAGATGTCAACCCAGTAAAGAAATTTTTAGTACTATCAGAGAAAAAAAATTTGCTACCATTGATATAGTAATATTTTTATAAAATTGAAATTTCATAGATATTCATTAAAATTTTTGGTTTGGCCTAAGATATTGGTTTAAGCTAAATGTTTAGCAGACTTTTCATTTGAAAACTGATGAATAAGAAAACAATGAAGACTTTTTTGGCATTAACTGAGTAAAATTAGGACTAAGTGTCCAATGAATTGAATGGGAAAAGACTGAAGTGTGACTACTGCCTGGTTAATGAAATGGAAAGCAAAGATTTTAGCTTGGTTTGTTTCTCTATGCTCATATTTGAAATATGAAAGCTAATTTAACCAGACTGATTTTAAATAGATATCAAACCTCTATGAATCATCTATGTAAAATCAAAATTTAAACGTAAGACCCATTGTACTGAGAACTAGAACACTAAGCACTCAGCTATAGGGATAGCCGGAAAGCATAGTAAAACAAAAATGCATTCATAGTTTTACATTGTCTTTGAATTTTACAAACGAAATTGTTCTATCATGAAAATTACCTTTTTATGAGTATCCCAAAGAACTTTGTAAAATTTCTTATCTGCAGTACGAAACAGGTAGAAATGAAGAACAAATAAGCAGCATATATCAGGGAGCTTCAATCGAGCATCAAATTCACTTACTTCACCTTCAAAAAATTCAGTATTAGGGAAAACTAAATTATATATGTGAACATAAGTTACAGTATATGACTGATATTTTATCAGTCATATACTGTAAATATGACTGATAAAATTAAAATTTTCATAAGATGTCATCGCATCTGTCTAGTACCAAAATTCAAGATCTTGATGGAAAATAAAGAGTACCATTCTCCATCAAATTCTAACAAAACTAAAAAATGCTTTCTAAAATACAGTATAATTAATTTTGAACAAAACTGAAAGAATACAACTAATATCAATTGGAATATTTTAAGCAGCATTCCATTAATTTTTAGATTTTATTTTTTCAGAACTCAAAACTGATTTTACCTAACATTAATCACAATAACAGAAAAAGTTATATATTACTTTTCACTATTAGACCATCTCATTAAATACTTGTCAGGCAAACACTGCTCATGCTAAAAAAACACTGAAGATATGCAGACCAATAAAGCACATTTTCTCAAGAAATTAGCAAGATCCAACACATGGAAAGTGCATAAATTCTTAAAGAGTATTAGCAATGTAGCGAGACATGAGTATTAGCAATGATTACAACAATATGGTGATGTAAAAATGTTAGCCAAGTACATCTGAAGGAAATGGTCCATCTTCTTCTGAATAGAACAGCCGAAAGTTTAGAAAACAATTGATCTTACTCAAGATCCATAAATAAAATACAGTGCCTATCTTTGTTTTATCGACACTGTCACTTATGGAAAAAATAAAGATACAAAGTATAGTAATATAGTAACTGAGCAAAAAATTTGATGTCAAAAGTGTGATTTTGCATGTTACTGTGTAAATCATTATACTGGAAACGAATATCAAATACCAGAAAAATGTTTCCTTCTAACTGCTGCTTTTCCAGTCTTCCAATCAGCTTTTCAGGGATAAAACCTGTGAAAAGCAAATTCATTTCTTGGAATTCCTATCACTATTCATTTAGAAGTAGGGTTGTTTTTGGAGGCCAGAAATTGACAAGGTGTTTACAAATGGAGAACACTATTGATGGCAACCAATAAGATTATTCTACTTAAATTGAAATAAAAAAATAGGTATTATTTGTTAAACATTTTATAACCTAGTGCTGGTTTCAAATTTTGGCAAATTTAATTTGTATAGAGCAATATCTATTCTGACCTGTTCTGGTTCTTAGTGTTAGAAATTAAAAGAACAATGATTCAGACAGAATTTGAAAAGGAAATCAAAAGGCAGACAAATATTTGTAGGTCTGAATGGTATAGTCATGTTAACAATATAAATTGAAGCAGAACTGAAATCAAGAAAAATATTATGCAAGGCTTATAAAAATTATAAGGAATATATACATAAGAGTTTATACAAAATTAACATTTTTAACAATCTTGAAACAGCCAATTAAGAATAAATATATTTTCTTACCCAACTTCGATTCAACAACTAAAAATTGGTTTTTGATATTAAGTGCAAATTCATCAGCAAAGAAACTATTTTTTGAAACGAAACTTTTACTGTCATCAAAATTCTGCTCCACACATCCCTATTAAAAATATCATAGTTAGTATAGTTATCATAGAATTATTATATAAATATTCTGCCCAATATTTATTTACTAATTTGCTATTTGCATAATATAAATTTTTTTAAGATTTTGTGTGTCACTGTTAATCATTAACCTTTAGGTAATGTATATACAAATACCAGAAAAATGCTTCCTTCTAACAGCTGCTTTTCTAGTCTTCCAATCAGCTTTTCAAATGGTCTTAGCTTTTCAGGCGTAAAACCTAATTTGGATGGATTATGATGAATAGAAACTAACATTCTTTTGTACTGCGTCCAATGCTCTCGAAGTGTAACTTGTCCATCAACAATCTCATCAAATGTAATTAAGATGGTTAGCAAAGATCCCAAATGCTTGTAAACAGTCTAAGTAAAAAAGGGTACATTTAAAAACGAATTAAGCCGCATTATCACAAAATATAAAAAACTAGAATAAGCATATGCAAATATTTGGAACATAAACACACAATTCAGCATGGTAAAATACTTTTAAAAATCAAATTAATGTATTTCAAAGGTTAAAAAGGGGAATTTTAAAAAAATTTAAATTTTTAAAAGCTAACCTTAATTATTTCACAGCATTCTATACGTACGCAAAAGATAAACCGAATTTTATAAATTGTTTTAAAAGGTCTACATGGATAAAATGCAGTAAAGTATAAGTTCCAAATATGAAGTGTAGAGCATCACTACACTTCATAATTTGACTTCTTACCAACATCAAAAGTGTTAACTGCTAATGTATATTTTGAAACAGCTTGCAAAGCAGTTATTCTAACAAGTAGAGACAACCTGATGTGTTATGGAACAGTCATTATGTAAAATAGGAGAAAGTATGAGTTCAGGAGAATGCAATGGGGATCCTTTCGAAGGAATTTTGAGGCATTTCATAGCAGATTCATATAAACTTAACAAAATACAAATGATACTAAACATTTTTTATCATTAACCCTAAATTTAGTTAAGTCAGTCTTAACAAAGACAACAAGTACAAAGTTTCTTATTTTACTGATTAGTTTAAATAATTCATTAACAATTTTGATGATTGGCAATTTGTAGTTTATCTCATAATTTTTCAGATTTCTCACATGGTAAGTCAAACTACTTGGATAATTTACAAGTGAACCAAGTTCTTAGTATTTTAAATAAGGTCATATTAAAAAATTGTCAATCTAAGTCTGTGATTCACTCATTACGTCATTTCTCAATCGAACAATACAATAATCCAAGTCGAATCAAGTTAGAAAGTTGCTTGATTTTAATAAATATATTTGTTCCTTAAAAACATTGCAGTTAATAATACTGCATAGAGTTGGATTGCACAAATTAAGTTTATTTCAAATAGGAGTGTTACATTTAAAAAAAAGTTCAGTAGTTATTATTAAATTGAAAAATACATATTTTTCTACAATTGCTTGATAAAATTTATATTTTTACACATGGATGCTTACTTTTAATTGAAGTCAAAAAAGTTTTCTCTTGTATTATATTAATAAAATTTGAGATCTTAGATTCAATTTAACATGTTGGTCTGGTGATTAATTAAACATACATTCATGTTGATTTCAAATTTAATAAACACTTTTGTTATCTAAAAAAGGCATTTTAATATTACCTGGAAATGGACATCAGTAACATCTATTATAGCAGCTCCATTCTTACCACCAGAATGCAGTGCACTCAGTTGATGAATAACATTTTTCGCAACATTATAGATACGTTTGACAAAACATGACAAATCCTAAAGAAACATGAAATATTTTCTATGAAAACTATGAATGTACATAAAGTCGAACTAAAATTTTATAAAGTACATTCTGGAGACAAGTTACATGTTTACAATTGATGTTTATAAGGATGCTGAATTTCACTTTCTCTTGACCCGAAAAACACATGTGCGTTTGAGTTAGCTAACACATGTAAACATCAATGGGGTGTAATAAAACTGTTTTATAAAATATACACACACTTTAAATGTTTTTAATATTTATAAAATCATTTTTAATCTTCAGAAAAGAAAACATGATTTTGACTAAATTTATGACCAAATGTTATTCTTAATGTCTTCTGTTGATACAAATGATTATACCACAAGATGTGTTAAACATTTACTTTCAAACAAAACTTTTAGAAAAGCAACTACAAAGTATGGTTCATAATACCTGCATAAATGGAATCATGCGTCCAATGTATATGTGAGCCTCGCCATCTTGTAATGCATCATGCGTTTCTAATTGAGAAAAATTTGAATCATTTTTAAAATGTAAGATGTAAACTTTCATAAAGACAAGATATTTCATGTAAAGTTTTAAGTATAGGTAATCTTGAGATAAAGTAGAAAATCTAAAAATTCGAATGCCAATTTTAATACTAAATTTTACAATTCAGGAAGTTAAATATTGATTTAAAGTTCTTAAATAATATCTATAAAAATTTGTAATTGAAACTAAGCAATGGTCTTTAACTCTTTCGATCCCACGGATCAGTAATACCAGGTGTCTCAAATGATCAACTCAGAGTGGAAAGGAAATAAAATAGACTCATCCCACTTTTGGGAGTCTGTGCTCTCTTCCCTTTTCCTAAGGGAATCCTTTGGAGGACCCCATTGTTTCTTTTCATCAGTGTCATTAAATCACCTAGTTGTAAAGGGAACAAATGGACAGTTCTGCAACACAAGCCCACTGATCCTCTTTCAGTTCAGAAATGAGTGTTTATGTATATCTGAGAAATTGATTTGATTAGAAAACTTATTTTTTTTTTAACATATGCTATTGAATACATTTTAAAATACATGTAGACAAATATAGACCATTCATCGAATGTGTAAATCATGCACCCCTATTTGAAGTTTCTAATTGGAATTTTAAAACATTGTTAGCATATTTGGAAGTCCTTATGATATATAAAAAGAAATATACATAAAAAATAATGTAAGTAATTAATTCTATTTCTCCTCAAAACTATAAAATTCTTATGGTACAGCTAATTTTAAAAGTAAACTCATAAAAATTTAATATGTACTTTGAAAACTTGGTGTCATTGCTTTTAACTATTTTTTTATTGGAGGCTTAACATGTGTCATGAAAGGCTCAAGTACCTGTGATGCTACCAAGACAAAGGTGATGAACCATTGTGTAAAGCTTTGAAGAGATTGAGATACATCAAAGAAACCAATGAACTTAAATTAGTTTACCAGAGAAATGAAGAAAACCATGCAGTGTGGATATGTGGAGCTGACTGGGGATTAGATATCAGTGATCAAAAAGCACCCTGTAATTTGTATACAAGGTGTTTGTGGTTGCAGTATCCTGGGTATCTAGGAAGCAAGTATTTCTGACTTTATCATCCAGAAATGCTTAATATATTGATAGCACATTGACATTCGCAACCACTTCATGTGGCAAATGGAACATTGAATTTGATGTACATTAAAACAGAGGATTAAATTGCAAACATTATAACAAAACCTTTGGTCAAGACTGGATTTGAGACAGCATAAAAACTGGTGAACTAAAATTTTAATGAGGGGGTGTTGAAAGCAATAAAATATTAGTGTTTGTTATATGGCAACAGTTAAACTAAATTCAAAATTGTTTTGCTTTCTTTTACTATTCAACAAGTACCTGTATATGTATGTGATATCCTTCATAAATAAATCTGATTTATTTAATTGATTTACTTCCACTTCTTTCCCAAGTTTGGGATAGATCTGCTACATTTACATCTATTTAATGAATAACAAGAATTATTGAAGGCTATCAGGTTAGGTAGTTGGTAGGTACGTATTTGAATTAACGTCACGCTGGAGCAACACAACGGATAATCTATCAGGTTGGTAAACGAAACAAATTAAATTATGCAAGCTGCAATTAGTCTCACAATAGTTTGAAATGAATGAGTCTCAGCAAAATTTAAGTAGCAAAGGAACAAAATTTAATTAACTTATAATATAAATATAAATTTTCATGTAAAATAGTACTACCTCCTTCACCATAGAATAAAAGAGCAGGGAAATATTTTCTTTTGGCTTCATAGCAAAGATAATCTATTTCACAACATAGGACAGCAAGAACAGAAATGACTTTGTTCAAAACTTTGTTATCTGTAGAAATTAAATCAAGAACCGAAGTTCTTTCAAAAGGCAAAAACTAAAAAAAAAGAAAAAATTAAATACTTTTATGAAAAAGCAGGTGAACATTCAAAAATAATGAAATTTTGAAAATATAAATACAGTAATGTAATTTGAATACATATTTTTAAGAATAAATATAAGTGATAAAATAATTACGACAAGATATAATTCATTACATATTTTTCTGAACAAATTCCTCTCATTCTTGGGATAATCCTGAGTAGAAGCAAATTTTTAAACTTATTTGTATAAAAAATACATCTCATTATTCCATTTTCAATATTACTATCAAACTTAAATAAGAAAAACAAAGAAAATTTAAAGTGATTCAAATCATGAATTTTTAATAAAAATCAATTGACTTAAATCAAAATACACTCACTGCCTTAACGCAATACACTACCTTTTCTCAAGAAACTTTCTCTCAAGAAGATTTTCAAGATGGAATTTGAAACTTAAAATTAAAAAAGGACCTGGAAAACATGGAAAGTTCCTAATCCCAGAGCATTTTAGTCACAGTATGAGAATCCAAGAAGTCAATTTGTGCTTTCCTTATAGAAGTTTTTCTAGTTTTAATTTTAAGTTGACTCACATTTTTCTACTTCATCTGGAGACATTTAATCAAACTCAGAGATGGTAGCCCTAATACTAGAATCAGAAATAAGTCACCACTCATAGTCCACACAATGGAAAGTTGGTTTTTTGGTGCATATTCATAAAACTCAATTTCCTATAATATGGAATATATCTAGCATTGTACAGGAGTTTAGAGTACTAATTTTTCAAGCTTTCATAGTAGCTCCACAAACATAAAAAATCAATTTGTCATGTTTTAAAACTTGCCTGTAGAGAAACAGGATCTAATTCATTGTTCCAAATATCACTTAATGTTTCATCCAAAGCGTGTTCTATCCCTCTTAGTTGAGTTCCATAGCCTTCTAAAAATTTTCCATATTTTCTCAAGAGTACATCTTCAACTATTTCTAAAGAGTACAAATAAAGAGTGTAAGACAGCAGATAAATTTAGAGTAAAAAACTATATTCTTATACCTAATAATTTTTTAATATATAAACAATTTTAATAGAAGCAGAATAATACATATTATTCATGTGCAATTTAGTTCCTTTGATAAACTTTTCTATAAATAATTTTAAATATATTTTATCTGATGAAAGAACATTTTTTAAACTAATAACTTTATAATAAAGCAAAGAATAAACAAGAAATACAACTTCCTTTTTAAAATATTGAATTTTAATTTACATGGAAAACTGAAGGTTTTTATTTCACAAGTCTGAAGTAGCATAGCACAAAACCATGTGCACATTTCCTAAAGAGAATGATTTTCTGTGGTCAGTCAACAAAGTTTTGAACTTTAAACAGCTTCTTTAAGCTTTTGACATCACAGAGCAAACTTGAAATAAACTGTCACTTTGTTCACTAATATTTCCTTTTTATTATATGTTAAAAATATATACAATATACATATATGCAAAAAATATATATATAATTTTGTTATTATTTTTAACAAATGTCTTAAATATACATTATAAACATGATTATATATATTGCATTATGACAGATGATTGATGTTAGTATGACCTAAATGAAAGTACCTTTATCAAATTGTTTAAGAAACTTATTTGTACTTTCTTGAAGTCGGCCCTTATATATCAACATATTTTTAATCTTAAGAAATTTTAATAAAAATATGTGATGTACATACAAGGTGCTTTTGCTCACAATGAGGATCGAAACTTATATCGGGTACTCACTTTTCTGATACATAATTACTAAAAAAACAAGCAACCACTTCCTTTTTATTATTAACGGAACTGTTAGGAACGAGCGAAATTACGATCATGCAAAAAATATGAATTCTGAAACATTTCCTTACTTCTCTGCAGATGAAACGCCCCTCACACCTAGATATATTCTCACGAAATATGCATATTCTGCATTAAATTGGTGCAAAAACAAACTGCATCAAGTACAATTGTATTTTCAAAATATAAGGCAATAAGAAAAGTATAATTACACCTACTAATTACACCATCATCGACTTTATCCACATCCCACTCTTTCACATCAACTATCATTTTAACACCAGCAAAATTGACTGGAAAACAAAACACCAGATTTGATTACGAAAATATACCAAAAATCTATGATCTACTTTTGATTATTTTCATCATAGCATCGGAATGTGTTTTTAAATATAAAAACTCCAAACCAAAGGTCTTCCGAAACGTTAACTTAGCGTTAACATTGGCATATCAAAACAAACTTTCATGTATGGTTGTAAAAACAAGAAACAACCCTTTCGTCTAAGGAGAGAAAGTTAACCTTGTCCGATTGGTCAATAGACGTCATAATTAACGCCTGAGTAGTAGAAAGGCGTATGCAGTTGCTGATTCTTCTAGTGCTCATTGGCCATTAATCTGGCGCTGTTTCTATTTAGAAGTTTATTCTGTCAACCACCGGCTCATGTATCAAGATTGGAAAATTGGTGTAGGTTCCGGGATCAATCCCGATTTGGCGACTGAATATACTTGCCTAACAGTAGTTTCAGTTCATTTTTTTTTGTATTTTGTATTTCAATTAACGTCACACTGGAGCAACACAATGGGCTATTGGTGACGGTCCGGGATCAATCCCAAATGGAAAGATCCGAGGACAACACCACGTAATTTTGAACCATGGTCAGATGACGAGGCAACACCTGAGCTGGCACCCCACTCTCCCAACTTCCACACCACGCCAACGTGAGGACATTTGAGGCCACGACAGATTTAACGTGCACCAGCCCCCTTTGTACACGACGGTGTTTTGGCTGGAGTCCGTTACTCTTCCAACCGGGCCACCGCGGCCCTGTTGTCAAGGGAATGCGTCGCACTAGAGCAAAACAATGGGCCATTATGCTGTCAGGGAAGCCGCTGTTTCTTTCTGTAAAGTGAAAAACCTACTTTGCACAATAAGAATTTAATTCCAAACAAAATAACATCGCAAAAAACATGCAAATCACAATTTTTCAAACTTTTAGATCTCCAGGTAGCTCATTGGGTGTGCCCACTGCTCTAGCAACCTGCGAGTTGTGGATGTGCAGGTGCGCTTCCTCCCTGGGTGTATTTCGCTCCTCTGTGTCAGTGAAACGTTCTTCGTGTGTCTATTACTTGATGTTGTCTGTCTTGTGTTTGATGTAGCATGACCAAATATGACCCTTGCGCCATAAAACATAACCCAACAACCCCAAGTATTGAATAATGGTCATCGAGAGGGTAGGTATATATTTTAAATAACGTCGCACCGGAGCAACACAACGGGCTATTGACGACGGTCCGGGATCAAACCCGAAGGTCATAGAGATGGATTTTAAGAGAAAGTAAAAAAATAAAACTGTCTTCGAAGATTTTACTTCTGCTGTTCAAATGGCTCTTGCGCATGATACATATCAAGATTACTTTACAAACAGCGGAGGCTCGTGTTCGAAACATAGGGGAAGGGCCTACCCCGAATCTCCCACCCCCGAAACTAAATCATAGCTATGCCAGTGATATGAAAAGATAGCAGTTCCAAAAATTAGTTAATGAGGATTTACCGATTTTCTGTAAATTAAATCAATTCTTCTGTCTTTTAATGCTGCAAATCTGTCTGATATGTTATCGTAAAATGACTTTCTTCATAAGCGTCACTAATACGTCTTTTTGAATAGAAATATTTGCTAAAGAAAGTCTCTTGTGAAATAGTATTTCTTGAGTAAATTTTTATTCTTTCAAGGCAAGAATTCTTTTCCACTGAATACACTTGTAGATGGAATTGTTAAGACGAGAGAAAACAAATTATAAGCTCCTGTGAAAATTTCTTTATCATTATAAAGCATACAAAGAAGTTCTTGCATCGATATATTCCTGAATTTTCCATCGGCATATATAAGACATTGTTCATTTTTAAGGCGCTGGGTTTTTTGAACATATCTTCGTAAAACTGTTGAAGATTTTCAAGTGCCTGAGATGGAAAATGTAAATTAAATTGTTCGAATTTCGTTGTATCAGCAAGACAAATCAATTGAAGTTCTTCACAATCTTGAAATCTTGTGTTTATTTCCATAAGAATGTGGTCTAAAATTTCAAAATATAGCTGTTTATAATTTTGAGAAATTGTTTCTAGTGAAAGAGCGGCATATTTCCGTTAAGATTGGACTATTTCTGTGATGTTACGCGTGTTTTCAAAGTGTTTTAAAAACCTCATCGTCCCTTTTACGGCTCAATAGCTCACGAGTGTATTTTATTTGAGATACACAATAGTTTAAATCTAGTGATTTTTTCTGGAGAATTTCGAATAATATATCAGTAAGGCTAAAAATTTCGCTGAATACCTACTGCCAAAAATGTAAATTCAAAATCTTTTATATCATTTAAAAATCCCTTTGCAAGTTGAATTGTTTTGTCTGAATGTTCGCTGTCATAAATTCGAATATTTCTTTTAATTTATCCCAATATTCAACAATCACATTCACTAATTTCGAATTGGAGGACTATCGAGCTTGTGTTATGGTTGGTATGCGTTGATGTAAGAGTATAAGATCGCTTCGCCGAGTGATGAAAAAACGAAGGAATGCCGCTGGGGCTTGCAAAAAAAATTCGACACTTAGAAATTTTAGAAAAAGTTTGCTGCAATACAAGATTGAAACGATGTGCTAGTCAATGGACAAAAACGGCTTGAGACGCTTTATCCTTGACTTTTTATGGAGTCCATTCAAGTGTCCAGACATTACACTGGTCCCATCGTAACATTGTACTATTTGTGTTGATAATCAAACGGATCCAGAATTTTGTCCAACATTTTCTATAACATTTCTGACGTTCTGTCTTCACTCACATCATGGAAACCCAAAAATCGCTCAACTAATACGCCTTCACAATTCACAAATCTTAATATTAAGGAGCACTGGGAAGTCGGATTTATGTCAGTGGTGTCGTCCACTTGAATAATAAAGAATTTAGCCCCGTTTATATCATCTTTGACAAGATCGTTTATATAATCGGAAATATATTCAATCATTTCATTTTGAATAGTTTTGGAGTCACCAGTGAAGCCCTTTTTAATCTTTTGTAATGATTTTGAACTTCTAAAGGACTTTTTGATATCAACAATCCTAGTAATTCCTTGAAATTTCCGCGATTTATGGAGTCATTGCTTTCATCATGGCCACGGAATGCCATTTCTTGTTTGCTCAAATATATTACTGCATCAATCACTGTTTGTAGAAACAGTCTATTCAAACGAACGTTTTCATTGAAATGCACTTTAAAAAGCCTAGCAATCTCCCTCAGGGCATCGGAAATCGTGTTCTGATTAAAAAAAAAATTTCTTAGCATTTATTCACACTTCAGATGTTCAGCAGAATCGTCGTGCCTATGGAGTACTCGTGTTATGTTTAATAAGTCTGCGAATCTGTCCTTATTCCAAACAGAATGTTTATTACTAAAAAACAAGCACGGCCAACAAAATAATCTTTTTAAGGTTATACTACTGCATAGCCATTATACTGAGTAAACCAACACTCTTGAAAACTAATATTGTACGACTTACCGCTCTTTTTAATTTCTGTTTTGGCCATAGTCATCAAAAATCCGTTGGACGTGCTTGACGTAATACGTCCCTTTTGTCTTCGTCTTTCCGCCAGCAAAACGGAGTTTCCAGTAAATTACACACAATATCGTTAATTGGATTCATTCCGTTGAAAAATCTAAAACAAAATGGTCAACAAAATCATTGCTCTATTTCATGTAATGATATTCGCGCGGCAGTTTTGGCGCGATTGGCTAGACTTTCTGACGCTAAAGCTCCTTCTATTAATTTTCTGTGGTGGCTGCTCACAACGGTTGCTCACAACGGCTGCTCACAACCCTATAGGGCAGGGGTCTCCAAACTTTTTCACTTGAGGGCCAGATTGAAAAATCCTTGAAGTTAGGCGGGCCAACGACACATACATAAATAAATAAATATATATATGGATTTATATATATATACACACGTATGTGTATGTGTGTGGAGGGCATGGACATTGGATCAACGTCAATTTTTTAAAGCTTGCGAAATAAACTAGTTAATAAAATAGGTGTTCAAATAAAAATGTAGAAGATTTATCAAATTTATTCCAAATAATGTAAATGTATATATAAGTTGGCCTAAGGAAAAAATAACATTCAACAATATTCCTATGTATCATTCTTTGGCTTTCTTATGTACGTATGGGATGCGTGGAGTTGCTTCTGGCATATGTCTATCCATTTTGGGTCAAATTTCGATGATCCTATCACTAGAATGGATTTCGTGCTCGTCTGACAAGTTAGCCCTGTACTTTGATTTTACAAAGATCATTTTTGAAAATGTCTGTTCGGAGATATAGGTCGATCCAAACACTGATCTTGCAAAGTTTATTTCTTTGAAATCATCACCCAATGACCTTCAATGAAAGAAACTGTCAGAAGTTTACTGTTTTAAAATTAAAAATAAACTAAATACACTGCTGGCCACCCAAATTGCAACACCAAGAAAGACAAGAGATATCACAACAAAATTTGTCTTGTAGATAACATGTTGACCAAGTATCAAATGATTAAATTTATAGACTTCTGTGAAGTGTGGTTCCTGCCAAAATCAGTAGCCAGAGTAGCCGCCATTGTTGGAGATCACCGCTGCCACACGCCTCGGCATTGATTCAAAGAGACTTTGGATGTGTTCTTGGGGTACAGCAGACAAAGCAGCTTCCACACGTTGCCAAAGTTGATCTGGTGTGGCAGCTGGGGATGTATTCTGGGTCAATCGTTGAGCAACCATGGACCACATGTTTTCTATCGGCGAAAGATCCGGAGAGCGAGCTGGCCAGGGAAGCAATTCAATCTGGCGATTGACGAAGAACCCTTGGACAATGCGTGCCACGTGTGGTCGCGCATTATCCTGTTGAAATATGGCTGTGGGCAAGCCCTGAAGGTAAGGAAGGACAACTGGCTCCAACACCTCGGAGATGTAGCACTGGCTGTTTAAAGTACCGGCAATGCGTACTAGAGGAGTGCGAGAGTGATATCCAATACCGCCCCATACCATAATACCCGGTGCAGGACCAGTGTGGCGGTACATAACGCAGCTGCTCAGCATCCTCTCTCCACGGTGTCTCCAGACTCGAATCCGACCATCGTGGTGTTGCAGACAGAAGCGTGACTCGTCAGTAAAGACAATTTCATTCCATTCTGCCGTCCACATCCTTCTTTCATCGCACCATTGGCGGCGGAAACGTCTGTGGTTCTGCGTCAAGGGTAGACGAAGCAATGAACGTCTTGCGGACAGACCACTCTGCTGTAAACGGCGTCGAATGGTACGCGCAGACTGGATGATGCGGTACAGACTGAATGTGCTGTGCTATGGTTCGTGATGTGGCTGAGCGATCCGTCACTGCCATACGCACAATATACCTGTCATCACGTGAAGTGGTGCACTGAGGTGGATGCGATCGAACACGTCGGTCCGTCGTACCCTCCTGCATCCAACGATCACATATCCGCATTACAGTTGTTTGGTTTCGTCCAACACGACTACCGATTTCCCTGAAAGATAATCCACAATCTCGGTAGGCCACTATCCTTCCTCTGTCGAACTCGGATACTTGATCAAAAGATGATCGCTGTTTTCTACGAGGCATAATTGATCGTTTTTTTGAAAAAAAACACAAGAAAAACACAATTGCCGTACTTGAAATCGTCGAA
Organism: Meta bourneti; assembly: GCA_933210815.1. Taxonomy (NCBI): domain Eukaryota; kingdom Metazoa; phylum Arthropoda; class Arachnida; order Araneae; family Tetragnathidae; genus Meta; species Meta bourneti. Next base: position 40,965,019 of record OW119933.1, on the reverse strand, counting down.
ATCTCCAAGCCTTAAATAGCGCTTTGAAGTGGCGCCACAGGCGCGCGTGATGTGCGTCTGCGCTGAAATTCTAATCATTTGCATATCTCACCTCCGCTAATGCATATTGTAAATTTCATATTATTTGCATGCTTCCTTCAGGGTGTTGCATTTACGGTGGCCAGCAGTGTATAATCACCTGTAAAATGAAAGGTCCGCATTCTTGTAACATTCCTTGAAATATTCTTTCAAGTATTCATTTGACATAATTTCAATTAATTGAAGTTGGAGTTCTGTTGGCGCATTTTCGATTTCACATTGGAATGGATTTTGAAATAGCTTGATCTTTTCTGCTGTAGCTGCATGATCAGTCTGCGAAGCGGTTTTCAAATTCCTTACGTAGTTTTGTGATAGTTTGTACTGCATAATGTGATGGGAAAGGCACACAAGTTCCGCTAGCAAACTTCTTGCAAGTTTCGAAGTTCGGAATATGCCCAGCTATTTTTCAGCAAAAACTTCCGTGCTAAGCTTTCGCTGTCTACAGTGGTAAGCATTGTAAGATATTTTCCGTGTATTGAATAACGCGCGCTGCGAAATTAAATTCGTTCATATTTATAAGTACTTTAGTAATTTATAAATCGTAAAAGAAAAAAATAGAAATTTTATGTAGAAATATTGAAAATGTATATAGTATATATGAAATACTGAAGAAAAGACTAATTTGAGAAATGTAATTTGAAAAATGAATTTGATGAAAAATGTTGGGGAAATGGCACCCTTCCTTCCCCTGAAAAGCCGCGACTGCTTTATAATGTAGTTTATCATCATTTGGGCAACGTTTGGTGTTTAATCTAATTGGTGCTGACCAATCAATTCTCATTTTTGAATTCGGAATTTATTCTTTGGAATTTTTAATGACTAAGTACTGAAATCATATTTGAAAAACAAGACAACTGAAGCCAAGTTTAGAATATGTAGGTATTTTAGTTAACGTCACTCTGGAGCAAAACAACGGGCTATTGGCGACAGTTCAGGATCAACCCCCGAAGGGAAAGAACCGAGGACAACACCACGTAATTTTGAACCATGATCAGATGACGAGGTCACACCTGAGCTGGCACACCACTCTCCAAACTTCCACACCACCTCAACGTGAGGACATTTGTGGCCACGACAGATTTAACATGCACCAGCCCCCTTTGTACACAACGGTTTTGGTTGGATTCGAACTCGAAACCCTCCGGTTGCTAGTTCGTTACTCTTCCAACCGGGCTATCACCACAGAAACACCGCCACCACCTATATTATTTAGCTTGACAGAAAATGTCTCCCATACAGCAATGAAAGTTAAACAACCACAGAAAGAGAAATACACTGTAGGTATTTCTCCCTTAGGGTTACAATAATCCGTTGTGTTGCTCCAGTGCGACGTTAATTGACTACCTACCTACCTTTAGGGTTACAGGAATCAACTCTTCATATTCTACATCGCGCTCCGACAGCTAGAATAGTGTGCAAACCCACTGATCTACGAAGGGCCCTCAACCTATTTTCTGAATAAACCGAAATAAGCTGGGCCGCGGTGGCCCGGTTGGAAGAGTAACGGACTTCCAACCGATGGGTTGCGAGTTCGAATCCAGCCAAACACCGTCGTGTACAAAGGGGGCTGGTGCACGTTAAATCTGTCGTGGCCTCAAATGTCCTCACGTTGGCGTGGTGTGGAAGTTTGGAGAGTGGGGTGCCAGCTCAGGTGTTGCCTCGTCATCTGACCGTGGTTCAAAATTACGTGGTGTTGTCCTCGGATCTTTCCCTTTGGGATTGATCCCGGACCGTCACTAATAGCCCATTGTGTTGCTCCAGTGTGACGTTAATTGAAATTCCCCCCGAAATAAGCTAAGGTAGGTATTTAATTAACGTCGTACTGGAGCAACATAACGGTCAACTAACGATGGTCCGGAATCAAACCGAAGAATAAGCTAAATTTTCAAAGTTTGAACGAAAGTTGCTAATATTCATTAGCTTATTGGGGGCCACGGTAGCCTGGTTGGAATAGTAACGAATTTGCAACCGGAGGGTTGCGAGTTCGAATCCTACCAAAGGCCGTCGTGTACGTCGGGGCCTCAAATGTCCTCACGTTGACGTGGTGTGGAAGTTTGGAGAGAGGAGTGCCAACTCACATGTGACCTCGTCATCTGACCGTGAAACAAAATTACATGGTATTGTTCTCGAATCTTTCCCTTCTGGTTTGATCCCGGACCGTCGCCAATAACCTCCAGTGCAAAGTTAATTAAAATACCTACATACTTTAGCTTATTAAAGCTGTGGATGAATTGGTTATTAGTTTCGAATTCAATTCAAATTCTTTAATGGTAGTTCCTGTGCTCCTATATGCATATTGATCTAGGACTTATTTTGTTTTCGAACGAAATGTGTCTATTTTTTGGATAGAATGCGCTATTTTTTATTTCTTAGTATTGACATCGATGTACAGGCCAATAATGAAATTCAATTATATGAAAGAAAATCCTTAAAACTACACATACATGTAGTATAATATAATAGTCAACGTTTTATAGATGAACGATTATAGATGAATTTATTCACTCAAATGCCATGGCGTAACACACGAGTCAAAATTGTGACACTATAGCGTTCTGTATCAAAAGATCAGATTTCATCACTAGCAAATTTATAAAAATTGTTTACCAAAAAAATATATATATGTAGGATTGTTTTAAATGGACTCCAGATGGCAGCACGATACTTGTGACGTAGCGCGATTGCGTGACATTACGTCACTTCTGTAGGGAACGCTCATGTGTGGACGTGTTGTAACTTGTGCTGTCCTTTTTTCTCAATGTAACCTGTATTATATGTCTCTTCGTTGTGTCCGTCCAAATAAACAGTGATTGTCATTTTCATTAACTGTTCTATCTGTGGTATCACACGAAATAAATCCTACAGAATATGGGGCTCGGTGCCGGAATAAAGAGAAAAGCCGAAACCGAAAGCACAGTGCTTGAACCACCCTGGTTCTGTTTTGCAGTGTCGTCCAGATCCATTAGATATTGCGAAGTGTCGCCATGACACTTTAACGTCTTCCAGTTTTTCGATTGATGTGCGTGAGGAATCCTGTCCTCGTCTTTGGAGGCGTCCTGCCCTCGTCTGTTAGAGGAATCCTATCCTCGTGCCTGTTAGAGGAATCCTGTCCTCGTGCCTGTTGGAGGAGTCCTGTTCTCGTCTTTGGAGGCGTCCTGCCCTCGTCTGTGGAAGTATCCTGTCCTCGTCCGTGTTAAAGGCGTCCTGCCCTCGTCCTGTGTTGGAGGAGTCCGGCCCTCGTCTTTTGTTCGAGGCGTCCTGCCCTAGTCATCAAGAACGCAGATAAGCAAAAACTCTTATCAAAATATTTAACTTAGTTTGTTAATCTGCATTAATTTCCATGTGCTACTATGGAAGAGTAATACTATTATTTCCTTCAAGTGTTCTTTTAAGTTTCGAAAAAGAAACTAGTGCAAATGTTTCAGTGCATGAAAGTTTAAATCGAAAGTAACAATACTGCAAAAACAAAATTGTTTCTCGGCATTTCCGTTTTCAAAACCAAATAAAAAATATTTCTATCGCTTCTCTGCATTTCCATTTTCAAAACGAACAGATAATGAAAAAAATCAGGTGATGAAAAGGAAAATGCTTTTTTCTGATAAGTGATATTTTGATTTTGTTTTGTTGGAAATACCACCTACAGTAATTTTTTTCTCTCTGATTCTTTAATAGAGACGGCGTAATAGTTTGAAACGTTTGTTTTGGTTTTATAATTTGGAAGTTTAAAGCACATTTCTCTTTTTAAATGTGATTTGTCAATACCTAGTATTTCGTTTATTTTATTTTATTATACTATTACAATATATTTGGGTGACGTTTATTTATGTTTGTGTACTTAAATACCAACTAGCGCCTGCGCGTCCCTCCATTCACGTTCTGCGGGTGTCAAATGAAAGGAAAAAATAGCCCTATGCTTTGGTGATTCGAGATTGGTAAGGTAGCCATTGGCGAGAAGTTATTGCTTAGGGGATTTTTAGTTGTTACGATAAGGAAATTTCTCAACCAATCACAAAAGGCTGACGATCTGCACAGACGTGACTCGCAGACGCTAGTTAAATACCATCGTCAAAGGTTATATGCTATATGTTATACCTGTTCATTTCATTTAATTAATTTTAAGATGAATATAAAGTTTAGGAGCAAAAAGTGTGGTTAATGTATGTGGGGGGCTGGGTTGTGGGCAATTTTTAATATGATGAAACGTTTTAAAGAATAATTAAGTTTAATGAAATTGATGAATATTTATGTACAATGAATTTGGCCAAGACAATTAAAGTTAAACAATGTTCGCGCAAAGTTCTGATAAGAGCACAGCACAGACATCATCAACATCACAAACTCCATCGGCGCTCACTGCCCGTCAACAACGCACCGTCCAACACTACGTCCTTCTCGTAGCTCCGTCGTATTACTTCTGCGTCGCTTTTGGCTCTACGTTCCTCTAATGCGCGGTATGGCTGCGCAGTGGTCGGAGATGAGATCAGCGCGGAGGTGCCCTCTAGTGGCAAGCTGGGCACCACATGTATGTATTATTTTACAATTGAGTGATATATTAAGAATTGTGAGAAATTGTAAAGTTACGATTGTGTTGGGAAATTGAATTTAAAATTGACCATAATGGCTTTCCTTGCAAAATACAAGAAAGTAGATTTGCAACGGCTTGCAGATGAAATGGGTGAAAACGTTAAGTAGGAAATGAAAGTAATAGAACTCGGAGAACTCATAACTGGTAGTTCACATTATGATGAAGTCTTCGTGAAAAATTTGTTGGAGAATATCGCAGAATCACGAAAAGAAGCCAAGGCAGCGGAAGAGAGGAAAAGACAGGATGAAAGGGAAGAAAGAAGAAAAGACGAATTAGAGATGAAACGATTGGAAATGTCCTCAAATTTATCGATCGGTAATAATGAAAGTGGGTAAACTAAACAATATTTGACGTTCAGAAAATGATACCGTAGTTCGATGTGAAAGTCAATGATATTAGTTTATATCTGGTTATGTTTGAGCTCCAAGTCAAGATAATGCAAATACCGACAGAATATTGGGTAACCCACTTAGTCAGTGTACTTCCATCAGAGATAGTTGGTCTAATTGCAAGAGAGTCGGATGAACAAGCAACTGACTACAAATACATAAAATCGTTGCTCTTGAAGAGATTTAAGTTAGGACCAGAAAACTTTAGACAATTATTTGTGAAGCATCAAAAGAAACCTGAAAATACATGGCGAGATTTCTACTACGAAATAAAGAATTACTTAGAAGAGTGGTTGATGAGTTTAGAAGTAAAAACTTTCGAAGGACTCAAAGATCTCATGATAGTGGATCAATTAAAAAGAAAGGTTCAGTGGACGTTCGAGAACATTTCATATATGATTGGGCAAAGATGATATCACCAATCCAGTTAACTGAAAAACTAGATGAGTATGAAAAGATGCGAGTAAATTATAAGAAACAACCAAACGAACTTCATAAGGAGAAAAACTTCCCGAGAAATGAACAGTTTGGACGTGGACGACCACGAACACCTCCTAATCACGGGCATTTCCATTTCAAGAAATGGCATAACAACGAGAACCAGAGGTATCCAAAACAAACACCAAGCCATAAATTCATCAGAAATGACAGTGGTCCGAACTCAGTGAACAAAGCCAATGAGAAAGAGAAGGCATCAGAGGCCTGCATTGCACGAACGTGTACTAGTGAAAGACGTCAAACCAAAGAATATATTCGAAAATATGACGCTTTAGAGTTGTGATTTATTTCTGATTTATTCATATTCCCACATTGCATTCTATACTTGTTTTATTTTGTTAAGCAATGCGAAATAATGTGATCAAAATTAGGTAGAGTAGTTTTATTTGTTGTAACAGTGTTCTTATTTTGTTTTTGTAGATAGTATTTTTATATTCTTTTCTTATGAATGTCTCTGATGCCAGTGACTCGCAGGGTGGCCGAATCTGTAGGATTGTAGTAAATGGACTCCAGATGGCAGCACGATACTTGTGACTTAGCGCGACTGCGTGACATTACGTCACTTCTGTAGGGAACGTTTGTGTGTGGACGTGTGTAACTTGTGCTGTGCTTTTTTCTCAATGTAACTTGTATTATATGTCTCTTCGTTGTGTGCGTCTAAATAAACAGTAATTGTCATTTTCATTGACTGTTCTATTTGTGGAATCACACGAAACAAACCCTACATATATTTATTTACGGAAATAAAATATGCAATAAATTTTTTTGGTTAATTTCTATTATTAGCAATAAAACTAATTTTCAAAATATTTAATTCTCTGAATATGGTGCAGAAAACTTACAAATTTTCCAAGTTTGTTTTTTGATGTTATCAGAACGCATTGACTGGGATATATCAGAGATTGTTATATAGTGTAGTTTTGATTGACTGATTTTCTCTATACGTTCCGAAGCTTGATCTCAACTATCACCAGGCTCATTCACTCCTACCTATGTGATTCTCTACTAAATTTGTGTGCTTGATCTCAAGGATCTCCTAAATGGTAAAATAATAAGCATACACAAGAAAAGTTTTTCTACGAATTTTTAAGGCAACTTAAAGCAATCCAACCCAGAGGCGAAGCTAGACCTTTCAGGACATGGAGCAAATTAATGTTTCTGATGCTGCCCTGTCCAAATCAAAATTTGTGTACAAAACGAAGAAATTAGGATAACACATACTCATTCGAACCATATTAATTGTATAAGCATATAAATGTTCTCGATATTACATTTTTTACAATTGACTATGAATAGACTAGCAAAACTTCGAGCTTTGTTAATGGGTCTCCAGGACGAAGTATGAAAAGGCGTCCCCTGTCTTATATGCTCACCAGACGTTTGTGAGACTATTTTAATGCTTAGTTTCTTTTCTGAATAGTAATGATTGCAATGGGTAGATGGGAAAAAGAAAATTGACTCTTACGAATTGTATTCCAAAGATGAAGTGCAATAATGCACATTCACTTCACATGCATGGAATTGGAAAATATATCTGTGATGAGGTTTCCGCATGAAAACCACGTTATAATAAATATTTCTGTAATACCCTGTCCCTTTAGATACTGACGCTCGGGGCCACTGCCCGAGCTCCCTTAGCTACGCCACTGATGCAACCGGCAATAAAAGTCACTTAATAGTGCTGGCAAGATAAATCGAAATCAGTCTGGTTAAGCTAATTTTGGACTTCAAGTTATCAAAAAAGTTCTTTGCATTTCTTTCCATATCAAGATAAGGCTAAAAATGCTTTGGGGATGCCGCGTAAACCGTACACTCGAATATATGGTTTTACCAGAAATTGCAGGCATATATGTTCAATGTTGTACCTCGGCGAAAAGAGAGTATCAATGCATCACATACGAGTCGAATTTGAGGACATTGGTTTGAATTCAAATAGTCAATCTCCATAGAAAATGTTATAGGGCACGCGAACGAACCTTATAGAACATCCAAATTGATGCAAAAGGATCTAATCTTCAGGGAGATTTTGGATAATCACCATATCCCCCCCCCCAAAAAAACGCTAAAATTGATTGGGGCGGATTTACGCGCCTTTCCTTTACGGATTGCCCTTATTCAGTCATGAAACATTGCAATGGTGTCTACCAGGCGATGGTCTTAGAATAGTTTCGTGAGCGATAAGTCTTGCTTTTGTCCGAGAGTTTATAAACGCCAATTGAGATTTAAGATGTGTTTATTAACTGATTCTGCTCCCATTCAAGAGTCTGAAGGGGTTCGTCAGTGTGGATTTGTTGTTTGGTTAGTTGGGTTTTATGGCGCAAGCGAAAAAGTGTGGTTAATTTTTATACCTTTAAAATTAACTATTATAAATTCGTAAAATACTTCTTATAGTTTTAAATAACACTTATTAAATCAATTAATAGTTTATCAAATTAATCATTCACTATAAAAATTTTAAGTATGAAGATTAACTGTTTTTTAATCTAACCCTTCCATGCATTCGCACATCTTTTCCCATACAACGCTCCTCAAAAGTAACAAAAAGGTAAAAATTAAATTCCGAGAAAAATTCGATATTTGTTTACTGTTATTCATGTCATCACAAATATTTGGTGAACATATACAATTGGAAATGTGGTGGTCCCTTAATGCCTTCTACTATATACCTTGTTTAAAAAATTTCTCTAATGACGAAATTTTTAAAAAGTAAAATGAGACTTAGGGAAACATTTAAAAAATTCCATTCCTGGGGCAATCTCTGAAACGAAATCACTCCTATGCTACTGAAGACACGTTTAATTCTGGTAAGCATACTGGATTCGATAAACTAGAATACTGAGGACCGCCGTAAACTAAATGTAAACGCTATACTGCATACAAATAACATAAGCAAACAATTCCTGTAATGTGTTCAAATTCTTTACCCAGTGTGATTACCTAAAGCCGGGTCCACACCGGCCGCGTAGAACTGCGCCGTGCAAAATATTCTGTTCGTCGCTGCACGAAAATGCTCAAAACCTCGCGGAACCGAGAAGGACGAACTACGGGTCGAGGTGTTTGTGGTGGGACGGCTCGTGCTCAGCTTGTTCCATTGTGCTCTCGTGCGTGCTAGAGGTTGTGTGTACGAAATCAAACTGAAAACTTATTGTTTAAAACAAATTGTTTATATAAATGTCCCGTTCTTTACAAAGTCGGCGCATAATCGCGAGTGCTGCGTATATTGTCATTGACGATTTATCAAAGATAAAGGGGGAAAAAGTTCAAGAAAAAGGCGACATTGGGTGACATCCGTGCTGGAAAGTCGACAAGCTTGTGGCGGGAATCGTCTTTTAAAGGATTTATTTGCCGGTGGACAATTCGAAATTTTTCGTCGAATGGAAGACTGAACATCTGCTTGCTTTGACTGAAACGAAAGTAAGGAAGGACACAATTATAGAAGCGCTATATCTCCAAGAGAAAGGTTGGCAATAACTTTACGCTTCTTGGCAACTGGAGATTCATTCATGAGTTCGATGTATCTCTTCAAAGTTTCAAAGCAGTCTATCTTAACGATAGTGATTGAATTGTGTAGGGCTCTCAATGGTAAACTGAGACACTACATAAAGGTAAGAACATAACATTATTTATTTATTTTAAAACATGATTATTTATACGATTATTCCTTTAACTAAAATCATTCAGACAGAAAAATTAGTGACGAATTGCTGCAATGCAAATGCGGAGGACGATGGCTGTATTGGGGAGCAATGTAAGATGCTGTACTTGATGAACTCGTGTAAATGTGTTCCTGAGAGTACAGCTCCATCTCTGCTTCAAAAATTAAATTATTTATTCTGAACATCAATACACTTCTTTGTTGCTCGCCGAATTTCCGAAGCTTGGTCACTATGTGCACCCCAAACGTAGTGCACTCATCGTGAGGCACATTACTGACCCTCTCAATATACTGTAGGCTTCAACCAGCCTCTGGTCCTCCTTTTTTTTATTTTTTGACAGGTGTTTTCGGGGAGAGGAATAGTTTTCTTTTAGAGGGCTCACCTCCTTCCTTTGCTGGAGCGGGGGTATTAGCACTGTCATCACTGGTCGAACGAACTGTATTGGTTAATTCATTTTGTTCGTCTGAAACATTTTCTGAGAGTTGTTGCGAAGCCTCTTCGTCAACAAACTGAAATAACAAATAAAAATGGCTTCATTAACTTAACTTTAATATCATTTAGATATTAGCTTTTCACTTGTTATGACACCCAAGAATTGTAAATATTTTATTTGCAGATGCCCATCACCCCGGAAAGATGGCTACAGTATTCGAACGAGTTTGAAGAATTGTGGAATTTTCCTCATTGTTTAGCTGCCATGGATGGTAAGCACGTGATGTTACAGGCGCCAATGAACAGTGACAGCGAATATTTCAACTACAAATCGTTCTTCAGCATCGTTCTATTTGCGCTCGTGGATGCAAACTGCAACTTTTGTTTGCCGATGTTGGTACTCAAGGTCGTATATTAGATGGAGGTATATTTAAAAACAGTGTTGTGGAAAAAATTACGAGAAAATTCTCTTAATCTACCTGAACTTTCGCCACTTCCGGGCTGTGAAGGGCCTATTCCGTACATGATTTTTGGCGATGAAGCATTCGCTCTGGAGGAGAATGTAATGAAACCCTATTCTGGGCTCCACGAAAAAGGGTCAAAACAGAGAATTTTCAATTACCGTCTCTCAAGGGCGTGTCGAGTTGTTCAAAATGCGTTTGAGATTCTTAGCTCCGTGTTCGGGGTCTTGAGGAAACCCTTTTTTCTGAAGCCGGAAAAAGCAAGAGATGTAGTTTTGACGACTATATACTTGCATAATTTCTTGAGACAAATCAAAAAATCTCAAAAGTTGTATGCTCCACCAGGAACTTTTGATAGTGAGACAAGTGATGGGACATTGAAGGAGAGTGGCGAAGGGTATTAAGTGAACCCGCACTACGCAACATAAAAAAAGTGGCAAGTAAAAGTTATTCAAACGCTCAAGCGATTCGGGATGATATTGCTAAATATTTCATAACAAAAGGAAGTATACCTTGGCAATAAGCTATGCATGAAAAAATACGTTCTTGTAAACATTTCATAGTTCATTAATAAACGAATATTGAATGTACTTACATACTTTTTTGTGTTGACGCTGTTGATAGGTATATCCTCATTTCTGAAAAATTCGAAATATTTAAAAGCAAACCATTTGGTTTGGTAAATTTCGTCTCGTCCTGAAAACAGATAATAATGGGTCAAAGAAATATTGTTATAAAAAATAAAAATATATTATTATTAATATTATTATTATGTAGCCTATGTACTTACCTTTTCCAGTGCCCATCGGCTTCTTCATTTTTATCTTTTCCCTTCTGTAGGACGATAACAGGGAAGTCATTTTGTTCTCTACTTCTCCCGATTCGCACCCCATGTGGCTTGTAATAAGCCTCAAGCACCATTTTTTGGTTTTTAATATGGTAATTATTGTTGGTTGGGTCCAACATTGCCGGTTGCTGGCTATATAGGTGACTCACCCTTTCAATGTTGCTGTGGTTCCAGTCCATTTTCTCCTGCTAAAACAACTTAGTAGGTAGGAACGAAAAAACAGTAGGAACGAAATAATGATATTAGCAGAGTGAATACGAACAGGATCGTACGGCGTGCGCGAGTGAACTGAAATGCCGTCCAAAATACAGCGCGCACAAACACTTTCCTTTAATGTACCGACACGGAGCGGATCGCGATAGCGCGTGTTCGAAGTTGCACAACATTGCGCAGTTCGCCGTCAGAACAGCCCGCGCTGCTCGCCTTTGTTTAGTTCGGAGCAGTTCTGTGCGGCCGGTGTGGACGCGGCTTTATTCAAAACTCTGAGTCATCCTGGGCTTTGGAATGGATGCCTCTAAATCTTGTTCTAATCAGTTTCCTAAACCTTTTTGGCTCAACGCCCCTTCTCAAACAATTTACTTCGGCCGCCTCCTCTGGAAAACTATATCTCAACTAGTAATAAATTGCAAGTGTAGCTGTGCAGTGGCGAAGCTAAAGCCGAGTCCACACCGACCGCGCAGAACTGAACCGAACCAAACAAAGGCGAGCAGCGCGCGCCGGCTGTTCTTGTTGGAATCGGTCTCAAACCTCCATTTATAGTGCCGTGTGGGGCACATAAATTTGAAGAATGTAAATCTTTGAATGTATAAAAGTGAAGAAATTGGGGATCATGATCTGATCAGACTTCTTGTTATTCTTAAAATGTATGTTTTTAAACCATAAGACTTGGCTACGTAATAAAATTTATTTTTAATGTGTAAAAACTCTGTCTTCAATCGATAAAACCCAACAATTGGTTATGGGCCTCAGACCTTAAGCTGAACCTGAATTCTGCCACTACCGGTATCCAGTATGATGGGTATTCAAGAAATGTCCATGTTTTCCTTCCCGAAGTTATCGGATTTCAACTATGCCACGTGGAAGACGGACATGAAGGTATTGCTAATGGACCGGAACTGCTGGGAATTTATCACTAAAACGGAACCTCTATTATTGGAAGATGCTCCAGAACAAGAAAAAAGAGACTATCGTTATAGGAAGCAGAGGACATACACAACTATCTACCAGGGCATAGACAGAAAATATCAAGTCTTAATTTCATCTACTGAGGACGGTAAGGAAGCCTGGGATATATTAAAGACCAACTTTGAACCAGCATCTAGAGCACGATTGGCAGGCCTTGTGGACGAGTTCTTTTCAATCCGCTACCAGCCGGAGGACGAATCCATTGGACTCTTCTGCAAACGAGTGCATGAGAAGCTGTTACAGATAAAAGAATGTGGATTCGAAATCCCAGACCTTTTAGTTTGCTTTCAACTAATAAGACATTTGCCTCACGAATACGATAATCTGGTACAATTGCTATACAGGATGGATGACAACGAGTTCACGCTAGACAATTTGTCTAAACATTTAATAACAGAATCCAGCCGAATCGAGCTGAAGCGGAAAGACGAAGGCACAAAATTAAGTATCGTGGCCGATGCTTATGCTACAAGAAACAAGTCATCTAGATACAAGGAGACACGGGCGTCTACTCCTGATCACAGCAGATGCGTACTGGACCCTGAATTAATTCCTTCAAGCCCAAGAAAGTCGACAGTTTGTCGTATGGGGCCGCGACCATTCTGTAACTACTGCAAAAAGTCGGGACATTACGAATCGAAGTGCTTCAAGAAAAGCAATCGGCAGAAACCTGGTGGTGAATTATTTTATATGGAGGACAATCCAAAAACTGATCTTCAACGTGCCTATGCAGTTTCAAATTTTCCAAATGAAAGACCGAGGGAATTTCTCATTGATTCTGCTGCAACTGCTCACTTCTGTAAAGAACGTGATATGTTTACGACATTCAGAAAACTACCACCACAGAAGATCCTAGTCGGAGACAAGGACAGCACCTCGGAAGTATTAGGTATGGGTGATATTCAATTTACAGTTTTAGATAGAAACAGAAATTATGATATAACTTTAAAAGATGTGTTATACTCACCTAATATGAGAAGAAATTTAATTAGTGGTGCTCGTATTGATCTAGTGGGAAACCAAATTAAATGGGGAAATAACAAAATGATTATTTATAATAGTTATAATAAATATTTGTTTACTGTTCCCAGAATTGGAAAATTGTATATCTTGAAAGGTTATCCCAAGATTAAAAATTATACATATGTAACTGGTTTAGATCTAGAAAAAGCCCACCGTAGGTTTTGTCATGTTAACATGCCCTTAATTGAAAATATGAGTAAAATTAATTGTGTAAAAGGAATTGAAAAACTTAATTGCAAGAATATAGATAAAAATTGTAAGATTTGTGCTATTGCTAAATCCACTAGAATATCCTTAAAAAGAAACTATATGTACGAAAGGAAAACTAAAAATGTTTTGGAAAGGATCCATATGGATTTGTGGGGTCCTGCTCCAGTTAACTCTCTAGGTGGAAACAAATACTTTTTATCTATTATTGATGATTTTTCACGTAAAGTAACTGTTTATATTATTCGAAATAAGAATGAAGTTTTTGATTACTTTAAAAAATACTTGGTTAAAGCTGAAAGACAGCTAAATGTTAAGTTAAAATGTGTTCGAACTGACAATGGTTTAGAATTTTGTCACAAAGAATTTAAAAAGTTTTTAAATGATCTAGGAATAAAAATCGAAAGAACTTCAACTTATACCCCTGAACAAAATGGCATTGCAGAAAGGTTCAATAGAACAGCCATGGATTGTGTCAGAGCTATGCTTCAAGACAGTGGTTTACAACCACAATTTTGGTCAGAAGCACTTTTAGCATTTATTCACACTAAAAATAGATGCGAACACAAATTAACTGAGGGTATATCTCCTAACGAAATATGGACTGGTTTCAAACCATCAGTAAAACATTTTAGAATTTTTGGCTCTTTGGCATATGTTCATATTCCTAAAATACAGAGAAATAAATTACAACCCAGAGCTAAACTTGGTATTTTGACAGGATATGGTTTGAAAACTAAAGGTTACAGAATATATGTACCAAACGAGAAGAGAATAGTTGAAACAGTCCATGTTCATATCGACGAAAGTAAGAAAGCTGTTGATGTACTATTTGGTAAAAACTTTGAGTACGTTTCTTTCGATCTTAATTCTAATATTCCTATTTATCAATCAAATGAAAATATAAAAGTAAAATCGGAAAGTGAAACTCAAGTTTTAGATTCTAAAGATTTAGTTAAAACTGAGAACTTAAAAAGTCTTAACATTTCAAATTGGCGTAGAATCGAAAAACCTAGAAATAAAAGCAATAGGATAGATGTATACTATTATTCTCCTGAAAATTTGAGAATGAGATCTTTAAATGATATTAAAAAGTACTGTACTAAAAATAAGATTAGGTTTGATCCTGTAAATTTCAATTTTAAGCCAGAAACTGAACATCCTAATGTGGATATTTCTAATGTGCCATCTACTTCTAGTGATGAATCTAATTTTTTGGACCAACAGATGTACGACATGTATGATCAGTGTTACAATGTCGAAATCCCCAAAAGTTATGAAGAAACGCAAACAAGTAAGGATAAAATTAAATGGAATACTGCCATGAATGAAGAAATTCAGATAATGAAGGATAGGCAAGTATGGAAATTAGTGGACACACCCCCAAATACAACCATAATTGGAAGTAAGTGGGTGTACAGCATAAAAATGGACGAAAACAATATACCTAAAAGGTATAAAGCTCGTCTTGTTGCTCAAGGTTTTAAGCAAAAACCCGGCATTGATTTTAAAGATATTTTTTCACCAGTTGTGAATTTTTCTATTGTTAAATTATTGTTTGTACTATTGATTTCTATGTTGGGTTGGTATCACTGTCAAGTTGACGTGAAAAGTGCATATTTATATGGACACCTTAAGGATACTATATACATGAAACAGCCAAAAGGATTTGTGCTGAAAGGATCCGAAAACAAAGTATGTCTATTGGAAAAGGCTATATATGGTCTGCATCAAAGTGGTAGAGAATGGAATTTGGAATTAGACGGTATATTAACTAAATTAGGATTTTCTCAGTTAAATTGGTGTAATTGTGTCTACAAATTTAAAGATGTAATTTTAATTGTTTATGTAGATGATATGGTTTTGTTTTCAAAAAGGGAACATTTGATAAATGAAGTAATCGAATTATTGGACAAAAAATTGGATCTTACAGTCCTAGGTAAAACTAAATATTTGTTAGGCGTAAACTTTCAAGAAATTGAAAATTCGATTTATTTACATCAAATTACCTACATTGAAAAATTAATGTCACAATTCAAAGATCTTCCTAAAAGTTTTGTGAATTTACCTTTTAAAATTGGTTGTAACTTACCTGATAAGGTTAAAGAGGAAGAAATAATTGAAAATGATTTAATGAGGAAATTTCCCTATCGTTCCTTAATAGGATGTTTATCGTTTTTGTCAGATAGATCCAGACCAGATATTGCATTTGCTGTTAATATAATGTCTCAGTTTTGTAATGGTTATACTTACAAACACTGGTCTTACGTTGTTGATATTATGAACTATGTTTTTCTTACAAAGGATTTTAAAATTAATCTTTCCAATGTAAAAAGTTCAAATTTGATTGCTTTTTCTGATGCAAATTGGGGATGTGGTCTCACAAACAGACATTCAAGCAGTGGCTATTTAATTTATTTTGGTAACATCCCAATATCATGGAAATCTTCTAAACAAAAGTGCATAGCTCTTAGCTCAATGGAATCTGAATTTATTGCACTAACCGATTGCACTAAAGAAGTTATTTGGTTTAGTAGAATTATAAATGAATTAAGTTTGTGTGATTACATAAGACCCCAAGTATATTGTGATAATCAATCTGCTATCTATTTTTCAAAAAATAGTCAGGAAAATCAGAAAACTAAACATATTGATATCAAGTACAAATTTATTCGTAAATTAATAAAAGATGAACTATTCAACGTAAATTATATTTCATCGGAAAATAATTTGGCTGACTTTTTAACAAAGCCTTTATTGTTAAATAAATTTAAAAATATTATTACAAAAATATTTTGTTAGATTTATATATATATATGTTGAATTGTAATACATCTGCTGAGGTTTTACAACCGATGGGGCCGTATGTTGGAATCGGTCTCAAACCTCCATTTATAGTGCCGTGTGGGGCACATGAATTTGAAGAATGTAAATCTTTGAATGTATAAAAGTGAAGAAATTGGGGATCATGATCTGATCAGACTTCTTGTTATTCTTAAAATGTATGTTTTTAAACCATAAGACTTGGCTACGTAATAAAATTTATTTTTAATGTGTAAAAACTCTGTCTTCAATCGATAAAACCCAACAGTTCTGATGGCGAACCGCGCAATGTTGTGTAACTTCGAACACGCGCCAACGCGATCCGCTCTGTGTCAGAACATCAAAGGAAAGTGTTTGTGCGCGCTGTATTTGGACGGCATTTCAGTTCACTCGCGCACGCCGTACGATCCGGTTCGTATTCACTCTGCTGTTATCATGATTTCGTTCATTCGTTTAATAATAAACCCATTCTTAGCCGAACCACTAGACACGTTTCAACACAGTCAAAGCACGATTTTGTGCTTTCTCCCTTTTCGAACGGGAAATTTTCTCGTCCCCAATCTGGAAAGATGGTTTTTCTGCGACATCGGTTTTACCTTTTTCTGATTCGTACAGTTTTTAGATTCTGGTCCCTAGATAACATACAATCGGTGTTTCGATATTGCTTGTGTGTGCTTATTATATTGGACCGTGTTGCTACACGGACCAGACACTCCATCAATTCAAGGCGCCATCAGATTTAATTTTTTCTTGAACTTTTTCCCCCTTTCTCTTTAATAAATCGTCATTGACAATATACGTAGCACTCACGATCATGCGCCGACTTTGTAAGATACGGGACATTTAAACAATTTGTTTTAAACAAAGAGTTTTTAGTTTAATTTCGTACACAACCTCCAGCACGCACGCTAGCACAATGGAATAAACTGAGCACGAGCCGTCCCACCACAAACATCTCACACAGTGGTTCGTCCTTCTCGGTTTTGCGCATTTTCGTGCAGCGACGAACAGAACATTTTGCACGGCGCAGTTCTGTGCGGCCGGTGTGGACTCGGCTTTAGGGAAGGCGACAGGGGCGATAGCCCGAGCGCAAGTGTCTAAAGGGATGGTATTTCAAAAATGTTTTAAAATGTCCGTTCCGTTGCACAAAGTTTAAGCATGTCCTAGCCACAGAATTTTCCAGTGCTATGCTTATGAAATGAATGTGCTTTCATTCACTACATCTTCAGAATTACTGCGCTTAATTCTTTCCATGCATGCTATTGATCAGAGAAGAGAGGACTTCTCCAACTTCCGAAGAGATTAAAACAACACAGGGAGCGCTTTTATTACAACTATCCGGAATGACCATTAACATTTTGCAAGTTTTTACTCATGGTCAATAATTAATTGCAAAAATATTGAGAATATTAATATATAAAGAAATTAATGTCTCGAATGAGTATATTTTATCCGAATTTTCGTTTCAAATATGCGAATTTTGATTTATACAGAGGCAGCATTGGACTCATTTGCTTCAGGTTCCAAAATGTCTACCTTCGCCTCTGTAGGCTGTGTGCCTATAATTTTTACAATTTATCAAAACATTTATGCGATCAAATATTTAAGTCGGAAGTGCGAGAAAATATATGCATGCTAACACTCGCTTGTTTAGACCCGTCGTCTGGTTTTAAGATCGCGCAATCAGTTGTAACTTGCATTTTACAGTGTAATTCCTACGACAAATCATCACTAATGAGTATCTGAATGGCCAAGTGGATAATTGTTTGTTTAAAACATTTTTAGCATCATACTGTCCACTCTTGCTTCTCAACGAACCTATTCATCCTACGGTCAGCATTCCCCCATGGTTCTTTCAAAGCCCATTTGGGAAACAATGATCACATGAAGATAAATTGTGGACCCTAATGATTATCACATAAGTACCGATTCCTATGAACCCAGAGCTCTCAGGAGCACATCGCTTTTAGATGAGTTCGGACTTCACGGACCCGAGTGATATTTTCTTTTCCCATGGGATTTACTGTCTTTAGTAAACATGGGGGTCGCACTCCCGCGATACCCAAGCGATTTTTTTCTACTTTCATCCCACTATCCTATTCCACCATCCCTTTCACATTTTTCTTGATGTTGTCTCGTGTTTGGCACAGCTTAATCAAATATGACCCCTGCGCTATTAAACCCTCCAAACAATCAAACAACGTTATGGACCCAGAAAGCTCAATGCCACGCCGTGTCGTTGCATGTATCGCTAGACAGTTACCTATTTAGTCTAGGTATCTCGGTATGTCTATTGGATCAATAAAACCCCGAAATTAAAAAAGCGATTCATTCGCAACCTACTAGTCTATATGTATCATCTTCAAGCTCTTTCAAGGAATAGCGGTACTATTAATTAGTGAATTTAAATTTGTTTTAAGGGTATATGTTGAAAAATTTTCATTCAAAGTACGTAAATATGGCTGTAATTAACACTTGGATTGAAGAATGCATTATTTTGATATACTCCTGTTCAAAAGATAAGCATGATTCGTAAAATACGAAAAAATCGGAGTAAATAAGGATACAATGGTTCAAAATCACTAGTGGAGAATCGTGGGACGAAGATAAAACATTGTGCATATGTAAAACAGTTCAGTCGACGTCGACATGCGCAAAGCACCTGCGCACGTCGGAACGAGTATAAAAAGGCCTCCAGCGGTATGGCCAGTTTAGACAGAAATTTCGCAATTGCTGTGGTAAGGAGCGTTGTTAACAATCAATAAGGACGAAAGATGTCGAAAAGATGCCAACTGGACATGTTTGTGAAGGGACGAATTATTGGAATGCTGAAATCCAGTAATTCCCAAACCGAAGCGTCTCGAATTCTGAATGTGCCTCAGTGTGTGATTTCCAGACTGGCAGAGGTTTCAAACCACTGGAGATGTTACCCGACGACCAGTACCAGGTCGGCCAAGGGTAACAACTGCTCGGCAAGACCGATATTTGACGATAACTGCGCGACATCAGAGGAACCGTTCTGCCAGACAACTGGGTTCAGCCCTGGCAGCAGTCACAATAGTCAGTTTCGAGAAAAACTGTTTACAGGAGACTCAGACATGTTGGTCTCTATGCCAGATGAACAGCAGTTTGCATCCCCCTGACGTCTGCACAGAAATGCGAACATTTACAGTGGAGTTTGAAACAACGGCAGAGGAGTCGACAACAGGGGGGCAATGTCATGTTCAGTGACGAGTCCAGATTTAGTCTGCAAACTGATTCTCGTCGTACCACGATCTGGGGAACGTGTTTTCACCCGGGAACATCACGGAAAAACATCGTTTTCCTTCAGGGGAGTCATAGTCTGGGCAGGCATGCTGCATGACCGCACAGACCTCCATATCTTTGACACGGGGTCTGTTACCGGTCAAAGATAGAGACGAAGTCCTTGAGCCTAGTGTTCGCCTGTTTCGAGGTACTGTCGGTCCTGGTTGCATATTCATGGATGATGAAGCGCCTCCTCACAGTGCAGCCGTGGTCGACGCCTTCCTTCAAAGTGAAGATATCCACCGCATGCAGTGGCCTTCCAACTCTACTGATCTGAATCCTATAGAGCAGGGGTGTCAAACTCAATTAAAACACGGGCCATTTAATGCAACTGGTAAGATTCACGCGGGCCACATCACATCTACAAATTTTCTTAAAATTATATTCTGAAGTGAGGATTCAGGAATATGGATAGGATAATTAAAACACATTATGTAATTAAGTGAATTTAGGGTAATAATTTATAATATTGCTATAATTGCTTTTATTTAAACGTTTATTTAATTTAATGTATTCATAAAACTATATTTTTTTTACCGGAAACTTGCCAACGTTTTCCTCCTACTAGTTTTCCAATATCTGGATTAAAAGACTGAACAATCTTCATTATAGCAGATAGATGCTTATCAGTTAATCTGTAGGCAGTTTTATTTAATTTCATGGACGAAAATAGTTGCTCACACATTTTTAACATGACGAAATTGCGTCTACGGTATTGCCTCGATCTCCCCTAAGTGCCATTTTCTTCAAAACATATTGTAATGTTTTCATTTTATTTCAGAGCATCGTGGGCCACATGCAGCCCACCAGTTTGACACCCCTGCTATAGAGCATGTGTGGGATATGCTCGGGAGACATTGCAGACCTCCGACACCCACCAAGCTCTGTTACGGAATTAAAAACTGCTCTCCGTGAGGCTTGGAACACTGAGCACATGACTCATCCATAACCTCATCGAAAGTATTGGAAATCGTTGTGCAGCATACGTGGCTTCCAGAGGTTCCCGTATACCATATTAAACTTCAGTACATCACATTGTTTTAATCATTCTGTTTCACTAAAGTTGACACTCGTATTGTGAAACTTTTGCTTTTAGTCCTTTTCTTTGGATAATAAGTCATTATCCTTGTTTTGCATTGTTTTCTGCTTCTATAACCCTATTACACCCGCAAACCGCGTTTCCTTAGATTCTGATGTAGATTTTCAGAAATATTCTCATAAACAGCAATTATGCTTAACTTTTGGACATGAGGGTAGTACGACCATCAAGGGAGAAGAGACCGGCACGTCTAGGGAGAGTTCATTTCACTAAGGGTAGACTCCTCTAGGGATGCAACTGAGAGAACACTGCCAACAAAAACTTTTGTGCGAAACCCTTTTGATTGGTTGGGTTTTATGGCACAAGTGCCCTATTTGGACAAGCTGTGCCAAACGAAGACATACTACGTCAAGTAATGGACATATACACAAGGACAAGTAATGGACACACACAAGGAAAGTTCTACAGAAATGAGAAATACACTCAGGGTAAATTATAGGAATCGAACCTGAGCTGCCTATGACTCGCAGGTTGCTAGCGCAGCAGGTAAGCAGTCAAGGCGACCCCCATGTCATTTAGGATAGACTGGAAAATTATTTTAATTGTCATATCTAAGAGTTTTAGTGACCACTGCAGAGTCTTGATAAAGCAGTTCGCGATTTTCTTTCACATGAAATCAAAGGCAAAACCAGGAAAATATCCTGGATGACAATCATGAACCAAGTAGGGGTCTCATACTGTAATTATTACAATCCCTAGTTTAGTGAAAATTTCCTGGAATATATTATTAGGTGACCTTAAAGTGTCCAATGATCCCTCCTCGGCTAACTCGTCCGCAACGTTCTCTAATACCAATATGAGAAGGAATCCATTGAAAATGGATAACGATGTGTTGACACATGTGTTCTTTAGTTTTTAAGAATTTTATATTGTCATGTCATAAATACAGTACATTACATTAATGGCTGTTAAACTCTAATGAGATGTCAAAATTCAATTTGTATCTTGAATATTTTTTCGTAGTTTTCAGAACTAATTATTTTCCGATTCAGCTTTGTAGATAAATACACTGCAGACTCCTCTGATGAGTTTGGAATTCAATTAATAGAGTAGATAATTTTTGAGTATCATAAATATTCATTAGTCTATTATTGGTGTTTATCCTTGAAAATTAATGTATTGCATACAATCCTAACTATACTTTCAGGATTTTTCACAGCTAGTGGTATTACTCATACCGGTCAAATGAACAATAAACCCAGTTAGCAATTCTAGTTATTCAAAATTGATCAGGAGTCACAAATAAGAACATCCTATTTTTATTACTAAGATTAATGAAAATGATTTTGGCCAGGATTTTACATAAGTCATACAAAACTGAAATAAATTACTCTAGTAATATTCAATACCTTTTATTTCTAAAATGTACAAATAGATCACATATATTTGAATTTTACATATTCTCACAAGATTATGTAAACTTTTCACTTCACTCTGAAATTTTGAAACAATAAAAGTATTTCTTAAATACAAGTAATAAAAAGTATCAAATAAATCGACCAAATGATTCATGAAAATATCACTCAGGTACAAAGAAATAGTTTCATAAAATAAATATTTTTAAGTGAACATGTCACAAGATCTTACACATTATCCTTTGCAAAAATTATCTGTTTTAGAGTATTTAAGTATTGAAATATTTTGGATTTAGACTATTGAATACCAAGTTCTAAAATAACATTTTTGTTATGATAATACTTAGATTTTAGAGTTAATTCTTCTTTCACTCACCTTATTGAATTAATTTTTAGAAACGGTAACCCTATGATATATTGCACTTGTTGGGGACAAGATAAAAGTAAATAAGAAAAATTAGAAATAATAAAAAAAGAAGCCCAAAGTATGCATTAAATTAATCATTTTTATTAAAAACTATGTAAAATTACCAGTTAAAAAAATTGATGAAATCAAAGTTTTTAAATACTACTAAATACAGAATATTTTTGAACTGAAATTCTTTCCACATTCGAGACTCATTCAGTTTAGTTATTTCACAGATCCTGAGATACATGTGTCCCACAGGAAGCTTAGAATATTTTTGGCTAGGTATAGGGAGTGATTTTGTACATCAGAAAATTCGACCTATCCCTTCAAAGTCAATGTACACACAATATCATTATCCAACTCTTCAGGCTTGGACTCCGTTTTTTTCGCAACCTGTAATTTACCCAAACAGCAATTTCGCATAGTGAGTATACCATCACAAAAAAAGTTTAAGATAACTGTTTGAAACAAGAAACCCTTTGTAAAGAAAAATTGTACAGAAACAGAACTGCTCTCTAACTACAAATTTAGAGAGGGACAAGTAAAAATGCGATATGTGCAATATAATAATGGGTTACTCTATACTGTGAATTACCACAAATTAAATTTGAAAGTTATTGTTCTCTATAGTTTATACACTGTTCTAAGAATAGTAGTTCTGAGTATTTATATATTGAAGTTAAAGAAATTGTACTAAACACAAACTGGATTTTATATTTTGGTAGTTATGAATTCATTGTGCACAAAAAATTTTCAAAGATAACTGCCACATTTCAAATTTTTAGAATGAATTGACTTGAAAAAAAAATAAAATGTTCCCTAACACTAGGAAAAAATTACCACTATAGTATCACTGGATTCATTGAATGACATCATGTTGAAAGCACACATAGTACACTGAACACTTGGCCGAACCTGGGATCTCATAGGCCTTGAAAGTAAAAAATTCAATCACTCCTCCTGTCCAAATGCCTCAGTGAGGTATTCCCAACCTCCTTAAACTCTGAACATCAAACAGCTCAGATTGGTGAAAATATCCCACCCATAGCTGACCCTAGAGATATACTGGATTTTGTTAAAGAAATACAAACTATATTTGCAAATGTTACAGATTTGAAGTGCATGCAGAAATGCACTAGCCCTGTAGACAAGTTATTCCTACCAGTAAACTTCCATAATTAAAAAACTACATCTTAAGCGGTCCCTCAAACTGGTTTAGTCGCAATAAACCATTTCAATAAATACAAATTTTCTTATCTCAATAGGAAGTAACACTCCCTTATCTTTTAATTCAATTTTTTATCTTATCCAATGCTCATGACCATTAACAATCTAATTTCCTCCAGTAAACCCTCAAATCTAAATACTAAACTTTTAACCCCCTTTAACTCTTGGTAGGCTCCACCTCCCAGTCAGTGGAATATCTGCTTTCAGCACCAGCAGCACCCCAACCGGCTTGACTCCAAGTTTTCTTATTTAAATCTGTCAAGATTATTATGCAAACTCAAAAAGAGCTATGGTTGGACAGAAAAGCATTCTGTCCAAAGACAGAGGGCCTTTGGCTCATGTGCTTCGCACAACATCCACCCCCATGCCACTTACAGAAGACAATCAGCTTATAAGATAAAACTGAAGTGTTAATATAAGGTAAGAATTTTATGGAGCATTCTGACTTAGTTACTTTTTATTTATGGTAAGTTTGTCCCATTGAAGTTGGATTGATAGACAAATATATAAAATTGAGGACATTCAGAATGAAGTGGCTAACCAGACATATCAATCATAATTTCAGAGTTTGTCTCTGATCAATCATAATTCGAGAGTGTCTGATATATGAGGAAGATTGTAGTATTAGGTCTCATCTCTCATCCGCCCCTCGAAACTAAGTACCCTAGTAGAGGAATGTGATTTAAGTTCCCAAAATCTTATCAGCCCTGAAAACACAATGAAAGCAGATTTTTAGACTTGAATAGCCATTAAAATTGATTTTATGCTTTCAACCCATTTAACTGCATTATTTGCTGCCTTCATGTTGTACACTTTACTTTGAAGATCATTGTCCTTCATGCATTAATAGAATTCATTTTTGATTCCAGAACTTTGTGGAATTGCTTTTGTACTCAATGCTCCTCCACAAACAAAAAGCTGCATTTAACACATTTACTTTTGAGAAATGTTTAATTTCCATTTGACAATTCATTTTTAGACATCAGTATACAATGCAGATATTACAAGAGAACTTCATAAATTTATAAAACAAAGAACTGTGTACATAAAAGTGGTACATACAAGAAAAACAAATTTTTTTATCTAACTTCGACGAGGTTTAATAACTTTTAGACTGTTATTTTTGACTGGCTTGTACTTTAGTAGCTCAGAATACCTTAATATCAAATTTTTCCAGTAGCAGAGAACATCTTCCATTTTTTTAAGTGCTGCCATATGAAGTCAAAACCCCTAGATAAAAACAATTATCTACACTTCAGGGTAAAGAAATTATTTTAATGGATTAAGTCAGTTATTTATAAAAAATATTAAAATTGAAAAACATACATTGCATAACATTTTAAGCAGAGCACATAATAAAATATTTTCTCAATTACTACATAGTAGACTAAAGTATTTGAATTAAAAAATAAATATTAATCTGGGGATTCTTCAACTTCATTATAAGAAAAGCTAATAGGGAAAAATAATCTTTTAAACTATGTCTAATCTTAAAACATGTGTTCTAAAACTAAGTAAATCTCTTTAAAACATTAATACGTAACATTTGTAACCAAAGAATTGTCAGATAAATAATTTTAAAAATAATATTTAAAAGGAAGTCAGGTTTTACTGTGCACAAAATATATTAAATTACAAAATATTCTAAATGTGTATTTAAGAAAATTTCATCAGTCCCATTCCCTATAATATTTCTTCTGTAATCCTTGTTATATTGCAATTTCTACAAAATGTTTGAGAAAAATAAAAAAGTATAATTTTTTCTGATTTGAAAAACTATCTATAAGATGGATTGAAATACAAGTACTCCTCACTTAATGATCTACTTGTTTAATGAACTCTAGGACTTACGACGAGCTCTCCAGTACACATACCTGTACCTCATAGGCTCCCACACCTGCAAAACAAGAGCGAATACCAGCCCCAGATGCAATGTAATCAAACAGAAGACTTCACACATAGCCTGGTCCAATCAACCCACACCTGCAGCCAGGACTGAATTCGAGAAAACGAAAGCTGATATGTTCTCATTACATTTCCAGTTGGTGATTGGCATGCGTTGCTAACTTTGGAATTATGATTATTCAGTAGTACCAAAGTTCTGGTCAGTTCTTTAAAATAAACTAGTAATTGACGCCTAGACCTTTTTCTTTATTCAGAATAAATAAAAATAATTAAGCTCCTCATTTAACGATTCATCATAGAAACACAACTTGATCATTAAGTGAGGAGTGTGTGTACATGCAAAACAATATTGGCTGAAGTTCACTGATTTTTTATATTATTATTATTATAACCAATTTTCCAAAAATTAACATTGAACTATAGCTTTACAAATTGTAAATTTAGAAAATAGAATAAATGATATTCAAATTAAACAATATTGTCAAAGTAAACAAACCTTTGTGTAATTTGTTTGAGTTTCGTCATTTTCCACAGCAAAGTTTAAAAGATCCCTATAAAAAATAATTGTCTAATTTTTAGGAAAACCCTAACTTACGATTTGCATATTATAAAATAGAAAAACAACTTACATGACATTTGAGAGGTCATTAGAGATCGGAATATAGTGTACCCATGGTTTTAGAAGATGGTAAAAAATTTCAACCCACTCATCACCAACATGAAAAACTAAAGAATGGCATAAAAATAGATGTTTAAGTCTAAAGCTTGCAGCAACACCTCTAAAATTGAATAATATTTGTACACACAATGATCTTCTAAGGATACTTCTTTTGCTGGAGGAGCTCCAAGAGTGTCCTAAAATGAAATAAAAAATAGTGCCTTAAAGATATGAAATTTTATACAACGTGACAAATATCAAACACAAAGCATTAAATTAATGTATAAACAAAGAATTATTTCTCAAGTTAAGAGGTTCTCTCATAAACTCACAAAAGAGTCAAATTTTAGATAATAAATAACTTGTTTTGAAAGGTCAGAGGCAAGAAACAACTCAATACATCTATTTAATTACACCCATTTGAGAATAAAAATACAGTCCTTTAAGTATTTAAGTTTTTCTTGTACTTTATAATTGTTTCTTTTTTGTAAAATTCTTCTGAGCAACCTATGGACGGTGAACATAAACTTGGCATATATGCTCTGCATTAAATAGTTATAATTATAGTGTTCAAAAGTACTGAGAAACTGGTGGAAGTCTAATGGTATGAGTGCTAATTGCCATACAAATGATAATTTTTTAACAGTATTCATTTGCTACTTTTCCTCAAACCCTTATCATAAGTTAGGGGAGGCCATTGCTGGAATATAAAACATAGTATGTTTCAACTTCAAATATAATTGATTTAAATGTCTGTTGAATGTAGCATTGTTTCATTAATTATAATTTTATATTTATTAATATGATGCAGTCACAGTGCATGTGGTAGAAATTTCATTTATAGTAGTTCTTTTTATAATTAATGACTATTCATGTGAAGTGATTTATTTTGTTTTCAAAATATTTAACAGCTCACAGATATTGTTATTCAAGACAGAAACTGAAATGGTTAAGGTTTCCCTCCCTTCAAAAAAATATACTTCAGCTAAATATAAACTTATGAATCAAGATAGGAAGTTTGATTTTAACATTGTGGCTTTTTTTTTAAAGAAATATCTGCATAGCCTTAAAAAGGTAAACATCACAATTGGCTATTCGCTCAGGCATTGGACACGTCATCTCTGAAGACAGCTGGAAATCATCCTTTTTTGCAACTTAATTTCTCCCTTCTTGTTCATTTAAGATAGCTTTACAACAGCGTATGAAAAAATCATGATTTTTTATAAATAAAAATAACCATATTTTTGATTTTTTAATATTCGTTTCCTCTTTAAGTTTAATTTAAATCGGCATACCCTGCTTCACAATAAACAATCTAAATAAATTTAGTGTCCCACACATATTAGTTTGCATATAATTGTGGGCTTTCAATTAAAATCTAGACTTGTTTCTCAAACAATTTCAAAATTAGACATAACATTTGCTTATTACAATGAATTAATCAAAAATAATCTTACTCATTTAGTGAATCAAATATTTTAATCATTAAAACATTAATCATGTTCGAAGTGTGGTCCTTAAGTTACATTACAGCAAATACCTTTGTACATGCATATAAATATGCAAAATTTCTGAAACATGCAAGATGATTATTTGTGTTTTTAGAGATTTTATACTATTTTAAAATTTTAATTTTTGGAAATGAAATAGGAGTCTCAATGTATTCAAAGGTCAATTTCTTGAAATACTTTTAAACAAATTCTACAATAACTGTTATATTTGTCCTAAAGATGAAGCTCATCAAATACAGCCAAGTCTTGAAACAGCAATCATCTATCTTGCACATGTTTCAAAAATATAATTATTATCAAAGGTTTATTTGAAGTTTGGACTCCTGTACATTTAAAATGAATATAACTTCCATTTAATGAAGCAAATTTATATATTTCAAATTTTTTCAACAGCTGGATTACCCTTTTACTTTTGTCTAAGGATCCCAGAAAATCTGTTCAGCTTTACTTTTTTTGGTACAAATTACTGCCTTACCATGAAGATGAGAGCATACAACACATTTTAGCACTAGGAACGAATTAAGAAGAGTATAACTGTTGAACCTTCTCCCTCTTTCACCCTTTAACTTAATTGCTGCATTGCCTAAATCATTAATTTTTGACTTCACCCAATTTTTTACAATAAGTTTTAATTATAATTTCATAGTAATCAGAATCATGACAGCAGTTAATATCAAACAACGAATATAAATAATACTTCTGAAAATACAGCATATCACAAAAACTGTTGAAAAGTATCATACATTTACTTAAGATAAAATAGAAATACACACCAATAGATACTCTTGTACAAATAAATATATATATATAGTTAACATAGTCATCTTCCATATTTTCTCTAGAAAACAGGCATGATTACACACAAGATATTTATTTTTACTTCTAAAATTATATCAAATATGGAATTTGGAAATTTAAATTATTCTACTTTATAAACAAATTTGAGAAAATAATGCAAAAGGATTTCTTCTAAAACTTAGATTTAATGATCCTTATTAATTAGCACTGAACCAAAAGGTCAAACATGACTGAATAGTTTCTTACTTCATCTTTTTGGATGAGGACTAAAAAGAAGTCAACATGCTCTCAATGAAGACACTGAAATCCCTTTCCAATTTGTATAACAAATTATAGCTATCTATTTTAAATTAATGTGACAACAGTAACAAGAGTCCTTTTTCATAGTTAACACAAAATGAACTGTGAGTTTATAGGACAAGAATAAATGACAGAAAGAACAAGTATTTTTTAATTTTAGCCTTGAGTTCTTTAAGAGAAATTTTTTGTAAGAGAACAATCATGAAATGTCAGTAAAAATAAAGAAATGACTTTAAAGTTTGTACTTTTTCTGATTTCCAAGCTTGATTCTTTGTAAATTGAGCATCAATTTTTCCAGGAAATTTTCTTGACAATAGCATCAGTTCATCTCGTTCTGAACTAGTACGAGATCCATGAAAGAAAGCTATTTCTTTTTCTGATGCCATAGCCATTTTTCTATTGTACTAAAGACGGAATAACAAACAAATTCTTTTATTTGATTGATATTATGGGTACGCCTTAAGGAACATGCATACTTGCTGAAATTCGCCATGCAAAATGACCACAGCATCACACATACAATACATAATAATCAAGCTCATCATCATAAATGTTTTGCAGGGTTCATAAACCTTTTGGAAAAGCAAATTCCAGGAAGTATCACAATATAATTCAAACAGCATTTATTGTAATGAACATGCTACAGTAAAAAATGTCTATTAACAGGATTATACTTTCCAGTTAAAAAATCCAACTGTGTTAAAGTATTTATTTTGGTTACTGTGTGATGTCTCATTTGCTGTTATAATTTATCTTCCAAACAAGTCTCATTTGTCTAATTTACCAAGAGGCTATGACATGGCAGGAAAACCATAAGTTATTTTGTTTGAAGACATTTCTTTTTTTCTGGTGGCTTTGGTATCTTTAAATTTAACGCTAAACCAAAATAATGTAGTTATTTGCCTGAAATAAAAATGAGATTAAAATTACAGAAAGTATACAAATTCAAAAGTTATGAAATAACCACTACTGAAATAAAGATGTGATTGAATATTTAAATATAACGCTATACTTTAAAGTCTTGTTATGTCACCTCACTGATTCCGACAACCTAAATGAATCAAAACCAAATTAAACAGTAATAAACACTGTTACTTCATTTCATGTAATTTATTAACTCAAACATACCCAAACAAAAGTTTAATGTAATTAGGGTCAATAGTTTGTACTCGTGATTGATGATCGTCCACCTCTTTGCCTGAAATAAAAAATTAATTAAACAAATTCAAAATTGAGTTATGAAATAACCACTACTGAAATAAAAATCATGATTCCAGAGTACTTTGAATATGTTCGATGGTTTATCAAAATGAGTCTTGGCTTATTGTCAAGAGTATAAGTTGTGGGATTCCTTTCACACTGTTGCCATTCTTAGGAAACCAAATTATACAAAAATAAGTCAATAAATTAATTATAAAATTTTCTAGATTAAATTTTAAAATTCGGGCTTCGAGGGATATTCAGTCACCTTTAGGACTACCTGTGTGCCGAATTTCATGGCTGTAAGTACTATAGATTCGTCTGGACACTGCACACACACACAAACACTTCCTTTTATAATAGTAGACTAGGTAACAGTATCACTAAACCAACTGTTAATTGAGTGCTGTTTTATAGCATATTGAGGCTTCAATACTCAGCATTTGAAGAACCATTACCCTAAAGACTTAAACTTGGAGAAATACTTCCTTAACTACCATGGCAGAATTCATCTTTGTCACGAACAAGGAGGTTGACAACTTGTGATCACAATTTAACATTTTTTTTAGAGAATCCAAACAAACATTTTAACTAGAAAATCCAAATACAAAGGGGTAGAATGCAACGTTCAACTGTTCTCGAGAAATACCAATTGTAAAAATACACTGGCTATGATTTTAACTCAATACATAAGTATACTTTTAAATTTGATTATTTCTCGAAAGCAGCTGAGCATTGTGCCCTGACACTTTGCACTTGTATACCTCAAGTGGAGTACTATTCTATATAAAAATTCTTTAATTTGCTAACCTCAAGTTCGCACTTTCTCCTTGTAACATTAGTGAAGTAGTGTCACATTTCTCATGTTGGAAAATTTTGATTAATGAAATTGCATAAAAACATAGCAAAACCTGCACACATACTTAAAAGTTGCGAAGTTTATGGAGACTTATACAAATCATATGCAAGTTTGCTTTCTACGATCATCTTCTGCTACATAAGGGCTGATTAAATCAAAACTTATGTAGCCCTTTAGATGCAAGATTATGAATATTATAGTTCCAAAGATCCTGAAAGTTTTGAGTATGATGAGCAGGACTGGGCCCACAATTAGTAGAAATGAAAACAATGAACTAAAGCGCAGTTTTAATGTAATGAAAAATGGTCGAATTACTAGTCAGAAGTAATTTGAAGACTAACAATTAGCTTAGATTTAATTCAGATGGTTCAAGTAAACAATTTAGTTATCAGATGTGTCTCGGAAAAAATTGTACCCAATTATTCTCAGCTGAACAAAACGGACCACAGTTGAACTGCTCGAGGCATGGTTGTGGGGTCAACATCAACCTTTTATCAACAATCAGAATAGTGATGAATTCTTGGTCTTGAGGTAGGTATTATGCTGAAACTAAGGCCTAGTTAAAGATTCGAAATCCTCCATAACACAAGAGCAGTAGCAATGTCTAGATAATTCTGATCATGTGGTAAGCATCAAAACTATACAACAGCAAGTTTTACAGCATTTCAAGGACATAATAAGAGGCCAGTACTACATACAAGTGGGGAGTGTAACTCCACCATAATGCTCTGGTGAAAGGTACAATTCCACCCATGCTGTCGTGCGACACACTGTCTGCACAGCAAGCGTAATGATCTGGGGGGCCATAGCCTATGATACCACTCTAATTGTGGTACGTGGAGCCTTAACGGGCCAGCGTTATGCTGATGACATTCTTCGACCCCATGTGGGACCTTTCCTAAATGGTCTTCCAGGGGCAATTTTCCAGCAAGATAATGCTCGTCCGCATACAGCTCGAGTTGCTCAAGACTTCCTACGCCATGTTCAGACTCCTCCATGGCCGGCCCGCTCCCTGGACCTGTCCCCTATAGAGTATGTGTGGGATCAGCTGAAACGCCAGATGCCGCCGTGTGACTGTACATGATATGGAGGTGGCTGTTCAAGATTTGTGGGCCCATCTGCCTCAGGACAACATCAGACGTCTAATCAACTCAATGCCGGACCGTGTTGCGGCATGTATTGCAGCAGGAGGCGGTCCGACGCGCTATTGAAGTTGCATTGTATTTGTCTAATTGTACACACTGTTTTTGTTTAATTGTTTTGATTTTGGGATCAAGTGAATCTCTCATCTGTATTAAATTTCATTTCAATCCGATGCTCCCTTCTTGGTGCGCTATTTTCTATGTTCCTGAGTGTATAATTATTCCAATCTACCATTGTGTTGTGATTCCATTAGAGATGTAATTCATAGAATTCCCCCCCCCCAATAGACGTTAACTCTCAACACCATAAATAAATTAATCGTACGGTAATAACGAAAGGAATGTATGATCCAGTAAACCACATGTTTGTTTGAATACCTTTTTCATGAACGAAGGCTACATAACTATTTCGGCTTCGAGTCGCATTTTAATTTTATTAGGTGTTTATTCGAACATCTTTCTTTGTGAAAAATATTTCCTTCTTGACGAAATATTGCTGCTTGTTCATCTCTTGGAAAATTTCAAATGATGAAATTCATTGCCCTAACAAACGAATAAGCTAAAATAGCACCAAAAAACAAAAAGCTGGTATGGAAACCAAATAGAGACAAGAAATAAGCAAAATGCGCCGAATTAAAGCCAAAGTTTATTGGTATGGCTATAACAGAAAAGTACCTTAAAAAATTTTGCTGGAGTACAATGAGCATATGAACGTTAAATATTTAAAAATGAAAATTGCCTAACTCAGGAAGAAAAAAATGCCAAGCTGCTTTTACACGACTACCACTTAACCGATTCCACCCTTGGTACAAGTCTCAAAAGTCAAAAAGCGTGTTTTTCCAAAATCAGTTTTAGTCTTGAAACAGACAAACAGTTATTTAGACTGGAATTCTCAATTTTATGATTTTAGCCACAGTAATTTAAAGGGCTGTTGACTTGAGAAGACAGTCAAGATGCACAATCTGGTACATTAAAACCAGTAAGTAAAAGTTAAACTCAAAATGACACCTAAATCATTCAACAGGAAAATAAAAACAGATGGTTTACCAGAAAATTAGTGCCAGATGCAACATATTCCGAATCCTGCATCTTAACCAAAAGGACATTCATATAATTATCCCCAAAACTCAAACTGGAAATTCGTGAGAACTCTTGTATCAGGAGTGCACAATATAGCAGGCATTTAATACATACTTCATGCTTTATAAATTAAAATCATGTATTTACAGATGGTAAATATCTGAAATCTTGCATAAGTAATACTGACCAAATAAAAATTCTTTTTAAATTACCCTGACACTGTTTATATATGAATGCACTAGTATGAACATTTCAATACATACTTTTAGAGTAATGCAACCAAATATAACATGCTTAGAAAACTGAAAAATAAAAGCATTTCTAAAGCAATTGAATTCCTACACTAATGCAAAACAAAATAGAATATTCAGAACCATTCTTTTAAATTAGAAGAGCAAAAATATTTTAACATTTTTCTTTGGTACTTGTATATTATCCGTGCCAGTTCGTAGACTAAAAATATGTAGAAAGAAAAAATTTGAATGCACCACACATGTTCACGAGACACTGTTAACTATGCGGTTATTACGGTTTTCCCACAGAAAAAGGGGTTGCTTTAATACAAGTTATTGCTGATACTATTACTGGCAGTTTATCTCCCTGGCACAGGTACTAGGCAAGTCCCGATAAATTTTACAAAAAGTGAACTACTTACTTTCTAGATGCACAAAATATAATATATCAAACCTGTGAACAGTACAACTATACTATATGCCTCGTTTCAGTAGCGAGTTTTGGCAGGTGAAGGCAGCCCATATTTATAAGTGTTATACCCGTTTTAATGGCAAGCGGAAAGTTTATTTATAAAACTATTTCCCGATAAACACCCATGGTTTTCAAAATTTTGTATTATTTTCCCCGTTTAAAAAAACAATTTTTTCTAAGAATTCTTTCCTTGGCAACATAAAAAGTGCACCAAGAGTGTTGCCACCAAATGAGACATATGATACAGCTGTACCCAATGAACTGAAAGTTAGGATGGTATTTTAAGTAATGTCGCACTGGAGCAACACAGTAAGCTATTGGCAACAGTCTGGAAGACACCACTTAATTTTGTACACGAGTCTTTGGATTTGAAATCCTACTGTTGCTAATCCGTTCCTCTTCCAACTGGGTTCGAACTGAAAGTTAGGATACCTATTGAATGAAAACCTCGAATTTTTCTACAAAATTTTATTTTGATACTATTGAAATGAATAGAACATGCGACATCCATATTATAGTTGAGAGAATACATAGTATCCATTATGTCGAACATGTCAGTGCCACAATGATACTAAAATGTTTGAAAACTTTGCAGTTCCGCTTTAGAAACAAAACTGTCTATAGAAGGTACCAACTTACATCTTTCGTTTTGATTGTCTCATGAATTTTTCAATTTCAAATGATCGTTCATCACTTCTTTCAAGAAAACGCTGCCTCTCGATGAATCCTCCTTTGCCCTTGTTGTATTTTTCCAAATCCTCATCAAGACCCTCATCTTTCTTGAATGTTTTCCAATCAAAAAGAGTTTTCTCGAGAGTTGACAGCTTCTTTTTCTTATTATTAATACCACCCAAAACTGATTCTATGCCCCCTCGTTTCTTTGGTATAACAGAAGCAGTACTGACTGCAGTTTCAGACTTCACTACTGCAGTTTCAGACTTCACTACTGCAGTGCTCGGTTCGCTAACACACACTTGGGTGTGAGAGCATTCGTGGGGCAGTTCACTTTCCTTTGAAACGGTAAATGTCTCACCAGCGAATTCGAAAACTTCAGCTTCGGGTCCATTTTCAAGTTTGCTTGACAGCTTAGGTATCTCGTTCTTCACAACACCGATTTTAGAAACCGCTTTACACTCAGGAATGGTCTTCGCTGGAGTGCTTTTTGACACATCAGACAAGAAATCTGACCAAATGTCATCAGCTCTTTTCTTTTCATCTACAGGGGGCTTGGAAGAGGCAACTTCAGGTTCGGGCTCTTTACTTTGCTTAAAATTGCGTTTTCCTTTCCGAGACTTGGGTTTTTGATCAGACTC
The DNA here is from genome assembly GCA_933210815.1 of Meta bourneti. NCBI lineage: Eukaryota > Metazoa > Arthropoda > Arachnida > Araneae > Tetragnathidae > Meta > Meta bourneti. The sequence goes on along the minus strand of OW119933.1, from coordinate 40,929,968 downwards.
CAAATCTTCAAAACTTTCATCTTCGCCAGAGGAGTCACTGGGCAAAGCACTGGGTGGTACATAGTCTCCATCATTTTCATCGGAAGAACCATCTAAATCAAGAATAGAAGACATTTCTTTGAGAAAAATAAATCTGCTTAACAAGAAAATAAACACACCATTTTATTTATCCAAACAACAAAACAAATCTACACGGAGTTGAGTTAACATACAGCTAGAAAATTCCTCCCATGTAATAGTAATTTTGACAATAGCACCACCTGCGAGTTATTTGGTGGATAGGGTTTTTTAAAGCAACGGTTATATTTGGTCATGTTGCGCCAGATACAGGATATACAACATCAATAAAAACACTGCGGGAAAATAAAAATACTATGTTTAACATTTTCCGATTGGTTTAGTTTTATAGCGCAAAGGCCACATTTGGCCAACTGCGTCAACACAACACAGGCCACGTTCGTAAACAACTGTAAAACTAGCGTCTGCGAGTCACGTCTGTCCAAATCGTTAGCCTTTTGTGATTGGTTGAGAAATTTCCTCTTATCGTAACAACTAAAAATCCCCTAAGCAATAATTTCTCGCCAACGGCTACATTACAAACCTCGAATCGCCAAAGCAAGCTTTTTTCCTTTCATTTGACACCAGCAGAACGTGAATGGATGTGAGCTCTAGGGAGAAATTTCATCAGAATGTCAGTAAGCACTGTAAAACTATGTACCTGTCCTGTTTCTGCATTGAAATCCGTTCCAAAAGTAAAGTATTTGTTTCAGTATAAATTAAGTACGTTGTTTTTTGCCAACTGCGTTGCACAATCAAATGGAACATTTTGGGTTTTTTGAGTCAGCTTTTTATTTAATAGCTATTCAATGAGATCGTCTTATTGGTATGCCGCTAATTTATCCTCTAATGTAAGTTTTGAAATGATTTTAACAATTTATCTTTGATATGCAATTCAGTAACTCTTAACATTTGTATCACTTATCCTTCTGCATTAAAATGATAGTTCTAAATGTTCTTTTTTGTGGGCAATAAATATTGGTGCTATAGTTGAATAATTCTTCCCTTTTTTGTATGCGAGAAGAGAGTATTGCTATTTTTAAACTCCGGAAGAGGAATGCATAACTGAAAACTAAATTTTGTTGAGTTAGCTTGCCATTTATCAATACTCAATCTGGTTTACTTTTGGGTTTATTTCTTCCCTTAATGTTAGTTACGAACTAAAATAATTTATATAATGTGTGTGCATGGTTTAAATGAAACCTGGTGAAACAAATTAGCTGGATTGTAAGGCTTGGACCTAAAGGAATTGGTTTTCAGCGAACTAAGCTTAGTCTTCCCTAAACACATTAAAACTACACTTTACTCTAAAAATGTGGTTTTTTTTATTTATACATCATTCTCTTGCTATGTTTTCACTTCCTGAGCCTTACTGAATTCTATTTTCTCATTTTATACCCAATTTTCCCTACCTTTATGAGCATTCTAATTGAAAAATATTAAAGGTAAAATATCTTATTCAGTTTATTTATTGACTACTCATGAAATTTGCTTTTTTGTATATGCAATTATGAAATAATTTTCATCTTATCCTAATTAAAGTTTCAGCTGCAAAGAGGTAATGAAAATTGAAAATAGTATTTAAGTATATTTCTGTGTATTATATAATTACTATTTTTAACACCTAGCAGTCATTTTGATGAATGATAAAGAAGCCAATTAAACTTGGTTTGCAAGCATGCTCTACACTATTGATTAATACAGAACTGGTAAATTCGTAAAATAATTTAAAGAACTTGAATGTAAGTATTGAAATGTTTTTGTTACATGCACTCCCAAAGACAGTTGCAAATGCTGAACTTTGTTGTGTCAGCTTGCCATTTGATAGCCACTAAAAAAGTTTACTTTTTAGATTTTGTTGTGGATTCATTCCCTGTTAAGACAGGTACAGCCATCTAGGGGTTGATTTTTAAACGAATTATTCTATATTTATATAATAGTATCATGATTTAGTGCATAGGTTAAAATTTTTATTTTCTAATTATATTTTTCAAATTGACTAGGGGGTACCTTCATGTAGTGATGGAATAAATTAGTAACAAAATATTATTTAATTTAGCTTTTTTTAATTTGATGCGAGGCTATATGTATGAAAACACTTGGAATAAAATTAAGGATTATCTTAATACTCTAACGGTGGAACTCGGAACATAAGTAATTGAGGCCAACCGATTGTATGGGAAGGATTTTAACCGTTTGAACACTGTTAGATAGAATTTATAATACGAAAACCTTTTTTTATATTTTAAAGAATTTATATACAACATGAGCTTGAAGAAAATGTGCATGCTTAAGGGTGAATGTTTTGTCGGGAAATCATTACTGCGACTCGAAGGGAGGACTCTGAGATCTGAATAGGACACAAATGCATAACGGTATATGAAACATTACATTTTTAGGTAAATAAGAGGTAACTAACCAAAGATTTATAGTATGCATATTATAAGCGATTGCAAGGAAACGTATAAGATTGATATTATTAGAAGCCTCTAGAACTTGGGACAACATGACTAAGGTTTTTGTGTGACAAATGTGGGAAATTGCTTTATTGATTAGATGCAATATTAGGCAAATACATTTTACCAAAGGTTTGTGATGGTAAAGTATCAGATTGAAAGTCTAGAAGCCTCTGGAACTTGTGAGAATATGACTAAGTATTGTTTTTGCACGTGTAAGTTAATTAAGAAAAAGGAAGGAACGGAGTTAAACACGGAGTCACAGATAACGATAGAAACTGAAAAACTATTTGATAAATAAGAGGCTTTTAAAAGCATAGTTGGAGCATGAACTTATATGTATTTCTTGGGTCTTTGAATTGCATTGTTTTCTTTTTTAGGGGGTTTTCTGCTCTTTTGCTGTTTTTAAATAAATCATGGATTCAAATGGTCATCTGACCGTGGTTCAAAATTACGTGGTGTTGTCCTCGATTCTTTCCCTCTGGGATTGATCCCGGACCGTCACCAATAGCCCGTTGTGTTGCTCCATTGTGACGTTAATTGAAAATACCAAAATACCATGGATTCTACTGACATTAGACCTGCAAAGAAAATGCGTGCAGACAAAGAACTGTGCAGAAATATTGTAAAGATTCTTTATGTTATGAGTATGGTAAATTGTTTACAGATCGTGAAGGCTGGGCATATTTTCGTCGATTGGAAAACGAATTAACGTACTTAAAGAAAGAGGAAACTACTATTGAAATTTACGGTAAAAAATGTACTGTGCCTCGACAACTTGTATCATACGGAGACGTAGGAATAAGTTATACCTTTAGTGGATCTTGTATTGCACCCAAGCCTTGGTCTCCTTTACTATTGGAAATAAAGGCAGAAGTGGAACAAATAATTGGTACAAGATTTAATTCTGTGTTGGTGAACCGTTATAAAGATGGTAAGGACTGTATAGGTGCCCATAAAGACAACGAGAAGGACTTGGATCTTAATGCACCCATAGCGTCTGTTTCATTTGGACAGAAAAGGCAATTTGTGTTTTCTAGAAAGAACTGCAATTCTTTCAAAATTGTTCTGGAAAATGGAAGCTTGCTTGTGATGAAGTATCCAACAAACCAATTTTGGTTTCACAGCTTGCCCCGTGGGAATGCATTATGCCCTAGAATAAACTTAACGTTTCGTAAAATTCTTGTATAAAGCAGCGATAAACCACTTATGTGCCCCGAACTGGAACTCAGTGTCGTACAGTAGACGATATTTGGACAACGTTGCAATTGATTTTTGCCTTTCTGAATAGTATTTTTATAAATGCTTACATCTTGTTGCGTGTAAATAATAATAAACCTTATAAAACCTTAATAAAAATAAACTTTTTTGCGTATCTTACCACATATACTGTATTTAGGATTATTTGTTTTTATTACGTAGTTTTATAAATTGTCTTTTAAAATGCAAGATTTGAAATGAAATTTTTCTTTGCTATAAAGATTTATGTTTTTTAAGTTAGATGTTTTTACTCTAAGAATTTTTGAATTTTCAGAAATTTTGTTTTAAGTATTGTACACTTAAGTAAGAGTAAACTTTCTTGAAACTTTACAAGACCCGTACTATAAACGTGCACATTTTGAATAAGTTATAATTGTATTGAAATCATTTATCCTATAAAATCTAAACCAAATGTTATTATTTAATTAATCTTTCATTGCATATTTTTTTTACTTTAAATAAAATCTTCCTAAATTTTAGTGATTTAATTTTTATTATACAGATTTACAAACTGTTTTGGGACGAAATATAAGGATTTGTAACGGACAGCGAAGCTTTCCCCCTCTCAATCACTGTAGCGCCCCTAACGGAAATCATCCAAGTTAGTGAGTCTGCTACGAACCGCCGGGGGAGTAGGACGTGCTATGTCCGCCATTAATTTGGAACCCCTCTCTGTAAATATATTTCTTTTCTTTATTTGTAATGTAGTTCATGTTTGTAACTGTTCTAATAAATATTTAGATTGAAGTCCTTTTCATTCATGTATTGTGAGCAGTTATAAACGTATATACCCCTAACACTACAAAAAGTGGCGCCCAAACTTGCGACCGAATTAATGGTTCCTCGCAGACTCGAAATTTTCTTTAAGGTAAAACCAGAAGCAGATATGAACACCCGTTCATTAGAAACCCTGACCTGAATTCGTTTTTGGACAACCTGTCCACATGGTAAACAGACATTGCCAGCCGTTGGTTTCGAATTTATGTAAATGCAGCTTACCCCAGCTTGTTGAATGAAAACCAGGTAATGCTTAATAATAAACTTAGAAAAGTTTAATGCATGCGAAGTTTTAGTTTTATTCATGAAAAACAAAAGTGACGCTTTTTAGTAAAATGCACCTCGCATTGAAATTGATTCAAACGATAGTTTTTATTAATTCTAGATAGATTAATTCTAGTGTTTTGTATTCAAGATTGTAAGTGTAAGAATCATACTTGCTGTGTATAGTATATTCGTTAGGCTCTTTAAGTTTTGTCTTTTTTTAAATTGAAAGTAGGTGTTCTGTGTTCTGAAATGAAACCGAAAGTGTTCATTTTAAAAAAAATTTAAATAGAAAGTGATGAATTTTTAAATTGAAATCAAAAGTGTTCTGAAATGAAACCGAAAGTGTTCATTTTTTTAAAATTGAAATCAAAAGTGTTCTGTGTTTCGAATTGAAATCGAAAGTGTTTATCAATTCTTATATAGTGACAAAAGTACTCTTATTACATTTATGATGTTTGTGATCATTTTATTTAATGAAAGATATGCTGTCTAAATCGAAGTAGCACTTTTATTTTTCGCTTTGCTAGAAATGAAAGTAGAATTTAGTTCTGATTGTTTTGAAATAGAATTTTCGATCCATTTAATTTAAAGTGTTATTTCTGACATGCTGTTCGGAATTGTTTTGTATAAAGTGTCTTTAATTCCTGAACACATTTGAAAAAGAAAATAATAATTTTTTAAGTTTAGAATAACAGAGGTGTAAAGATTTTAAAGAAATTTTGGTATTACACACTTGTTAATTTTTCTGGAAAAATAATTAATTGATTTAAGTCATTTCAGTACATCATTTGTGTTGTAAACTCTTTTGTATAAAATACATTAATTTTGTGAAGCAATTGTAAAATTCGAACATTCCAAAAATGGCCTTCCTTGCAAAACGAAAAAGGAAGATTTGAGGATTTTAGCTGAAGAAATGGGTTTGGTCTTGGGCCAGGGTCTTAAAATTTTACAAATCACCGAACAAATATTGAAGTCGCCTCAGTATAACGAAGACACGCTGAAATCCTTGTTGTCTAACATTGTTGATGACAGAAAGACAAGAGAAGAGGAAGAAAAGAGAGCCATAGAGCAGGGAAAACTGGATAAAGAAAGAGAATATGAACTTGAGAAGTTGAGATTGAATCTCGAAGCTCAGAAGAATTGCATCGAAAACGGAATTTCACATACGACGGATGATGACATCCCGAAATATGAACTGAAGAAACTTATGCCAAGTTTTGATCCCAAAGAAGGAGATATTGCTTTATATCTGAATCTTTTCGAAAGGCAGTTAAAGTTCTTGAAATTGCCAGAGACTAAGTGGGTTGCCTACCTGATTGGAGTATTACCCGCAGAAGTGGCTAAGCTTATAGCAAGAGAATCGGAGAAGAATCGAAGAATTATCAGCACGTCAAAACCATGCTTTTGAAACGTTATAAGTTGAGTTCTGAGAAATTCCGCCAATTGTTCGCTACGCACAGAAAGTCTCTTGAAGGCACATATAGAGATTTTTATTTCGAGCTACGAGACTACTTTGAAGGATGGTTGGAGGCGTTAAACATCAAGACATTTGAAGACTTGAAATCCCTCATTATAGCAGATCAAATTAAGTAGAAAACACCAGAGGACTTCAAGAATCACTTCATCGACGAATGGGCGGAGTGGAATTCACCCGAAGAATTAGCAGATAAGCTGGATGCTTATGACAATTTGAGAACTACGTTGAAAAGTAACATGCCATCAGTCAAGAAAAAGGTTTTTAATTCAAAAGGGGATACTTCTAGACCTCCACCTTTTACAAAGAAGAGCCATTTTTATCCCAGAAATGATAAACCCAGTTCTGATGTCCAAGACAACAGATCTGCTATGGATGTGGTGAACCTGGTGCAATCAAGTCCAGGTCAGGTAATCAGTCGTTTTCCAAAATGCAGTCCATCTAGCACGAACTCTTCCCCACGAGTTGGAAACGTTCTCTTCCAATCCTGTTTAGCTAAGCCATCTCAAGTAGCTCTATTGAATATTACAGTAAACGGACTCTGGGGTACTGCATGTACTGATAGCGGAGCAAGCCATTGCATTGCTGGAGAACTTTTGTATCAAATTCTCAAATAAGAAGGTGCAGACTTTCAGAAGACCCAACTCACTATGTCACTTGCTGACGGAAGAAAAAGTCAAGTTGAAGCCTACACAACTTGAGTAGATATAGGACTTGAAGGAAGACTCATCAAGACAAACTTGATTGCATTACCCCATGCAAAAGAAAATCGTACACGCCTTGGTACGGATTTCCTTCAAGATGCTGGTGTCGTTCACGACCTGAAGGGTCGCAAATGGTTCTTCAACGATTTTTCCCGTCGAAAATTTGATTTTGCTGAGGAAGCAAATCTGTGTGTGATAATAAGAACACGTTAAATGCCGAATCAAACTCTTGCCAATTGAGAGAAGAAGGTCAACAGCTGTCAAGTGAAGAAAAAACAAACTGAACACCCTGTTGAAACAATATGAAAGAATCTTCGAACCAGGGGGAGAAGCAACTCCATATGTCACACATCATATCAATACTGGTGATCATCCTCCTGTATCTGTTCCCCCGTTCAGATTGCCACCTTCTAAGAAGGAAGTGTTGAAGAAACAAATTGATGACTTGTTGGAAAGGGATGTTATTGAAGAGTGCGAGTCGCCCTATGCCGCACCTGTGGTTTCAGTCCCGAAGCAAAGTGGTTATAGACTTTGCGTGGACTATCGTAAATTAAATGAAAGAACCTTACCTGATACATATCCATTACCGCGAATGGATGATTTGTGGCATGATGCGAAGTCAAGCAAGTATATGTCTACCATTGACTTAACATCTGGATACCATTAAGTGGAAGTCAACCCAGCTGACAGAGATAAAACAGCTTTCGTCTGTTCTTTCGGCACTTACCGGTTCAAAAGAATGCCATTTGGTTTGCGGAACGTTTCAACGCCTGATGGACAGTTTCCGGAATGGACTTCCTTCAGTAAAAATACTGGTGTACCTAGATGACCTGATCGTGTTGTCACCCACATTCGAGCAACACATCCAAGATCTGAAAAACGTTTTTGACCGGCTTGACAAATTTCGACTCAGTGCAAACAGAAAGAAGTGTGAATTTGCCTGTTCGAAGGTGAAATATCTAGGACTTTGGATAACTTCAGAGGGAGTTGAAACAGATCCAGATAAAGTAACTGCCATCACTTCCATGCCTTCTCCTAGGAACTTGAAACAAGTCCAGTCCTTTATTCAAACCTGTTCGTGGTATCGAAAGTTTATTCCTGGCTTCTCTGAAATTGCCAGACCACTCTCCAATTTGAGGAAGAAAAGTGTTTCTTGGGAATGGGGTGCTGAACAGCAAAAAACATTTGAAAAACTGAAGCAAAGCTTGACCTCCCAACCAATTCTGAAGCAAGCGGATGAAACTAAATAATTCATTATACGAACAGATGCAAGTAATTATGCTTTGGGTGCTGTCCTTCTGCAAAAGTATGGGACCCAAGAGCATCCTGTGGAATATGCAAGTAGATTGCTGAGTTCTGCGGAACGGAATTACTCAACGACAGAACGGGAAGCCCTTGCTGTCATCTGGGCACTCCAGAAATCCCGTGGGTACGTTGAAGGTGCCGAAGTGGTCATTTCATCAGATCATCAGCTTCTCAAGTGGCTCATGAGTTTAAAGTCACCGTCAGGAAGACTGGCAAGATGGGCCTTGCAGTTGCAAGAGTTCAATCTCAAGATGGAGTACATCCCTGGAAAATGCAACTATGTGGCGGACATGCTGTCTAGACCCGTCTGTCAAACTGATGAAGCGCTCTGTGAAGTTTCCACTATTTCCGTAGACTTCCCGAAGAGGACACCCAAAGAAATCCGAGAAGAGCAAGTGAAAGATGAAGAGCTCAAGAAAATAATCACCTGCTTTGAAGATCCTGAAAATGGAGTTGACTACTCCAACTGGACACAAAGAGGATATATCATGAATCAAGGCGTCTTGTTCCGATATTCTCCTGCCTCAGAAGCTGAAGAAGCCTGAGCCACACGAAAAGGTGGACATTTTAAAGTTACATCACGACGCTCCAAATGCTGGTCACTACGGAGCGGATGGAACGTTCAATAGAATAATTAAAAGATATTACTGGACTGGTATGCGTTCTTTCATAACTGAATATGTTAAGAACTGTGCTGAATGCGCCAGATTCAAAGCCAATAATCAAAAACCCAGCGGACTACTGCAAACACCAATATACAGTCAACGCTTTGAAACTGTGGCAATAGACCTCTTTGGACCGTTGCCTGCAACTAAAGAGGGTAAATGCTGGATTTTTATAATTGAAGATTGCACGACTAAGTGGGTAGAATTATTTTCTCTCACTACAGCCACAGCCAAGGAATGTGCCACTGTACTTGTGGAAGAGATTTTCCTTCGCTACGGGATTCCTAGGAGAATCATAAGTGATAATGGAACTCAGTTCGTCTCCGCTGTCATGCAGCAACTGTGTTTCCTCTTGAACATTGATCAGAAGCTCACCCCAGTATATCACCCACAGGCAAATCCTGTTGAAAGGAAGAATCGAGATTTAAAGCCACGTCTCGCAATCCTTGTGGGACAGGATCACACTTCCTGGGCTGAAAAACTTCCAATGATTCGTTTTGCAATGAACAGTGCTAAGTGCGATACTACTGGTGAAACAGCTGCATTTCTTCAATTTGGTCGTGAGATGAGGACAATTGATGATGTAACAAATGATTTCCGTGCCATCGTCGACAATGATAATTTCGTGCCGGAAATCACACCATATCTTAAAAGACTGGCTAACATCTCCAATGACATCCGAGACAGAGTCGAAACCAAACAGGATCAGAGAAAGACCTACGCGGACCAAAATCGTCGTAAATCACCACAGTATCAGCCTGTTGATAAAGTGTGGGTTACGTTACATCCTAAAAGCAATGCTGCTAAAGCAAAAACAGCCAAGTTCATGCCAAAAAGAGACGGGCCGTACATCATCATCACCCAAAGGTCCCCAACATCATATGAAGTGGCCCACATGAACCAATGGGACAGTATCATGTGTCCGCATTGAAGAAGTGTCCGGACGAAAATGCAGTGCCGGTGGCACCATTACGCAAGCGAGGCAGACCTAAGGCCCTTGATCCTAACCCTGAACCACCGACAACTCTCAGACGGAGGAAACGACCAAAAACTGCTGGTCCCTCAACGAGACGTCAAATCGGAACCAGAGGGGGAGTGTAACGGACAGCGAAGCTTTCCCCCTCTCAATCACTGTAGCGCCCCTAACGGAAATCATTCAAGTTAGTGAGTCTGCTACGAACCGCCGGGGGAGTAGGACGTGCTATGTCCGCCATTAATTTGGAACCCCTCTCTGTGAATATATTTCTTTTCTTTATTTGTAATGTAGTTCATATTTGTAACTGTTCTAATAAATATTTAGATTGAAGTCCTTTTCATTCATGTAATGGGAGCAGTTATAAACGTAAAATGTTATTGTTATGATTATGTTTCCCAATGTATATATATATTAGTTGTAAGTATATTTTGTATGGCAACGCTAAGTTTGTCTTTAGCTGATTGGCATCATCCAGCTCATGTTGATCTTTGAAACTTATCCCAGACATGTAATGTGATCGTTTTTTTACCTCTTAATAAATAACCCAGAATCACTCATTCTTCTGGCACCTATGAACTATGGATGGGTAAGAAACCCAGAATAAAACACATGCGCATCATAGGTTCTATTTGTTATGCGCATATTCCAGTCCAGAGAAGGAGGAAAATGGACAAGAAGGCAACCAAAGGCTATCTTGTCGGATATGATGGAGACGAGAGATATAGGATTTATATCAAAGAAAAGGGTATGGTCATTTGTTCCCGAGACGTTGTTTTTGAAGAAAAGCCATTCCCAAAAGAAAATTTGATTTCATTACCTCTCCAAGAAGTTGACAACAAACCTCAAGATGATGGAAGTGAAGTTGCAGCAGATGAAGACCCAAGACTGAAAGAAAACATAGAACTGGAAATTCGACCCAGGAGACAGGTATCAGCACCCAAGTGGACAAAGGATTACGTCATGGGAGACTTGAATATTGGCGATGATTCTCAAGAAGTCACAAACAAGGAGGAGTCCAGCTGACTGATGGCGTCCGGAGGTAAAGAACCCAAGACTCTTCTGAAAGACCCAGAAAGCCTAGAAGAAGCTTTATCTAGTCCTGATGCAGAAAAATGGAAGTTAGCTATGGAAGAGGAACTAGAGAACCTAAAAAGAAACGAGACTTGGGAAGTAGTTCCTAGGCCGAAAGAAAGAAAAGTGGTAAAATGCAAATGGGTTTTCAAGAAAAAGTATAAAGAAGGAAGCGTGAACAGATTCAAAGCTCGACTAGTTGCCCGGGGTTACACACAAGTAGAGGGAATAGACTATAAAGAGACATTTTGTCCTGTAATAAAGTCAAAGTCTATTAGAACCTTGTTAGCACATTCAGTAGAGCAAAATTGGTTGGTTCACCAACTGGATATTACTGCTGCCTACCTGAACGGAGAGTTAAATGAAACAGTTTATATGGAACTGCCACCTGTTCATCTGCAAAGAAGATCAACAGAGGAGGTCTGCCTATTGAAGAAGAGTCTGTATGGTCTTCACCAATCTGGAAGAGAGTGGAACATATGCCTTGACAAATTCCTCAGGTCATATAAGCTTACAAGATCTAGAGCAGATCCTTGTGTGTATTTTGACAAGGAGAGGAAATTGATTGTAGGTGTATATGTGGATGATCTCCTCGTCATGTCCAACCTGGATATTACTATCCAAATGTTTAAGGACAGTATTGGAGCTACCTTCGAAGTTAAAGATTTGGGAGAAATACACAATCTACTCTCAATCAAAATAGAGAGAAACAAGGATGGCTCAATGACTCTTGACCAGAGGGCATACACTACAGATCTGTTGCAGTCAACTGGCATGTCGAATTGTAGAGGAGCATCAACACCTTTAGATCCAGGGATGAGGTACATGCCAGCATCTGGAGACAACGTGCTCGATGCTGAAGGAGCATTCAAGTATCGACAGTCAATAGGAGGTCTCCTGTACTTAGCGGGAGGAACAAGACCAGACTTGGCTTTTCCCACTACTTACATGAGCCAATTTAACAACTGCCCTAGTAAAGAACACTGGTCCGGTGTACAACATATACTTCGGTACGTGGCACAGACCAGAGAGATGAAACTAACCTTCAAGAAGACCGAAAAAAATCTCGAGATGTTCTGCGACTCAGATTGGGCTGGTGACAAGATCGATAGACGATCGTTTAGTGGCTATGTCACCATACTTGCAGGAGGCGCCATCTCATGGAGCAGCAAGAAACAGAGGACAACAGCTCTGTCTACAGTAGAGGCAGAATATCTGTCGATGTGTAATGCCGCTAAGGAGGCTTTGTGGTTCCAGAATTTCTTTCAAGAAATCCTGGGTGAACACTATATGGGCCTACCTCAAACCATATTTGTGGACAACCAGGGTGCAATAGCCTTAGCCAAGAATCACATCACATCAGAAAGAAATAAGCATATAGAACTCAGACATTTTTTCCTTCGTGAAAAGGTGGAGGAAAAATTATTAGTATTTGTGTATGTACAATCAAGTTTAAATTCTGCTGACATGCTTACGAAGAGTGTGACCAGGACAGTTATTGTGAAACAGAGACTTAGCGTGGGACTTAGGGAAATCTAATCAAGGGGAAGTGTTATTGTTATGATTATGTTTCCCAATGTATATATATATTAGTTGTAAGTATATTTTGTATGGCAACGCTAAGTTTGTCTTTAGCTGATTGGCATCATCCAGCTCATGTTGATCTTTGAAACTTATCCCAGACATGTAATGTGATCGTTTTTTTACCTCTTATAAATAACCCAGAATCACTCATTCTTCTGGCACCTTTTCTTCTATTCTTCTAATTAAATGCCATTATAAAATACCCCTAACACTACAGATTTATATTTTTTAAAAGTTAGATGATTTTACTTTTAATTATATCTAAGATACTATTACACATATTTTAATACTGAAGATTGAAAAAAAACGTTTAACAATTTTGACATATACTTTAAATATTATTACAAACATTTAAATGCAATTTGCTTTTTATTTTTTTAATTTTACAATTGTGACATTTTTAAAAGTTTGATTCTTAAAGTGTGTTTTATGCATAGTAAAAAAATAATTATAAAAAACCTGCAAGAGTAAATTTTTTTTGCTTTTATTTGGAACTTTACAAGACCCATACTATAAAGATGTTTCCTTGCACGTTTGAAGTAGTTAAAAAAATAGAATTAAAAACCATTTGTCTTTGAAGTTCTACATTAAACGTTTCTCTTTTAATACTTTTCTTTTGCAAACCATACATTTTACTAAATATAAACTTCCTTTTATTTATTTGAAAAACCTTGTGCATATTGTGCAGTTTAAATTGCAGAGCAAAATTCTTTAAGGAAGTATACTCAGATAAGGAAGAAAACAAACATCATTTCGTTGGTCTAATGGAATATTAGGAACACACCTACACAGTGTATTCAAGAAGTTCCAGGACTGATCACACACAGACCATATAACAAAGAGGATATACTTATATTTGATATTAAGCTTCGACATAGTCTCCTCCCAATTCAATACAACGCTTGGAACGAGTGTACAGGTCCGTAAACGCCTTCTGGAACGCCTCCACTAAAACACTATTGAGTTCCGATGTCACAGCCGCTTCAATCTCATCTATCGACTCGTACCGCTGCCCCTTCATCTTTAATTTCAACTTGGGAAATAAAAATAGTACGGGGGGACAGACATGGTGAGTACAGGGGTGGTTGATGCACACAACCTGCCTTCTCGCCAAAAATTGCTGCACAAGGATGGACTTGTGAGAAGGTGCATTGTCGTGCAAGAGGCACCAATTTCCACTGTGCAAAAAATGGGGTCTCACACGCCGCATTCGTTTCAAAAGCCGATCCAAAACATCTTTGTAGAATGCCTCAGTCACAGTGGAACCTTGACGACGAAATTCTCGATGAATGATGCCCCGACTGGTCAAAAAAGGTGATCAGCATCGTTTTCGTTTTCGAAGCGCGAACTTTCATCGGCCGACTCTTTTTCGGACTTGTCCACTCAGCACTTTGGCGTTTTGTCTCCGGATAGTACTCGAGACACCAAGTCTCATCTCAGGTGACAATGTTTTGCAAAAAAGTTGGATCCTGATCGGCCACGACAATCAAATCTTTGCAGGAGGAAATTCGGTGCTCTTTTTGTTCAAGAGTCAGTCAGAGTGTGCGGCACAAAACGCGCACAGAGCTTTTTTCAAATCCTCCGTCATGATCGTGAAAACAGATCCCACACTAAAGTTTAACGACTGTGCAATCATTTCTATCGTTATTCGGCGGTCGGATCTCACCAACGCTTGCACACGCTCCACATTTTCATCATTTCGACTCGAACATGGACGACCTGATCTCTCATCGTCTTCGGTCGATTCTCTTCCAGCTTTAAACCTCGAAAACCACTCAAATTCTCGCGAATGACTCATAGCATCGTCACCATACACAGATATAATCATTTCGTACGTTTCTGTGGCCGATTTTACCAAGTTAAACAAAATTTGATGTTCGTTCGTTGCTTCATTTTTTTCGATGACAATGACGCACACACACGCTTTACGCAAATGAACGCTGCCAAGTCGGAACTAGTCAGAATTGAATGCAACCACGTGTTACACGTGGCTGAAGGTCCTTGCTACGTCATCCCGCCGGTTTCACAGCGATAGCGTCATCTGTACTTTTTTACGAGCGGGAGTCCTGGAACTTTTTGAATACACTGTGTATATCAGGACTTCACCTTTCCCCAGCTCAGTTGATGTTCAGTTGAAGACTGCAAACTAAACTGCCTGTAACAAACAAGCTGCTTAATGCAGAATTTAGTAATGTAAGAGGGCTGTTGACTAAGCGTCAACAAATCCAAAAATGGTTTCATGATCGTTCTGCAAAATCTCTCGAGTATACTAAGCCCAGGTGATGCAGTACGAATGCAAAACATGAAAACGAAGACGTGAGAACCTGCAATAGTAATCTCTCAAGATCCCAACTATCGCGCTTACACAGTTAAGAATCAACTGGGAAAGGTTTTTAAAAGAAATAGAAAACACCTGATTAAATCAAATAGTAATTTTAATGAATACAGTGGTGATTTTAATATTGAAAACATACCTGATGTAATAGGAAGCAACATAACAAATCAAAGTAATATAAATAATTCTAATGTAACTGTCACTAAGAGTGGACGCATTTCTAGAAAACCTAGACATTTAAATGACTATATATTGTAACTTGAAATGTATATTTGAAAATTTGTGTATCTATGTATGTTAATGTATAGTAATTATATCTTTGAGTGTAATTGTTATTGTATCATGTAATCTTGAAATGTGTACTCATGTTAAATTTTATTTTACATAGTGTACACATCTAAAGGGGGATGTAACAGAATTATAACTACTCAACTCAACTCAGAGAGTTGCAACACCTCAACTCGTGCATCCCTACAACAGACGCTCTCATCACCAATGTCTAAGCGTTGTTAAGATCTGAATAAATGTTAATCCTTCATGACTAGTAATCATTAACAGAACATGACAGGGGTCGCACTCCCGGGATACCCAAGCGATTTTTTTCTACTTTCATCCCACTATCCTATTCCACCATCCCTTTCACATTTTTTCTTGATGTTGTCTCTTGTGTTTGGCGCAGCTTAACCAAATATGACCCCTGCGCTATTAAACCCTCCAAACAATCAAACAACGTTATGGACCCAGAAAGCTCAATGCCACGCCGTGTCGTTGCATGTATCGTCAGACATGACAGTTACCTATATAGTCTGGGTAACTCGGTATGTCTATTGGATCAATAAAACCTCGAAATTAAAAAAGCGATTCATTCGCAACCTACAAGTCTATATGTATCAAGTTTCATCTTCAAGCTCTTTCAAGGAATACCGGTACTATTAATTAGTGAATTTAAATTTGTTTTAAGGGTATATGTTGAAAAATTTTCATTCAAAGTACGTAAATATGGTTGTAATTAACACTTGGATTGAAGAATGCATTATTTTGATATACTCCTGTTCAAAAGATAAGCATGATTCGTAAAATACGAAAAAATCGGAGTAAATATGGATACAATGATTCAAAATCACTAGTGGAGAATCGTGGGACGAAGGTAAAACATGTCGGAACGAGTATAAAAAGGCCTCCAGCGGCATGACCAGTTTAGACAGAAATCTCGCAATTGCTGTGGTAAGGAGCGTTGTTAACAATGAATAAGGACGAAAGATGTCGCAAAGATGCCAATTGGACATGTTTGTGAAGGGAAGAATTATTGGATTGCTGGAATCCGGTCGATCCCAAACCGAAGCGTCTCGAATTCTGAATGTGCCTCAGTGTGTGATCTCCAGACTGGTAGAGGTTTCAAACCACTGGAGATGTTACCCGACGACCAGTACCAGGTCGGCCAAGGGTAGCAACTGCGCGACATCAGAGGAACCGTTCTGCCAGACAACTGGGTTCAGCCCTGGCAGCAGCCACAGGAGTCAGTTTCGAGAAAAACTGTTTACAGGAGACTCAGACATGTTGGTCTCTATGCCAGATGAACAGCAGTTTGCATCCCCCTGACGTCTGCACAGAAATGCGAACGTTTACAGTGGAGTTTGGAACATCGGCAGAGTCGACAACATGGGGGGGCAATGTCATGTTCAGTGACGAGTCCAGATTTAGTCTGCAAACTGATTCTCGTCGTACCACGATCTGGGGAACGTGGAACGCGTTTTCACCGGGAACATCACGGAAAAACATCGTTTTCCTTCAGGGGGAGTCATGGTCTGGGCAGGCATACTGGATAGCCGCACAGACCTCCATATCTTTGACACGGGGTCTGTTACCGGTCAAAGATAGAGACGAAGTCCTTGAGCCTAGCGTTCGCCTGTTTCGAGGTACTGTCGGTCCTGGTTTCATATTCATGGATGATAAAGCACCTCCTCACAGTGCAGCCGTGGTCGACGCCTTTCTTTAAAGTGAAGATATCAAAGTAAAGATACTGATCTGAATCCTATACAGCAGCGTTTCTCAAACTGTGCTCCGCAAAACAATTCCCAGTGCTCCGCGAGAAAGTAGGACATGTTTAAAATTAAAAATATCTTTTTCGAAAAAAATGGGACAAAAATATTTGATTATGAACTTTTGCGCTCTCGGTGTGTAAGAAAAAAAAAATCGAGTATAAATCATTTATCACCGATCAGGTGAAACATTGACTATATAAAAAGGTAGTCGGCATTCAATGTGTCAGTTTCTCGTCCGCCAGTCGACAAAACAAATTTACGTCAAAAGGCAACACGGAGCCATAGGCTGGATTCACTGTCTCCGCGTTTGCAGAAACAATTAGCGCTACTAAAACAAAATACAGATCACGTCTCAATGCAGAGCAAGATATTCAGTTGCAACTATCCGAAATTCAGCGAGATGTAATTTTCTTGTGCAAATCAAAACAGCCTCATCCTTCTCATTAATTTTCTGTTTCACGAAACCAAGTAAAAATTTGTAACAAATGTAATAATGCCAAATTAATAAAGTAACAAATTGTGGATCTGCAATATTTGCCCTGAATTTATTTTCAAATATTTTTTTTTGTCCTTTCCGACTGCAATGGGAAATTAGTGCAGAAAAAAAAATTAAACGGTGCAATCTAATGTCCTGCAAGCTTAAATGACGAAACTACCTTGTATCGTCAATGCTATTTTGTCGTTCTATTTACTAAATACAGTATATAGCTGCGAGATAAAATTTATTGCTCCGCGTTGAATTTCCAATTTCAAAGGTGCTCCGTGACTGAAAAAATTTGAGAACCTCTGCTATAGAGCATGTGTGGGATATGCTCGGGAGACATGCAGCCCTCCGCCACCCACCAAGCTCTCTGTTCCGGAATTGAAAACTGCTGAGGCTTGGAACACTTTGAGCGCATGACTCATCCATACCCTCATCGAAAGTATGGGAAATCGTTGTGCAGCATGCGTGGCTACCAGAGGTTCCCATATACCATATTAAACTTCAGCATCACATTGTTTTAATCATTCTGTCTCACTCTAAGTCGACTCGTATTGTGAACCTTTTTCTTTCAATCCTTTTCTTTGGATAAGTCATTATTATCCTTGTTTTCTGCTTCTATGACCCTATTACATCCGCAAACCGCATTTCCTTCCATTCCGATGTAGATTTTCAGAAATATTCTCATAAACAGCAATTATGCTTAACTTTTGGACATGAGGGTAGTACGACCATCAAGGGAGAAGAGACCGGCACGTCTAGGGAGAGTTCATTTCACTAAGGGTAGACTCCTCTAGGGATGCAACTGAGAGAACACTGCCAACGAAAACTTTTGTGCGAAACCCTTTTGATTGGTTGGGTTTTATGGCACAAGTGCCCTATTTGGACAAGCTGTGCTAAACGGAAGACATACTACGTCAAGTAATGGACATATACACAAGGACAAGTAATGGACACACACAAGGAAAGTTCTACAGAAATGAGAAATACACTCAGGGTAAATTATAGGAATCGAACCTGAGCTGCCTATGACTCGCAGGTTGCTAGCGCAGCAGGTAAGCAGTCAAGGCGACCCCCATGTCATTTAGGATAGACTGGAAAATTATTTTAATTGTCATATCTAAGAGTTTTAGTGACCACTGCAGAGTCTTGATAAAGCAGTTCGCGATTTTCTTTCACATGAAATCAAAGGCAAAACCAGGAAAATATCCTGGATGACAATCATGAACCAAGTAGGGGTCTCATACTGTAATTATTACAATCCCTAGTTCAGTGCAAATTTCCTGGAAGATATTATTAGGTGACCTTAAAGTGTCCAATGATCCCTCCTAGGCTAACTCGTCCGCAATGTTCTCTAATACCAATATGAGAAGAAATCCATTGAAAATGGATAACGATATGTCGACACATGTGTTCTTTAGTTTTTAAGAATTTTATATTGTCATGTCATAAATACAGTACATTACATTAATGGCTTTTAAACTCTAATGAGATGTCAAAATTCAATTTGTATCTTGAATATTTTTTCGTAGTTTTCAGAACTAATTATTTTCCGATTCAGCTTTGTAGATAAATACACTGCAGACTCCTCTGGTGAGTTTGGAATTCAAGTAATAGAGTAGATAATTTTTGACTATCATATTATTTGTGTTTATCCTTGAAAATGAATGTATTGCATAAAATCCTAACTATACTTTCAGTATTTTTCACAGCTAGTGGTATTACTCATACCAGTCAAAGGAACAACAAACCCAGTTAGCAATTCTAGTTATTCAAAATTGATCAGGAGTCACAAATAAGAACATCCCATTTTTACTTACTAAGATTAATGAAAATGATTTTGGCCAGGATTTTACATAAGTCATACAAAACTGAAATAAATTACTCTAGTAATATTCAATACCTTTTATTTCTAAAAAGTACAAATAGATCACATATATTTGAATTTTACATATTCTCACAAGATTATGTAAACTTTTCACTTCACTCGAAAAATTTTGGAATAGTAAAAGTATTCCTTAAATACAAAAATACAAGTAATAAAAAGTATCAAATAAATCTTGACCAAATGATTCATGACAATATCACTCAGGTACAAAGAAATAGTTTCATAAAATAAATATTTTTAAGTGAACATGTCACAAGATCTTACACAATATCCTTTGCAAAATTATCTGTTTTAGAGTATTTAAGTATTGAAATATTTTGGATTGAGACTATTAGATACCAAGTTCGAAAATAATATTTTTGTTATGATAATACTTAGATTTTAGAGTTAATTCTTCTTTCACTCACCTTATTGAATTAACTTTTAGAAACGGTAACCCCGTGATATATTGCACATGTTGGGACAAGAAAAAAGTAAATATATAAAAGTAAATACGAAAAATTAGAAATAAAAAAAGAAGCCCAAAGTATGCATTAAATTAATCATTTATATTAAAAATTATGTAAAATTACCAGTTAAAAAAATTGATGAAATGAAAGTTTTTATATACTACTAAATACAGAATATATTTGAACTGAAATTCTTTCCACATTCGAGACTCATTCAGTTTAGTTATTTCAGATCCTGAGATACATATGTCCCACAGGAAGCTTAGAATATTTTTTGTTTTGTGGTGGTATAGGGGAGTGATTTTGTACATCAGAAAATTCGACCTATCCCTTCAAAGTCAATGTACACACAATATCATTATCCAACTCTTCAGGCTTGGACTCCCTGTTTTTTCCCAACCTGTAATTTACCCAAACAGCAATACTGGGTCTTTAGTATGAGGTAGAATCTTAGAGTATTGCTACTAAGGACTGGATTAAAAAGAACAGTAAAACATTTTGTTTGCACACTGTTCTCTACAATAGGCTTAAACCCTCTAAGGTGTGACCCTTATTTACATTGTCATAAACGATGGTGTACATTAGCATACCAGTCTTTTGAGGCTTAAAGAGTATTCAGCCTTCTAACTTGATGATATTGGAGGATGTCCTGTGAAATTTCGCATAGTGAGTATACCATCACAAAAAAAGTTTAAGATAACTGTTTGAAACAAGAAACCCTTTGTAAAGAAAAATTGTACAGAAACAGAATTGTTCTCTAACTACAAATTTAGAGAGGGACAAGTAAAAAAGCGATATGTGCAATATAATAAGGGGTTACTCCATACTGTGAATTACCACAAATTAAATTTGAATGTTATTGTTCTCTATAGTTTATACACTGTTCTAAAAATAGTAGTTCTGAGTTTATTGATGTTAAAGAAATTGTACTAAACACAAAATGGATTTAATATTCTGGTAGTTATGAATTCATTGTGCACAAAAAAATCCTACAAAAAATTTCCAAAGATAACTGCCACATTTCAAATTTTTAGAATGAACTGACTTGAAAAAAGATATAAAATGTTCCCTAACACTAGGAAAAAATTACCACTATAGTATCACTGGACTCATTAAATGACATCATGTTGAAAGGACACATAGTACACTGAACACTTGGCCCAACCTGGGATCTCATATGCCTTGAAAGTAAAAAATTCAATCACTCCTCCTGTCCAAATGCCTCAGTGAGGTATTCCCAACCTCCTTAAACTCTGAACATCAAACAGCTCAGATTGGTGAAAATATCCCACCCATAGCTGACCCTAGAGATATACTGGATTTTGTTAAAGAAATACAAACTATATTTGTAAATGTTCCAGATATGAAGTGCATGCAGAAATGCACTAGCCCTGTAGACAAGTTATTCCTACTAGTAAACTGCCATAATTAAAAAAAACTACCACATCTTGAGCAGTCCCTCAAACTGGTCTACAGTCGCAATAAACCATTTCAATAAATACAAATTTTCTTATCTCAATAGGAAGTAACACTCCCTTATCTTTTAATTCAATTTTTTAACTTATCCAATGCTCATGACCATTAACAATCTAATTTTCTCCAGTAAACCCTCAAATCTAAATACTAAACTTTTAACCCCCTTTAACTCTTGGTAGGCTCCACCTCCCAGTCAGTGGAATATCTGCTTTCAGCACCCCAACCGGCTTGACTCCAAGTTTTCTTACTTAAATCTGTCAAGATTATTATGCAAACTCAAAAAGAGCTATGGTTGGACACAAAAGCATTCTGTCCAAAGACAGAGGGCCTTTGGCTCATGTGCTTCGCACAACATCCACCCCCATGCCACTTACAGAAGACAATCAGCTTATAAGATAGAACTGAAGTGTTAATATAAGGTAAGAATTTTATGGAGCATTCTGCCCTTAGTTACTTTTTATTTATGGTAAGTTTGTCCCATTGAAGTTGGATTGATAGACAAATATATAAAATTGAGGACATTCAGAATGAAGTGGCTAACCAGACATATCAATCATAATTTCAGAGTTTGTCTCTGATCAATCATAATTCCAGAGTGTCTCTGATATATGAGGAAGATTGTAGTATTAGGTCTCATCTCTCATCCGCCTCTCGAAACTAAGTACCCTAGTAGAGGAATGTGATTTAAGTTCCCAAAATCTTATCAGCCCTGAAAACACAACGAAAGCAGATTTTTAGACTTGAATAGCCATTAAGATTGATTTTATACTTTCAACCCATTAAACTGCATTATTTGCTGCCTTCATGTGGTACACTTTACATTGAAGATCATTGTCCTTCATGCATTAATAGAATTTATTTTTGATTCCAGAACTTTGTGGAATTGCCTTTGTACTCAATGCTCCTCCACAAACAAAAAGCTGCATTTAACACATTTACTTTTGAGAAATGTTTAATTTCCATTTGTCAATTCATTTTTAGACATCAGTATACAATGCACATATTACAAGAGAACTTCATAAATTTATAAAACAAAGAACTGTGTACATAAAAGAAAAACACATTTGTTTTATCTAACTTCGACGAGGTTTAATAACTTTTAGACTGTTATTTTTGACTGGCTTGTACTTTAGTAGCTCAGAATACCTTAATAACAAATTTTTCCAGTAGCAGAGAACATCTTCCATTTTTAAGTGCTGCCATATGAAGTCAAAACCCCTAGATAAAAACAATTATCTACACTTCAGGGTAAAGAAATTATTTTAATGGATTAAGTCAGTTATTTATAAAAATATTAAAATTGAAAAACATACATTGCATAACATTTTAAGCAGAGCACATAATAAAATATTTTCTCAATTACTACATAGTAGACTAAAGTATTTGAATTAAAAAATAAATATTAATCTGGGGATTCTTCAACTTCATTATAAGAAAAGCTAATAGGGAAAAATAATTTTTTAACTATAGGATCTGGATTTTTTATATTCCCTGAAAATTGAGTAAACATTTAAAATAGACATTAAACAAGTAAAACATGTGTTCTAAAACTAAGTAAATCTCTTTAAAACATTAATTCATAACACTTGTAACCAAAGAATTGTCAGATAAGTAATTTTAAAAATAATATTTAAAAGGAAGTCAGGTTTAACTGTGCACAAAATATATTAAATTACAAAATATTCTAAATGTGTATTTAAGAAAATTTCATCAGTCCCATTCTCTAGAATATTTCTTCTATAATCCTTGTTATATTGCAATTTCCACAAAATGCTTGAGAAAAATAAAAAAGTATAATTTTTTCTGATTTGAAAAACTATCCATAAATGGATTGAAATACAAGCACTCCTCACTTAATGATCTACTTGTTTAATGAACTCTAGGACTTACGACGAGCTCTCCAGTACACATACCTGTACCTCATAGGCTCCCACACCTGCAAAACAAGAACCAATACCAGCCCCACATGCAATGTAATCAAACAGAAGACGTCACACATAGCTTGGTCTGACCACCCACACCTACCATTGCAGCCAGGACTGAATTTGGCAAATCGAAAGCTGAAATATTCTCATTACATGTCCAGTTGGTGATTGGCATGCCTTGCTAACTTTGCACTTATGATTATTCAGTAGTACCAAAGTTCTGGTTAGTCCCTTAAAATAAACTAGTAATTGATACCGTAGACCTTTTCCTTCCCTTAGACTTTTTCTTTATTGAGAATAAATAAAAATAATTAAGCTCCTCATTTAACGATTCATCATAGAAACACAATTTGATCATTAAGTGAGGAGTGTCTGTACATGCAAAACAATATTGGCTGAAGTTCACTGATTTTTTTCATCATATTATAACCAATTTTCTAAAAATTAACATTAAACTATAGCTTTACAAATTGTAAATTAAGAAAATAGAATAAATAATATTCAAATTAAACAATATTGTCAAAGTAAACAAACCTTTGCGTAATTTGTTTGACAGTTTCATCATTTTCCACAGCAAAGTTTAAAAGATCCCTATAAAATATAATTGTTTAATTTTTAGCAAAACACTAACTTATGATTTGCATATTATAAAATAGAAAAACAACTTACATGACATTTGAGAGGTCATTAGAGATCGGAATATAGTGTACCCATGGTTTTAGACGATGATAAAAAAATTCAACCCACTCATCACCAACATGAAAAACTAAAGAATGGCATAAAAATAGATGTTTAAGTCTAAAGCTTGCAGCAACACCTCTAAAATTGAATAAATATTTGTACACACAATGATCTTCTAAGGATACTTCTTTTGCTGGAGGAGCTCCAAGAGTGTCCTAAAATGAAATAAAAAATAGTGCCTTAAAGATATGAAATTTTATACAACGTGACAAATATCAAACACAAAGCATTAAATTAATGTATAAACAAAGAATTATTTCTCAAGTTAAGAGGTTCTCTCATAAACTCACAAAAGAGTCAAATTTTAGATAATAAATAACTTGTTTTGAAAGGTCAGAGGCAATAAACAACTCAATACATCTCTTTAATTACACCCATTTGAGAATAAAAATACAGTCCTTTAAGTATTTAAGTTATTCTTGTACTCTATAATTGTTTCTTTTTTGTAAAATTCTGAGCAACCTATGGACGATGAACATGAACTTGGCATATATGCTCTGCATTAGTTAATTATATTATTCAAAAGTACTGAGAAACTAGTGGAAGTCTAATGGTATGAGTGCTAATTGCCATACAAATGATAATTTTTTTAACAGTATTCATTTGCTTGAAGTACTTTTCCTCAAACCCATATCATAAGTTAGGGGAGGCCATTGCTGGAATATAAAACATTGTATGTTTCAACTTCAAATATAATTGATTTAAATGTCTGTTGAATGTAGCATTGTTTCATTAATTATAATTTTATATTCATTAATATGATGCAGTCACAGTGCATGTGGTAGAAATTTCATTTATAGTAGTTCTTTTTATAATTAATGACTGTTCATGTGAAGTGATTTATTTTGTTTTCAAAATATTTAACAGCTCACAGATATTGTTATTCAAGACAGAACCCCCCCCCCCTGAAATGGTTAAGGTTTCCCTCTCTTCAAAAAGATATACTTCAGCTAAATATAAACTTATTAATCAAGATAGGAAGTTTGATTTTAACATTGTGGCTTTTTTTTAAGAAATATCTGCATCACAATTGGCTATTCGCTCAGGCATTGGACACGTCATCTCTGAAGACAGCTGGAAATCATCCTTTTTTCAACTTAATTTCACCCTTCTTGTTCATTTAAGATAGCTTTACAACAGCATATAAAAAAATCATGATTTTTTATAAATAAAGATAATCGGATTTTTGATTTTTTTAATATTCGTTT
This sequence comes from Meta bourneti, assembly GCA_933210815.1. NCBI lineage: Eukaryota > Metazoa > Arthropoda > Arachnida > Araneae > Tetragnathidae > Meta > Meta bourneti. The sequence continues at coordinate 40,904,827 of OW119933.1, read as the reverse complement.
CCTCTTCAGGTTTAATTTAAAAAGTATAACTGTTGAATCTTCTCCCTCTTTTACCCTTTAACTTAATTGCTGCATTGCCTAAATCATTAATTTTTGACTTCACCCAATTTTTTACAATAAGTTTTAATTATAATTTTATAGTAATCAGAATCATGACAGCTGTTAATATCAATCAACGAATAGAAATAATACTTCTGAAAATACAGCATATCACAAAAACTGTTGAAAGTATCATACATTTACTTAAGATAAAATAGAAATACACACCAATAGATACTCTTGTACAAATAAATATATATATAGTTAACATAGTCATCTTCCATATTTTCTCTAGAAAACAGGCATGATTGCACACAAGATATTTATTTTTACTTCTAAAATTATATCAAATATGGAATTTGGAGATTTAAATTATTCTACTTTATAAACAAATTTGAGAAAATAATGCAAAAGGATTTCTTCCAAAACTTAGATTTAATGATCCTTATTAATTAGCACTGAACCAAAAGGTCAAACATGATTGAATAGTTTCTTACTTCATCTTTTTGGATGAGGACTAAAAAGAAGTCAACATGCTCTCAATGAAGACACTGAAATCCCTTTCCAATTTGTATAACAAATTATAGCTATCTATTTTAAATTAATGTGACAACAGTAACAAGAGTCCTTTTTCATAGTTAACACAAAATGAACTGTGAGTTTAAAGGACAAGAATAAATGACAGAAAGAACAAGTATTTTTTAATTTTAGCCTTAAGTTCTTTAAGAGAAATTTTTTGTAAGAGAACAATCATGAAATGTCAGTAAAAAATAAAGAAATGACTTAAAAGTTTGTACTTTTTCTGATTTCCAAGCTTGATTCTTCGTAAATTGAGCATCAATTTTTCCAGGAAATTTTCTTGACAATAGTATCAGTTCATCTCGTTCTGAACTAGTACGAGATCCACGAAAGAAAGCTATTTCTTTTTTCTGATGCCATGGCCATATTTCTATTGTCCTAAAGACAGAATAACAAATTCCTTTATTTGATTGATATTATGGGTACGCAAAAAAAATAAGTAAATCTTAAGGAACATGCATACTTGCTGAAATTTGACATGCAAAATGACCACAGCATCACACATACAATACATGATAATCAAGCTCATCATCATAAATGTTTTACAGGGTTCATAAACTTTTTGGAAAAGCAAATTCCAGGAGGTATCACAATATAATTCAAACAGCATTTATTGCAATGAACATGCTACAGTAAAAAAATGTTTATTAATAGGATTATACTTTCCAGTTAAAAAATCCAACTGTGTTAAAGTATTTATTTTGGTTACTGTAATTTCTCATTTGCTGTTATAATTTATCTTCCAAACAAGTCTAATTTACAGGAGGCTATGACATGGCAGGAAAACCATAAGTTAATCTAAAAGGCTCAGGAAAATATAGGAGTCGGCCATTCTATTTTACTAAGTCATTTAAACTATATATATTTAATGATTCAGAGAAAATATTAAATAAACAAAGGTAGAAATTAAAACAAGTAATTTTTTAATACATGTGAATTACTTCATTTTGTTTTGTTATCTATCCTTTTGCAAAAGAACATACTATTATCTATTAGAACATAACAGATTAGGACATAAGAGAAAACATTGAACGATTTTTAGATTCATATCAAAATTCCTGCAAATTTTTTCTCTCAACTATCTGATGTTTTTTTTATTTAGATTGTGTTGCAAGTATTAAGGAAGCTGATATTTTTATTGACATCACTAAATACTTTTGTGTGAACTCCATGTACACAAATTTAAACATACTACTTTGATGTACTTAATAGTAAACTTCTTTATACTGAATTTGCAGTTGTTTTTGAAACAATTCTCAAGTTAACCTCAAAATGAGGCAACCATAATGAAACATTTAAAATCTAATAAGATAATTTTGACAACATTGCATTTTCCATTTATGAATCATCATACTTTAAATTCGCATCCAGCTATATAGATTAGGAATTCTATTTTAAATCCTTTATTGAATCAATAAAATGTAATTTTCGTAAAAAATATTTTTAGAACTGTTAGAAGAAAAAATTTAAAACTTTAAATATAGTCATGCAGAACTCAGAATAGTTACACTATTTCTGAAACATTCTACCATTGCATTACATTGCTGATGTAATGTTCAGATGTGCCATCACACCAATTAGAATTACAGATGATACTTATTCAAGTGCATTTCAGACAATGTTTTCATTGGTAATTAATGTATTATTAGTTAAACAAGTGGTTAGTAATACATACATGACAGAATTAATCTTTGGTAAAAAAGAGCTGCAATAAACTACTCAACACATTCATAGTTTTTTCTGAATTTAAACACAGAATTGTTTGATTGGCTGAATGTCAGTCATTGGTAGCACTGGATTTTAAACATACTTTTGGTAGACAATTTTTTTGGAAGTATAGTTGTGTGCAAATGAAGTGAACGTGACAGTATCAATATATATGTATATATATAATTTTTACTATGCGGTCACCTTGATTTGTGAATCTTAAAAAATCTTTTAAGTTCTTTGGTCATGAAATGTAACATTTAGATATTAAATCTCTAGAGGGGACACTTTAAGATTGTTAACTATAGTTTACTAGAAAACAAACCTATTAATCAAATTTCTTTGCAAATCCCATCTTCCTATTCCAGTGGGATATAAACTTATTGCAGGACCACCTTCCCAAAAAGTCCAAGCAGGGTATAAAATATCCCAATAGCGAGAGGTCTAAAAGTAAACACACATTTTACAAGAGAAATAGTATGCAAAGAGATTTAAATATGAACGAAAAACAGATTAACACCTTCAATTAAATTAGAGAACAAAAAATGCTGAGTTTTAAAAGCGAAGTCAACCAAGAGTGATTCAGAATTGAGATAGTCTGAATTCATTAATACACTAGCATTGACAAACTGAATAAATCTTCAGAAAGCCCTCTGAGAAAGTTCTAGTACTAAATCTTATCATATCTAGACATAAGAATTTATAAAATTCACCTATATTAGAGAAGAAACGGGAAGCCCTTTCAAGATAGTTGATTTGCATGGCAATTAAATCATCTCAAAGTAAAATTTTGGTTTGGCATTTTAGTTTGAGCAGTTTCCTTTCTCTTTCAAAGTTTTCATTTAATTTGTCATGAACAGGTGCTGAGTGTTTGCATAACAATTTTTTAAAATCATAGGGCTAGGATTTTTATGATTTTATATATTTTTCGTTAATACATTGGGTCCATATGTATAGAAATCGATTTCATTAAAGCTAAGCTGATTTAAGTACCTTTATCAGCCACTTTTCATTACTTTTATGTATTATCGCATTTCCCCCTGGTGTTTCAATAATTTAAAGACATTTTTCGCTATTCTTGAATCATAAATTTACATATTTTAGTATTTTCATTAAAATGACATTTTATGAATTTCCCTGAAAATCAAACAACGAAAATAAGAAATTGGGATTACTTGACCTTGTGGTGACACATCAACTTGAAAAACATTATAGGAAAAAGTCAAAAAATTTTTAAACATTTTCTATACCTATAAACTACATTTAAACATATACCAACTTTGTCATCATTATCAATAATTGAGAATTCTGTTCCTTATAATTGAATTTATAAAGAACTGGACTAGGAGGTTAGTCTTGATGAAAAGTTTGAGGAAACGCAAACGATCTGTGGAAAAAGTGAAAATTCAGTGTTAACCCACTGGCTCACACAGAGGCCTTACATCCAGACATGCGGTCGCTGCCCAAAAAAATAATCTGCTTTTCTTCCCCACTACCAGTGAGGAGGATAATCGGTCATTCCCACACTACAAGAGTCCCGAACATCTTGTCATCTGAATCATTGTTAAACGATCATCTTGTGTTCGGGGATGATTTCAAACTACACTACTGTTTGTGAAAATTGCAACACTATGAAAGAATCATTAGAAATAAATGAAATTTATTCCTCATATTACTTATAGTGGTTTAAATAAACGACAAAATTTACAGAGCAATAAAACAAAAATAATGCCGAAAATCAATTTCTTGTGCAGCCACCACGCACAGCGAAAGCCTGTACATGTCGTGGCATCGAATTATACAGATTCTGAATGTCATGCTGAGGAATGGCATTCCAGATAGCCTCTATCTGATGTCAAAGTTCAGCCCTACTCTCTGCCCGACGAGCGGTACGAGCGAGTCGCCGTCCGATGTAATCCCAGACATGTTCAATGGGTGACATATCTGGAGAACGTGCAGGCCATGGAAGAAGCGGAACCTGTCATGCACTGAAGAAGGCTTGTACATTCCGAGCAACATGTGCATGGGCTTGCTGAAATAGAGCTCCGGGAATGCGTTGCAGGAAGGGTATGACCTCGGGCTCCACAACTTCCCTGATGTAGCACCCGCTGTTCAGGGCCCCCACAATTTGGAGTAGGCGGGATCGCCCATGATATCCAATAGTGCCCCAGACCATAACGCCAGGCGTTCGTCCAGTATGACGCTGAATAAGACACTCTGGGAGAAGGCGTTCACCTCTGTAGCGTCTGACGAGTGCGCGTCCATCGTTATAGTCCAGATTGTAGCGGGACTCATCTGAGAAGGCGACTTCTTACCAATCGGCACGCCATTGGCTGTGTTGGTGAGCCCATTGTAGCCGGAGGCATCTGTGGTTCAGCGTCAAGGGAATACTGCGCAGGGGAATCCTTGCACGTAGCCCATGGCACAGCAGACGTCGACGAACTGTGGGGGCAGACAATGACACACCTGTAGACGTGCTCCAATGTTGGACCAATGCACAAGAGGATGCTGTAGGGTCCGTCATCGCCATGCTTATGAGGTGTCTGTCGTCCCGTGGTGACGTCATATTGCGTGGCCCACTGCCGGGGTTTCGACTTGCCCGGTTCTCCATGGTTCATCTCTTCCACACACGCATCGCATCACTGTTGTGGCATTACGCCCCGTACGAGTGGCGATTTCACAATACGAAAGTCCACCCTCACGGAGGCCGATCATGCGGCCCCGTTCGAACTGTTAGTTGCTCGTATCGCATTCTGCGTTTTTAACGAGGCATATTGACATCTAATCAATCATTTACAGCAGTCAAACGACAATATACACATTTTAACGCATCTTTACAGTGCTTTTTATACATGGCTCACTTGGAAATTTAGAGGGTGTTTCTCGGCCCATACATGAGTGATCGCTTTGTAATTCTAATCATTTGCATATCCTAACCTGTTTTTGCATTTCCTGAAAGTTTCTTTTAATTTGCATGACTCCTTCATGGTGTTGCAATTTTCCAAAACAGTAGTGTATGTACATCTGTTAATTGAGTATGCCTACAGATTGGATAACCTCATACGAGATTTTCGACATGAGCTAAAATATACAAAAGACCCAGTGTTGCTGTTTGTGTAAATTACAGGTTAGGGTAACCGAATTCTTGAGTGAACAATTGAGTTAGTGTCCTTAAGCCAGCTCCTCTTATATACAAAACCACGTCTTTCGACTACTAGTCAGAAATAATCTTTGAAATGGTGAGATTAGTCCAACAGTGGTTGTGTAGGGTATGCCCTAGCCCTATACTCAAAAGAACAAAATTCTAAGAATGTATAACATAAGAATGGGATGACGTTGTTAGTAACTGACTTTACGTTTCTATCATCCAAAAAATCAATTTCAGCCCCCTTTGGTCTGTTAGCATGAGAATTTACGGATTTCTAACAAAAGGCTAGGAAGTATCCCACACCATTTCATGTCCATATTCTAAACTCAAATAGAGCGAAATTCTAAGAATCTACAACTGATGTGTCAATGTCACTCAAGTAATCTATCCCTAAACATTGAAAACCATTTCCAGACCCCTCGGTACTTCAGAATGAGAGTTCTCATGAATTTATAATAGAAACTATCCTGCACTACTTTTTGTGTAATGTACACATGACCGGCGCTTTCAGCACAGAATTTGAATGAAGCACATGTTTCGTTTATCTTTTTACATAAAATTTAATCCTATGAAATTTTTTGTACCTGTGCATGTATAATAGCTGGAAAAGATATATTGCGTAAAGAATAGCTCCGACATTGAGTTACGATCTAGAAATGCTAATTTCATGATTTATTAGCGACAGTAATAATGTGGGACTTATATTTCTAATAAGCAAATTTTTTCGAATTTCAGCTTTATGTCCCCCTTAATTCATGACTTGACTATTTTTATATCCGGAGATATTCAAGGTTAAAATTGCTGTTGATTTCAGGGATCGTCTCCACATTGAAAATCAATATTCATAGATCGAGATTAATTGTAGTTATAGCTACCCAAATTTCAAATTTGAACTCTAATTCAAACATATTTTTAGAACATGCAAACGATCCGAGAATTATTGTATTTATTATGCAAGTGAACACGATTCAAGAATTACATTATATTTATTATGTAAGTGCAAACAATCCGAGAATTATTACCCAAGGTTTGTCAGAGGTTTAAACTTTTGGTTGCTCCTTAAAATCGCCATAAGGAGGAAAATTTAATGTAACACAAAAACTAACCATTCGAATGAGCTGAAATTTTGATTGATCATATTAGAAGTTCTTCCGAATCGTTCAAAATATAGTTAGGGTCCAATTCATAAATTTTCAAACAATAATTTAATAATTATTATTGCATACTAAAAACTATTTTTAAAATAAATTAGGTGGATTTTGTTTGGACTGTTTAACAGTAACATGGATAAAAATATCAGTACTATAGAAATATTATTTAGGAAGACATACACACAAAAGTCTAAGAAACTGATTTAAAATTAGGAGCTAGCAATCTTTCTGTACTCATAACTTCAAAATGGTAAGACGTAATGACATGAAATTTGGTATTTGAAGTTAAATTTTGAGATTCGAAATTGTATCAAAATAGGTGTTTCCATTGGAAATTATGAAGTTGATGCTCAATTTTTTTGAAGACGACTCAATTTAATATGAGATCAATTCAAAGAAGATAGAAGACGTTAGTTCCTGTCGAATGCCATCTTTGAATTTTTTCTAAGTTAAAATTGCTCGAATGGAGAGGAATGTTTCGGGTTTTTTTTCCCGTAACTGGTTTCTAGATATTTTGGTCTGCAATTGGAAAAGAAAACCATTACCAAAAAATTCAGGTTGTTTTGAGATTCTATTTATAGGGAAGAATTATTTAAAAATGACTATTTGTATCATATTCCATTATTTTTCTGATTTTCTGTTTTAGACATCAGTTTCAAAAGCAAAAGACATATTTTACTTAAAAAAATTATCCTGAATTTTTTATACACTGCTTTAAAAATAAAGTAAATAATTGCAAATTAATTGTCAATAGCACAACAGAAAAAACAGAACCCATTGCATTCCTGTAGAGAAAGCCTGAAATAAAAGGCATTGGGGGAAATAAATAAATGAAATTGATCTTTTAAAAAATTTATTGAAAAAATATTGATTTAAAACTTATTCTTAGAATAATGTGTTTGATCTAAAATTAAAAAATATTTTCTTAGTTAAATTATAAGTTTCATTGTTTTAATTTTGCACTATATTTCATCGAAAGAAAGTGCTCTTACGTGTTTAGACTCGTTTTCTTACCATAATTTCTTTTGATCCGTGCTTTCCTAACGAATTTTAAAAAATGTCGTGTTAGATGCGAAACATCAGTAAACACGAACATGTCTAATTCCAAATTCAACATAAGTTGAAAAGAGCACTTTATGTACGACCCCCATCAAAAGAAGCATGATTTTCGGACTCTGTGTAGGGTCCCCTGATGAGGTGTGAAATAAGTTGAAAACGAGGGAAAGAAATAGTTGGTGATTATAATAATATTCGGCTATTTTAGGTTTTTGACGACATGGTCTTGAGGAGCGTACTGGTGTCAGAGGGTTAAGAGTAGTATGTTTAAATTCATAAAATGCACATATCGTACCTTCTTGAGAAAAGGCACAACTCAAAAATGTAAATTTCACAATGGGCTAAAAGGAGATTGAAAATCTTCAGGCACATTTCAATTCTCAATTTGAAATTTCTAAAATTCATTTAAACCTTTATCAACATTTTATAGCATGTCTTCTGCTTTAATTTTCAAGGTTTTTGTTCAAATTAAATAGGATTGTTTATTGATTTGAAAAGGTAAAATCTTCATCTTGAATTGTGTCACTTTTGGAAAAGGTGATATACACATATACAAATATATAAATTTTATAAAACTCATAAATTATTTAGGAAGGTTTAGGTTTTATATTTATTATGCAAATCAAATGTAAAAGTACAGTTAGCCCAGCAGTTTTCAACTCATGGTACACGAGATTGTAAAATGGTATGTGCTTTGTTTACTGCTCAATGGTCATTTTTGCTTTCCATGCAACTGATGATTAAGATTTCTTTCCTACTTCACCTTAAGTTAATAAATTTTGTTTGATTCATACAGCTCCTCGAAATTTTTCTTCTGTAAAACCACTGACTGCTCATACAAAAGAGCTTCTCAAGCCCCCTTCACTCAATACAATCACATAAATAACAAGTGACTGGAAATCTGTAACCTATCTTCAAAACTGTTCTTGGTGTGAAGGCTAAATATTGAATTTTATAAAATCCTGAGCTTTAAGGTTGAAAACATTTTCTGTTGCCAGAAACAAATACAGAAACATATTACATGGATGCTGACCTGCTGCTATAACTGAGCAAATTGTGGAGGAATAATAAACTACTTTTATTAATACAAAAGCTTGTAAAAATCAGTAATAATTTTACCATTCTGATTTTGATATTTTTAATATATAAAAAATATAATCTACATAAGTATGGTTTGGTTTATTGCTCTAGTGATACTTCAAATAGTAATAGGAACATAGGAAGCATAGTTCTTTATAAACAAAGCTGGTAAGTACTGAGTTAAGAGTGATTGAACTTGAAGTGTTCCTAAATAGTCTAGATTGTTCCGATTTGTGTATGGAAATAAAAATAGAATTAGAGCTATGAGTTATTTAGAGTAATCTAGAACTTGTATAAATTTGATTTTTTGAATAAAACTTCAGTACAAAATAAACATATTTAAATGCTATTTCCTATATGTGAACAGTATTAAGCAATTAATGAGACTTACTTTGCTGAAAGAAAAAACTGGAAGTGGCTTGTGATATTTGTTAACCTGAGGCCAATCCCGAGTGTTAAGAACAAATTCCATATCAGGAAGTAAATCAACTAATTGCAAAATAAAATGTTCCACACCACTGCACCTAAAATAACAAAAAATGAGAATGATTTCCAAAATTTAGTAAGTAGTAATTTTATACGCCAATTTTCAAAAGTGCAAGCATTGGGTCTTCAATTTAATTAAAATAATTTTAAAAGTTGGAAAACAGAATATTAAGTATTTCATAATTTCATTTTTTATATTTATAACTTTTGTAATATTTTTGTATGGGAGACAAGACAGACAGAAAATTAGTTGCATTGTGGAACGTGTTTTACTTCTTCCCAGAAGTCCCTAAGATCTATTATCTTAGGAAAATTCACATAAAATTATTGGGTTGGCCAACAGGTTCATTTGGTTTTTAAGTTAAAAAATTATATTTTTCACTGTCACAAATAACTTCATAGAAAATCTATTGACTGTTTTAATCCACTATCTGCAGGCAATTACCTAATTTCCTCCACCCAAAACGTTTTATCTTTTGAGGCAACGAACTGTTACAGGTGCCTTTTCCAGTCTTCCAAGGAATTGAAAGTTTTATTATAAAGAAAATTTTGTAAGGATCGGAATAAATGGAAAACCGAAGGTAATGTCTGATGAATATGGCAAATGAATCAAAACTCCCAACAAAGTTGCAACAGTTTTTGCCTGGTCACCAAAGCATGTGGTCTTATGTTATTGTAATAGAAGATTATGAAAGAAAAATCCTGAACATAACCCCCCCCCCTTACAAAATTATCCAATTTTACCCCAAGTTGATGGAGGGCTTATTTTGGAGATTTAAAGGACAATTTCTTCACTGTGCCATTTAGGAACATATCAAACTACTCATTCATTTTGGTTTCGGTTTGTTTCTTCAAAATAGGTTTAAAAACAATTCAGAAATTGAAAGAACTTTCTTGCAAATAATCAGAATTGAAATAAAAAATTTCAGGAGTACATATAAATTTTTCAGCAAATATTAAGTAAATTATAGGATTTTCTAGTATCCTTGAAAGGAATCATTTTCCAGGATTTCTATGTGTATGCAACCTGTACACTGAAGATAACTCAATAAACATGTTTGGGACTTAAATTTGCTTATTGGTATCTTCAACTTGTTTATAGAGGTCAATAGAGTATATATAAAATAAAATTAATGACTTATCACATACAATTAAGGTTCACTTAATAGAACATTGATCGATACATTTACAAAACAATGCTTTAATTTAAATCAGTTTTTACTGTTTGACTGCATTTTAGATATTTTTATAGTTAAATTTAGGCATGAATTTATTTGATGAACAAATTTATTCACACTTCAAATAGCTACTCTTTTTAATGGAGATATAGAAAGCAAAACTTGGAAAAGACAATTCATTGAAAATAGCATGAAGAATTTATTCACTATTTAGCAGGTGTTTTTGTATTGGTACCTCAAAGGTGGGACCATTAAAACAGATTTCTAATATTTTTGCTTGCTTTAAAGTTTACTTGCAAAAATTTGTTTGAAATATTACAAGTTTTCACAATAGCTCTGATTAAAAGGCTAAAATCCACATTAAAAGATACCAAATAAACTTTACCTGAAAGGAAACATGCACTCAGCTTCACGATACAGCACATGATCTATTATTTGATAATATGTTCCTTTGCTTTTGCACTCTATAATATCCTGCTTTGTTATACCTTCCTTTTGCCAAGGAAGCAAATCATCATTCATTGAGCTATTAAAAACATTTGGATAAATTAGGCAAGTCATGACAAATATTTCGAAAAATGTTTCAAATATATGTGAATGTATTGATTACAAAGGTAGAAACAAAAATGATACTATGGAACAAAATAACCTTATTTGTTTCGTATCGCAGAAAAACTAGTATTTAAAATTATTATGCATTACACAAAAATAAAAAAGTTCAACTAAAACATGCTCAGGAAAATTAAATTCAAAATTGAAACTGATACTCCAACTAAGTCTTGTATTGCACAAGCTATAACTACACTGATAGTAAACTTTAAGTACATACGTTAAAGTTATACATGATTTTTGAGCATAGTCAGAGAAGTACATGCATTTTATGGGTTTACAGCAAGTATGAGATAGTTAAATAGTATGTCACTAGGATGATATTCTGGTCAATGTGGAATGTACATCAATAGAGGTGCAATTTTATAATTGTAATGGTTTGGTAAAGGAGAAGCTGTGGTAAATGTAAAGGTAAGAAATCTTGAGTGTAAAAGGTCAAGACACTATTTAAGTGATGGTACTTGCTGACGTGCAGTCAGAAGATCTGAAAACAAACATAATTTCATGGTTGGTTAGTTGTTTTTTATGGTGCAAGGGCCATATTTGGCCATGCTGCCCGACATACAATATCATGTAATAGACATACAAACAATGAAAGTTTTAGTGTAATGGAATAGAGAAATACACACAGGGAGGAATCAAACCTATGCTGCCTACAACTCGCAGGTTGCTAGCACAGTGGGCCTACCCAGTGAGCCACAATGGCCGTCAAACACAATTTGATGTTGTAATATAGATTAGTGTGTCTTGCATAATGGTGAACAAATTTCAGATAATTCCAAAGACCAGAAATGGTCTCATACCCTGCTGTCTCAGGCAACTCTAATCAAAGATCATCACTATCAGATGTTAATCATTGTATGCAAATGCAGCATGACAGCTTGTCAATTGGCTAGAGAAGGCTACAGGTTGTCCTTCATACCATTCTTATCATAAACATTGCTTTTTAAATTAATTCTCAATTAATCCATTTTAGAGTGCATTTAATATAGATTTTGGGTGATTAAGGTAATTTTTAACCATTTCAAACTATCAACCAGTCAATACAAGAGAAATTCATCAGACTTTCAGATAGAACAGGAATAGTATTTTGAACAAGATTATCAATGAATAGATTATAAAGTAGTCACACAAATGTTACACATGAAGGCAGATGATCATCCATTACAAAATCTGATCTCTCTCTCTCTAGTGGCAAATTAATCATTCATAATGAACCAGAAACTGAAAGAAGCTGTGCATACATGGCTCTCAGCTAAGTCCAAGCCCCATTATTGAGGTCATGAAAAAGCTTGTGCAATGATGAACAAATGTTTTGTAAAGCAAGTGAACTATGCTGAAAAATGTTATTGCAAGTCTATTTTGATTGAAATAAAGTTTATAGCTACACTGAGGATATTTATTATTTATTTTCACTCTTGTAATAATGAAAAGTCAGATTTACATTTTGTATCAGATTCACTATTGGTAGGTAATCACTATAGGTAGGTAAATCTGTTAGTAGACACATTAGGGAAGCAAAACCAATTGTTTTAACTACGAAAGACAACTAATTACAATTTGTGTCTTTGTCAAACAAAATTTTAATACATTGAGTAAGAATATAAAGCAATTTCCTACCCGAGATAACAATCACACGATTCGGATGAACACTCCTCATATGAAGAATTGGCTTCATTGATTAGATTCAATATTGTTTTCCATTTTCCTGCAAGATTATGCAAAAAAAATCTTAAGAATTAGCTGTTTCAAACAATACATAATCATTTACGAGATACTAACAATAAAATATATCACTGAACCTGATGTGTACATATGAGCAGAGGATCTAGTTTCTGTGCTACCCATTTGACATTTCTCATCTAGAGCATCACACACATCCATTTCTGAAGACACAGAATAAATTATCATTCCAATAAGGGATAAGTGAAACAAAAACTTAAGTGCAATGACCGAGCGTAACATTTTGAAACAAAGCCCTAATTTTAAAATAACAAAAATTTGGTATCTTCCCCAATGTTTCCGAAGAATGAAACAGTTTCTACTTTTTCCTCTTGTTGAAGATACACGTTCTCAAATTGTGCGCTTAATTTCTTCAAGAATCTACTTCACTTGTAAATTGTCACTGATTGTTTTGAATTTCAAAATGACTCTCTTAACGTTTGAGGTTTTTGCTCTGACTATCATATGGATCCACATCACACGTGCTACGTTATAAATATAACAAGCACAGCGATACAGCTATGCTTGATCATAAAGATCTGCAAGATCCTCAAATTTTGGAAAAACAGAAGAGTTTTGACGGACACGAGAAAAATTACACCACAGTAACTTATGGAATTGAACCCTCTCCGTGTACAGAGCGTGTAGTTCACCATGTTGACAGTGCGCATGAGCGTTTGCAGGCAGATCTTTCCGCCTTTGTCTAGAAGTTAACTATGGGGGGGGGATTTCAATTAACGTCACACTGGAGCAACACAATGGGCTATTGGTGACGGTCCGGGATCACTCCCAAAGGGAAAGATCCGAGGACAACACCACGTAATTTTGAACCACGGTCAGATGACGAGGCAACACCTGAGCTGGCACCCCACTCTCCAAACTTCCACACCACGCCAACGTGAGGACATTTGAGGCCACGACAGATTTAACGTGCACCAGCCCCCTTTGTACACGACGGTGTTTGGCTGGATTCGAACTCGCAACCCTTCGGTTGCAAGTCCGTTACTCTTCCAACCGGGCCACCGCGGCCCTGAAGTTAACTATGAATCAACGAGAAACAACTTTTCTATTGCTATTGTGTTGTACCACATTCTGCTCACGGTCCCTTTCAATTGTGTCTCAAGTTTTCCCATATCAGTATTTTTTAATGTTAAGTTTAATACGAGAACTGACTACGAAATGTTAATGGTGCCATCTAGAGGTCAAATAAACTGGGAATTTCATATATGGAATTTCAGTTTAGGGGGTACAGATAGAATTAGTAGTTAAACACACTATGGTAGGAAGAAAGGTATTTTTATTAACGTCGCACCGGAGCAACACAACGCCCTCTTGGCGACGGTCCGGGATCAAATCCGAAGGGAAAGATACGAGGACAACACGTAATTTCGAACCATGGTCAGATGACGAGGTCACACCTGAGCTGGCACCCCACAACTTTCACACCATGCCAGCGTGATAAACACTGTAATTAATATTTGAAACTCACATTTTTTGTCAAGACGTGTAATTTTTTCACCTTCAGTGTCAAAATTTAAATTATTTTTATCTTCGCGTCGAAAACTGCCCTGTAATGGCCAGCCTCTGTTGCAAAAACTTGTTCCAAGCTGTCACCAGTTCTGGACAAGAGACAATTTATTTTTCCTACTTGGATCTTCATTCCCCTTGGAGTAACAGGGCGGTTTTGTCTTGAAGAGATATCTCGTCCTAAGCAAAATTGACCAGATCTTGGACGAGATATAACGTCTATACACTTGAAGGGTTACACATTTGCAAATCGAATGCAAAATCTTCAATGCACTGGAAAGCAGATTACAAGAGCATGTGCACTTGAGATATGGTGCATTTGGACAAGACTGTTCCTAGAATCTTGTTAGCTCAATAGTCCCCTAGTATCGTCATCTGACCGTGGTTCAAAATTACGTGGTGTTGTCCTCGGATCTTTCCCTTTGGGATTGATCCCGGACCGTCACCAATAGCCCGTTGTGTTGCTCCAGTGTGACGTTAATTGAAAATACCAATACCAATACCCCTAGTATACTTAATGGATCCCACTAAGCCCACTAAGCACAGGGTTACCACAGGTTCCGATTTGACAGGGATTGTCTTTAGATTGTCCCGGTTAAGGACGCATTCGGGGATCTCGGTTGATTGATTGTTTTGTTCCGGTCAGAAGACAAATATTAAAATCATGTTTGCTTTGAACGAAATGTCTCCTATACCGAATTATTTGTCAGCGCTAACAAACAAAACATTGATTTGTTTTTTACTTATGCTTTTATGCTCATACTTTCGAAATCAGATAAACCTGCATCCACTTGTTATGCCTCGCGTAACATAAGCCACGCCTTCCGAATACTTAAGCATTTCACTTGTGTTCAGTTTGAAATATGTTGGCTTGAACTCTAGGCGGGTACTCTCTTGTGTTTGTACAGTAAAAATAATGCTTGAAAGCTTCATGTTCGTATTTTTGTTGAGACATTCATGCCTGAGATAAACAGTGTGAATTCTTGCTTCAGATCAATTTAAGTTTATTTTATATAGTTTTTAGACAGGCGTTATTTTTCAATGAATATCTCTGGAAAAAGGGTATTCCGTAGTCCTTGACAATAACTTCCAAAAATTTGTTGATAGCACTAAAGCATAAAGTTACCTCAGTTTGTATAAAAATAATGTGGAAAGCCTATCTATAATTAGATACTTTCATTCCGACACATGTTTGCGTAAAATATAGTGGAATACGATACAAAATATGGGGTAGGTAAGTAATAAATTAACGTCGCACTGGATCAACACAACGGGCTATTGACGACGCTCCGGGATCCATCCAGAAGGGAAAGATCCGAGGACAACACCACGTAATTTTGAACCGCGGTCAGATGACGAACAGAACATGAAATTAAGGGTGAGAGAAAATGTCAAGTGGTGCTGGACGCAAAGAAACAATTTACTTAAATTGTCCTAAATGACCACACGAAAACGCCTAAATGAGAAACGATCCTAATTTAAAGGTAGGTAATTTTGGGGGTGAACCAATCTTCGCTCACAGCATGCTTTACTTGTACGATTTGCTTTGCGCTTTACTTCTGTAATTAATAAAACTTCGATTTATCTGACTTATGCACATGTATTAGGTAAAACAATTTTTTAACATAAAATATATTTCGGGGATCGAGCCTCATGGCCACTTCCTCTGAACAAGTCCCCGGATCTAGGCTGATGGACAAGAAACCATTTTTCTAGTACTGTCCCATCCATTCCCATTCGAAGACAGTCTCAGCCAGCAAATACATGGGTTCTCGTTTACTTTAGCAACCGATTGAATTTCTGTAATGCTAAATGATAATTTTATTTGTAGATATTTTCGACTATTTTCAGAACTGTACATTTTTTCTATTTATGTGTTTAACAAAACTTCGATTTATATAGATGACTTCAATGTTTATTTTTGTAAAATGATTAACATTTCGGGGCGTTTTTGGCCCCTTCGGGACCCTAATCTGAATACGTCCCTCAAAAAACATTATTGGAAAATATAACATGAAAATAAGTACTGCTCTTACAGTTTTTTAATTATGCAGAAAGTTAACATGCATGTCAATATGCACCTAGAATATTCCCTGAATCTATTCTCAGGTAAATGGAACTTTATTTATTAGTATATATATATTCGATTTACTGAAATTCATCTCAAGAATCCGATTTTAATAACTGATAAGAAAAACACATAAAAAGCACTTTTACTTTCACTTAGAAACTTTCCAAAACCCGAAGAGGCTCCGGGTGTTGTAATATTTAGGGGAAAAACTATGGAATTGTTTAAACATTTTATTTCTGTAAAAATATTCATTATGTTTCCCATGCAGTTGGTAGAAAAATTTAGATTTTCGTATTTCACTCCATATATATCAGAGTGATTCCTAAATATTTTTGGTCACTGATGAACACCTTTCCCGTAAAACATACACTGAACAGTCAAATGTACAGTCAAACAATTCGTATGTACAATCAAACCTCGTTAAGACGAATTTCACGGGACCGTAAAAAATTTCGTATTAACTGTAGTTCGTGTTAAATTCAGAAAAAAAAACATTATTTCAACAATAAAATAAAATATTAATGTATTTACAATACATTACTTACTGTACAGTTCTTGGATCACAGATAAATGGTATTCTTCATCACAAAGATTATACATATGATTCTTGATTATACAGATGATACTTGTTTATACAGATGATGCTTGATTATACAGACAATTGTTGATTATACTAATAATTCCTGATAACACAGATAATTCCTGATTACAGATATTTCTTGATTAAGCAATTTTTGTCTAAAAATAGTTCTGTTATCGATCTTTGTGTTTTGTTTTTCTCGTGACATTCTTTAAGAAAATCTTTGAAGTGGTCAGTGCTGTTTAATTGAGCTGATGAATTTTCACTGCCTAACAAAAAGCGGTGAACAATTTCTAAGCCAGCAGTAGCTTCTTTTAAAGAAGGCAGGCTTATTCCTTCATTTTCATCGGAATCTTCATTCATTCTTCCTTCTTAACTCTCTTCCACAAATAAATCTTTTATAATTTCGAAGTGACTTCATGCTTCCAATAATAATACGATTGAAAAGAATCCGTTTGCCCTTAAGTTGCGAAAATTTGTTCGTCTTAATCGGTGATTGGGGTAACCCGAATTCTTAAACGAGTGATTAACATTATTTGAATATACATTTTGACGGGGATTGGAATTAAGTTCGTCTTATCAGTAATTCGTATTGAGTTCGTCTTAATGAGGTTTGACTGTATTGTGTAATAATTTCGATAAGAGGCGAAGCTAGACTTTGGACCGGAGCAAATGATGCTGATACCACCCTTCCTCCAAAACAAAATTTATGTATTTAGAAATATGAAAAAGTACTACATTAAAATAGTATCATTTTAATTTCCTTTAATCAATTATCTTTCACAATATAAATTATTGATTTATTAATTATTATTGCTTTTTTAATAAATAATTATTTCTAGTATAATATTTAATTACAGGCAAATTATATTTTTCTAGAACGAATTTACCTTCACACACAGCTTTAAAAATAGCTGGGCACGAATCAATTGTGACCGAGTGCATTAATATTGATTAACCTTGACCTATTAATGGTTTAGATTTAGTTTCAAATGTAATAATAATTACTATACTTTTTAGATCGAATTCTCCTTTGGTGAGATCTAATTTTGATAGACGTGGCCCCCTCCTGATACTTCATCTACATTTACTTATAACTATAAAGAAAATGGCTTAACGAATCCCAATAAAAGTAACAATCACTATACTAACTAGTCCGTTCATTTTACAAAAAATATATTACTAAATACACTGCTGGCCACCGTAAATGCAACACTCTGAAGGAAGCATGCAAATAATATGAAATTTACAACATGCATTAGCGGAGGTGAGATATGCAAATGATTAGAATTTCAGCGCAGACGCACATCACGCGCGCCTGTGGCGCCACTTCAAAGCGCTATTTAAGGCTTGGAGATTTCGACGATTTCAAGTACGGCAATTGTGTTTTTCTTGTGGTTTTTTCAAAAAAACGATCAATTATGCCTCGTAGAAAACAGCGATCATCTTTTGATCAAGTATCCGAGTTCGACAGAGGAAGGATAGTGGCCTACCGAGATTGTGGATTATCTTTCAGGGAAATCGGTAGTCGTGTTGGACGAAACCAAACAACTGTAATGCGGATATGTGATCGTTGGATGCAGGAGGGTACGACGGACCGACGTGTTCGATCGCATCCACCTCAGTGCACCACTTCACGTGATGACAGGCATATTGTGCGTATGGCAGTGAACGATCGCTCAGCCACATCACGAACCATAGCACAGCACATTCAGTCTGTACCGCATCATCCAGTGTCTGCGCGTACCATTCGACGCCGTTTACAGCAGAGTGGTCTGTCCGCAAGACGTCCATTACTTCGTCTACCCTTGACGCAGAATCACAGACGTTTCCGCCGCCAATGGTGATGAAAGAAGGATGTGGACGGCAGAATGGAATGAAATTGTCTTTACTGACGAGTCACGCTTCTGTCTGCAACACCACGATGGTCGGATTCGAGTCTGGAGACACCGTGGAGAGAGGATGCTGAACAGCTGCGTTATGTACCGCCACACTGGTCCTGCACCGGGTATTATGGTATGGGGCGGTATTGGATATCACTCTCGCACTCCTCTAGTACGCATTGCCGGTACTTTAAACAGCCAGCGCTACATCTCCGAGGTGTTGGAGCCAGTTGTCCGTCCTTACCTTTAGGGCTTGCCCACAGCCATATTTCAACAGGATAATGCGCGACCACACGTGGCACGCATTGTCCAAGGGTTCTTCGTCAATCGCCAGATGGAATTGCTTCCCTGGCCAGCTCGCTCTACGGATCTTTCGCCGATAGAAAACATGTGGTCCATGGTTGCTCAACGATTGACCCAGAATACATCCCCAGCTGCCACACCAGATCAACTTTGGCAACGTGTGGAAGCTGCTTGGTCTGCTGTACCCCAAGAACACATCCAAAGTCTCTTTGAATCAATGCCGAGGCGTGTGGCAGCGGTGATCTCCAACAATGGCGGCTACTCTGGCTACTGATTTTGGCAGGAACCACACTTCACAGAAGTCTATAAATTTAATCATTTGATACTTGGTCAACATGTTATCTACAAAATAAATTTTGTTGTGATATCTCTTGTCTTTCTTGGTGTTGCAATTTGGGTGGCCAGCAGTGTATTTCTGGAATGCCTCTCCTCTAGACCAGTGTTTCTCAACTGCCTGGCCGCTGCCCAGTACCAGGTCCTGGCATCTATTATATCAGGTTGTGATGTATTCTCCTTGGGTTTT
Organism: Meta bourneti; assembly: GCA_933210815.1. NCBI lineage: Eukaryota > Metazoa > Arthropoda > Arachnida > Araneae > Tetragnathidae > Meta > Meta bourneti. Next base: position 40,885,185 of record OW119933.1, on the reverse strand, counting down.
GCCATTCTTTTCTAAGCATTTTTTTATGATTAATATTTTATTGTGGAAATATTCAGAGGAGAATAATGTTCGTGAATGTGTCGAAACGGTCTAACTCAGAACCCTAAATAACATCTATGTAGAAAATGTCAGTAACCAATCAAAAAGGAAGTATAAAGAAAATTTTCCACTGAAATTGAAGATCAAGGCAGTTCCCCAGTAATTCCTTTACTTCATCACTACTGTATCGGGTTCTCAAATCTTTTTCTGAACACTGTTTCTTCGCAAGTTCGCGTTGCTGTAAGTGCTTGTTTCAAAACCCAATGAAGTGATTTTTTAAAAAAGTCCCAGAGATTTACATTTTAATCTGAATAGAATAAGAGACAGGGACTTTGTTTAATTTTGGTGATAAGAAATTTCACATTTAAGGTGTTTGTGACCCAAAAGATATAAATTTTTGATGATTAGAATGGGATATGCCAATAAAAATCATCACAAATTATTTTAGTGATGTTGACCTGAGGAAACTACAAAACACTGCAATATTTCATTAGTCCAGTGATTAATAACTAATTTAAATGTATTTTTATACTTGTCAACATGCCACACCGTATACTTAAGTGTACTAATACTATTTATGATTGCGACATAATTAATTCTTGTGTTCATTTAACTTATGAACTTTAAAAAATTAGAAAGATATTTTACGAGCAAATTTGTTGGAACCGGGCCCTTGTCTTATAAAAAAGAATTTACCGGGTCGCGGTCTCACAAAGTTTGATAACCACACTAACTCGAGGAAAGCAGAAGGGGAAATCGTCTGGCTTCTTAAGTAGTTGAAAAATTTCCTATTGTATCGAATGAGAATTGGCCTGGGCAATGATTTCTTGTCAACAGCTAGCTTGCCAACCTTGAATCACAAAAGCATAGAACAATTTTTTTTAAATTTTATTTGCCAACTTTAATAACTCGTTTCATTTCCTTTACACAGCGCTCCTTTTGTTTTAGTAATATAGGAAGACTTTCCTCTAATAGTGAAAGAGATTTTTTTCATTAGTTTCTTACAGTAAACTTAATAAAGTATTTATTTTAAACATGATTATTGTGTCAGTACTTCGATTATTGCTTAATATTTTTTTATGAAAAACATAAGTACTAAACAATTTAAATGAAATGAACTTGTATTGTAATATTCTTGTGTTCCACCTCAAAAGCATTACCCCATTTACCATTTAGCTTGACAGAAAAAGCCTCTCATACAGAATATTTGCTCATGCATCCTTCTTTTTAACAGGTATCCATCAGATGCAATCAGTAACATGTCTCAGAATTCCCAATTTCTCAGGAAAAAAAGAAGAGAATTTTAGCTGCTATATCTCGATAAACTTTTTCTGGTAAAAAATGCAAATTTATGAGCCTTACACGTTGATAAATGAAGAAATTTTTAATTATAGGAAATTTTCGGATTGAGGAACGTAAAAATATTAAAATTTTGTATTTTTCAGACAAATTATTTTTCAGACATCGATTTAAAACTGTTATAAGTAGATTTTTACTTTATTTGAAGCATTTTTGTAATTAGAAGTACGACTAACGATTGTGAGGAAAAAAGGACGTGTATGAACTTTATGGGACATCTTGTATACACATACGTGTTTCTAGTTCATAGTACATGTTTCTTGCATTAGATAAAATTTGGTAGATTCTCGAATTATTGAAGTACAGTAAAAGAGAGCATTTGCTTTGATATATATATAAATTTATTTAACACATAAACAAAACACCGATACATATCCTCATATTTTTTAAATCTATGTTTGAACTTAAAAAAATTACCTTTTTTCAGAGTAATTTCAGTAAGATCATTTAGTTTTAACAGGTATATTGATAATACTGCCATAAACGGTTATATTGTTTCACAATGTACAAATACTGAGTTTTTCTTAGTTATGATTACACACATCCTTGATATCAATAATGTATTGAAAGAATGTACAGTGTGAAGACATTGAAGGGATCAATAATAAGGGTACATAAATAATTAAAAATAGCACCCTCCGCTGACTCAAACACATTTATTGAATTAGTAGAGTTCATATATTTGGAGTTCTCAATTCCTCTTAATCATAGTATCTCTGAAGAGTAAGAAACTTCACTTTTTATGAAATCAGCTATGAACTGTGGTGTCCCTGCTACCTCTATGACACTTAGATTCAATTCTCTGTCCAGGAGTAGACCAAGCACAAAATGAGTGACTAAAACTTAGTCTTTTTGAGCAATCACCTTTTATGTATTTGAGCAGCTTGATCGCGAGCGCAGATTTAGTTCCACACACAGAGAGATACACCTCTCAATATCACAGTGCTTTCAGAAGATCTTTAGAGTAATCATTATGTGGGTTCATAAGCCGTCCTCCGAATTTCTTCGAACGTACATATTTACATAAATACATCACATTCCAGCATTTTCCAAACTGTGGTTTGCATACTTTTGCAGTGAAAATGTTAGAAGCAAGTTAAAAAATGTCGATTTTCAATAATATTTTTGTTAATTTTCTTTGTGAATAAAAATATCTTAATAATTAACATTGCATTCTACAGTTCTACCAAGAGTTCAACAGAATTTAATTACGTTCAGTTTGTCATTAACCATCCAATAAAAATATTTGTGTGGAAGGAAATTTTCTTAAAAAGGTTGAGCTGAGACTTACTGCGGTCACGAAATTTTTTTACAAAACTGGGTTCTCAATATGAAAAGTTTGGAAAACGTCTTATTCCATTGAAAATTTCAATCAACCGATCTCATTGTTTCAAACAAGAAAATCTGCTAAAGAGGCATTGCATTCTAGCTTTGACAGCAGAGCTTTTAAATGAAATTTCATAAATAGTTGACTTCTTATGATTATCTTATAGATTTATACAATTCAACAATGTAGAAATGAATCATGAACTTGGCATATAAAATAATTTACCTCACTCTTTAATAAAGGTTTACATTTAAAACGTGACAATTTAATGTAAAGTTTAATTTTATCTGGTAAACCATCGTGGAGATTTAAAGGTTTTCAATTCTCTACGAAAGGTAATTGTCAAGTCAAAAGCAGAATTTTCTTTTTCGAAAGTATGATCGTTTTAAGAACAACAGCATTCTGATACTGACATATCAGGAAGGTTGCTAATAACTTTTAAGCCTTTCTCGTCAGTATAAATTATGGAAAGAGGCTTATATGCTTTTGGAGTGCAATGAATACTTTCAAATACTTCAGAATAATTGCTGCGCTCTGTAGACATTAATCTAATCAGAACATGAGCATGATGACTGTCTGCTAGATCCAATCGATTACTGCATGATCCTTTGCAAATATTTGCGTTGTAGCCTTCTGGTTGAACGACCCAATCGTCCCAACCGATGTCCTTGAAAGAAACATAAATTTTCTTTCTGCAGCAAGTTGAATTCTTTTCGTCACAGTCGCCGGCAGCTCTTTTGAATCTGCTATTTTGCTCACTGCGAACTACTAGAAATGGGTGTTTATGCTTTCCAAATTCAATGGGAACTTCTCCAAACGACTCAGAATATACTTCAATATCTAAAATATTAGAAGAGAATTTGCTTAGTAACACTGTCGCATCGAATCGTGTCCATCCTGATTGTTCTGTCTGGTTGGAGACATCAAAAATTTCTTTCTTTAGATTGGGGTGGTTTGGTTCATCGGATAGTTGAGCAATTTTGTATTTGGTAACTCCGCTTTTTTTATACAACCAAAGCTCTACAGATGTACCATTCAGGTTGGCTACAGGCTTTGGTATTTGAATTTGGAATCTCAAGCACTGATGTCTATTTTGATCAAAGCAAGTATTTGGAACTAGAAAAAGAAAATTCGTTAGAGATATAAAATGTAATAGAAGAGAGATTTTTAGGAACAGCTTGACAGAAAATGCCTCTCATAAGTTATAAAATAACAGTTATAAAATATAAAATGATGGAAACAGAAACAAATTTTGAATAAAACGTAATGAAATAATCATGTATGGAGTACATTGTTGAAAATTAAGTTTTGATTCAATCGGGCTATGCATTTACGAATTTCGAAATTAAGTTATGTTTTAATGTTACCAAACTATGCTAATGTCCAATAGTTAAAATCAAAACTTATTTTTACGTTTCCGGAAACTGATTATCGGAACAGCACGAAACTAGGATGCTTTGTAGCAATATATTACAACAGAGGGGAAATCAAGTAAAGCAATTCTAAAATTGTTACGTTTGGAATTTAATACTTAATAAAACGAAAACAGATACACGTAAAAATGATATGTGCATTGCTCTCGTGAATTTCTTGCATATGATTATGATTTCATATTCACGTTTTCGCGTGCTAACATGTTCAGCTTTCTAGAATTCATTCAGGTCGCCTTTTTAATCCAATATAAGTTTTATAAAATTAATTTCTGATTTGTGCTCTCCTTTAGGTATGCACTTCTATGTTTGTTTCATGAAAATAAGTCTTCAGAGCAAAGGGAGTGTACGTTTCATGTTTTGTATCTCCCTAATTTAGTTCTACAATTTTAAAAAGAAAATTCCGTTTATTTTCCTTTAAATTGATATAAATTAATTTTCCGTCTTATTATCTTAAAATAACAGTATATCAATAAGAATAAGCGCACATACAAATATATATAGAGGACCAATTATATTATTTTTACCTCCAGTTAGAGATTCACATAACTTCTTATACAAACTTATCCAGTCACTTATCAGTAAGTAATGAAACTAAATCCAATATGAATGAATTAATAATAGCAAACAGATGTTATTTTAGACAAACTGGATGTCAGCACTGAGAGATTCTCGCATAAAGGATAAATTTAATTTTAATCACCAAATGGAGATCATATTTCATCAGTTTACGTATTTATTAAGAAACAGTTGAGTAAGAGATCTCAATCAAATCATCACGTGTTTCTTTCCTTACATAAAAGTCCTCTGGCACTTGTGCTAGGTGTGATAAATAAGTGTGATGCACAGTTTAAAGTGTTTGAATGTCATGGGAAGAGATAGTTCATTTATCGCTTGATCTGATCATTATAATTTTGTTTTCAACGAAAACTTATGCTTTTCTATGCACACTCTAATCAGTCCTTTATATTAGGTAACATTACCATCAAGACAGTATCTTAGATCACAAAAATTCTTACAAAAATGCGTTAATGCTATAAATACTTTTATGAGTCAATATACATGTGACATACGTGTAAGCCAGAAATTATCTTTAAAATAAATCTAATAAAAGCCTCAATATCTCAGGTACCTCTCACCTAGAAAATAAATTATAAGATAAAGAAGCTTTGACACTTTTTGAAAAGTTCACCTTTGATTTCCACACAGGCCGGAGAACAACCATTTCCTCAAAAAAATATTTTACCGGCTATTTAACCTTCCAAGTGGTTTCGACGAGATGTTTCGTTCATCAAGATCTGACCAATTTTGCTATTGACGAGATATCTCGCCATCAAGATATTGCCGATTTTTTTATGATGACGAGATCAAGAACTGGTCAGTTTTCTTCTGTTGACGAGATATCTCGTTCATCAAGATCTGGTCATTTTTCTAATGACGAGATGCCTCGTCGAGTCAACCACCAAGAGGGTTAAGGTACTCGGAAACTCAGAAATTATTAAAAAAAAACATTTTTTAATGGTTCCTCATAGAGGTATTGTACTCAACTCAGAACCGGTTTTGACCCCATGGGTCAAAACATTTAGATGTAGCTGAATGAGGACAACAGAAATTACTTAATATTCCAAGGTTTTGGGGTAAAAAATGATTATTCTATGTACCCAAACGGGGTTCTTCAGGAATGAAGAGGCTAAACTTACAAAGCAGAACAGTACATTACACAGTACCCAAAACAGGCGACGCCCCTTGGGGCCCTGGGTAATAGTACCTTATAAAACAAATATGTACTATTTTCTTCAAATTGACTTCATGATTGCATCAATCCGATTGAATCTAACTCTTAAAACAATGGTTTAAGCATGAAGAATTCTAAATTATATGACAGCTGTAATCCTACTAATAATGAATGGTAGTATTAAAAAAATATTTTTCCGTCAAAGTTGGAGCGAATTGAGTAATTGGAATTAACTTTTTAAGTCCGGTCGATGGTAGTTTTTATCTGCGGTGGAACGCATTTCTTGTACGTTTTCCGAACGGGACGTCACTTCGTTGGTTTTTCGAACACGATTTCAGCAGTGCGCCAATAAGAATTCCAAAGACTGAATTTCGAATTGACATATGATGGTTGATTGATCAACGCCAAATGTCGTCGAAACGGCGATGAGCTACATGTTAAGGTAACCCCGATATGTATAATGCGAGAGCATTTTAAGTAGCGGAACTAAAATCTTCATTTTTCGTCTGGTTTGTTCGCACTGCAAATCCCTCTCATAAGAAGAATTGTAATGCTTTGCAGATACTATTTTCATTTTAATAGAAAACTGACCATCTGGCAATTGGGGCAAATACCCAAGGGTGATTGATGAAAGAGGCCGGTCTTCCGCTGATTCTCATCGAAATTTTATCCAATTTAAGTTATCGAACTAGAAATTTTATCTAATGCTGATTAAAATACAAGTACTATATAGAGCACCTTCAAGTGCGCACAAGTCATGTGATGTGTGAAAGGTGCAGAAACTATTTTTACCTTATTCTACGACGATATGGTCTGCTTACTAACATTTATACTGTTATTTGTCTACCTAACAGTCTCTCACACTTTTTGGCTCAACGCCCACTTTTCAAAGACAATAGTTTCCGATACCTTTCTGGAAAACTATCTTAACTAATAATAAATTGAAAATATAACTGTGCTATATTTTTTGTATATGACCAAAATATTTATGTAGCTGTGTGTATAGTTTACTAGTAAGACTTTTTGTTTTGATTGTAAAGTACACAAGAATTTAATTAGACCATTTATTTTATAATTATATGATATTAATTTCAACTGTCTAGTTAGTCATAATTTCACATTCGATATATTAATATATTAATTTTGTAAATATATTAATTTACTTACCAATTTCTGAAGAAAGGAATTCACTTTCTGAGTGTTTGAAAGTACCTTCTCTCGAAACAGGTACCGCATCATTTTTCCAAGAGTTGCTTTGGGAGTGAAAAGTCTGTAGTGACGGCACCGGTGGATGTGACTTAGGTGGACTTTTAAGATGAAGACTTTTCAAAATGCGAGCTTTGATTTTCTCAATCGCCGCACTATTTAAAGTTTCATCATCAAATTGTTGTTCCTCTTTCTCACTAATGGAAAACAAGTCCTCGACGTTATTTCGCCGGTTGCTGGTCATCCCATTTCTAACTGAAATGGGAGACATCTCTACGATCGCAAACAGAGCTAAGAGCGCTGCAGAGTGATTTATCCATTGAAGTCTCATCTTCCTTCTTTAAATGATGGTCAGCTTGAATCAAAGGAGCTTTATCACGAATTAACTAGAATCTTTATAGAAAACACTTAAGATGTGTTGATAAAGCTATACCTATAAACACCTAAATTTGCATATCAGAGCTCGGAAAGCGGTGTACTTTTCAAAAGCCAGCTAGTGGTAGTTCGCTGCGTAGTTTCAATCCGTTGAAGAGGAAACTATGAAGCACATAGAATTGAAGTGAGAATCAGCGTATGAAAGAGTTGGAAGATTTGTGACTTTTATACTCTAAGCATTGACTGCAGAGAAAGCGTATTTTAATGTAACACTTTCCCAACACTTTCTCCTGGATATCAGATTACTATGCAGTATTATAGCTGCGTCTGCACCGCACCAGAAAGCCATGTGTGTTCTTGGAAAAAATATCGATCATATTTACGTATTTCCTTCGAAAAATGCACCGTTATCAAATGTGCTATTTTTTTATTAAGCGGAATATTCTCACTTTCGCGGAACTTTCTCCTAGTATTGTGCTTGACCCGATCATATTTACGTACTTCCTTCAAAATATGCATCGTTGTCACATCTTTTTATTTTCTTAAATACGGGCTTTATCACACAAGATTTTGCTGTTTTCGCTTTCATTTGCAAAACTTTCTCCTTACATTATGTTTGAAACCAAAGTGTTACGTCATATCTTGAACTATGACAAGACATAAGCTATAAGCTAATGTCTTCTCAAAATTCCCATGTTCGAACATCACATGCTTTATCTGGAGCTGGATGTCGAGTCACGTGCCACGTTGCGACGCGTGGTAATATGTTACTTCATCTTCATATAATATACGTATATTATATGAAGGCACATATATAATATACGTGATACCATAAAAACTTTGCACCATAAAAAAACAACCAACCATTTTATTAACCCTCCTGGTGGTTGTGGAGGTATCTCGTCATTAGAAAAAACTGACCAGAGATCTTGATGGACGAGATATCTCGTTATTAGAAAAACTCACCAGATATTGAACTCGTTATCATAAAAAAATCGGCAATATTTTGATGACGAGATACATCGTCAATAACAAAATTGGTCAGATCTTGATGAACGAGATATCTCATCGAAACCACTTGGAGGGTTAAAACCTATAAAAACTCTAAAAAGCGTTTTAAAAGCCTATAAAAACCTTGAATAGCGTTTTAAAAGCCTATGAAAACCTAAAACAAAAGTCGGAAAAGTATTTTTAGTTTAAAGGACCTAAAATCAAGGGCCTGATTATGAATGTGTGATTACCAAGACCCATTAAATATACATCCCTTCAGATGACCTTGTTTTAACTCATATCTAGGTTCAAGTGAACACGAGACCCAATTATAGAAATTCTATTTTATCAATGAAAATGAATTTGTTCTTTGTTATGAACGTGTGTGTAAAGCAGTACTCTTTTTAATAAGCGCATTTAGCATTGCGCTTTATCTTCCTGATATTGCATTCGAGGCGTGAAATAGTATACGTTCATTTAAAGAGTAATCTTTCTTGTACTAATGAATTGAGTAGCATTTGGCAAGTGTCCAGTATTGATGACCTTGTACATCTTTCGAAATTTTGCTTTTACTCGCGATCTTGATTACATTGAATAAACGTGACGAACTAAAAAAGCATTTTCTTTCTTATTATATTATCCATACCTTGTAAAAATGTACTTAGTCCTGTTTGTAGGCAACGTGCAGTGAACCATTCACTAAATTAGTGAGAGATAAATGACGAATTCTGGTTTTGTTTAGATTGGTTGGGGGTTGGGTTTTATGACGTAAGATCCACATTTGTCCAAGCTGATCAAATATAAGACAGAAATTTTAAAACATAAATCAAGAAAACTAATATAAAAGTCAACAATTTATGATTTCAAATTGACATTAGCCTGTGGTAATGCTGATTTCTCCACTTGGTGCCACTGGATGGCTGATTTTTAACGGCGAACTTGACAGAACCGAAGCTAGACATTTTGGGACCTGGGTCAAGTGAGGCGATGCCGCCCTATATATATCTATACGAGATATCTCGTCCATCAAGATTTTGTCGTCTCTAGTCATTACAATAAAACTGACCAAATCTTTGATCTCGTCCTAATAAAAAAATCGTCAATATCTTGATGACGAGATACCTTGTCATTAATGAAATTCGTCAGAACTTGATGGTCGAAAAATCCCCTCGAAACCACTTGGAGGGTTAATAGTAGTATTTTCATACATGAAAGGTAATAAGTTTTCAGGGATCTGAAGATGGAATGCATGAAAGCATTTACTTCACACACAGCACTGAAATGTACTTTTGTGACAAGGACACAATTGAGAATAAAACTTACCACCAACAGTGGATCCCTTCACACGTGGACCTTAGGGGAAAAGTAGCGGATAATTTGACGAAGGAGGGTGTCGATGAACCTTGTCCGATACCCACTCATTGACGTTTCTTGAGCCTTACTCTATTAGAAAAAATCTTGATAAGGCATGATCCTTCGTGGGGATCGTTCGGAAGATCTCATGCTCTCAATTGCGACAAACATATTCAGACAGCGCTCTCCCGCTTTTCAGTGGACATCTGAGGAGTCTCACATTTTGCTGTGTTTGCAAGATTTATCCTGTTTGCCTTAAATGCCAATCTGGCCAGGCCTCCCCAGCACACATTCTCGAGTGCCTGGAGTTGTCCCGAGACGATCCGCTTTCTCAACCTCTTTTGGTGTATGATGACTTTGTGCGGGTGAATGGACTCGTGGATTTGGTCTAGCTGGAGCTAGACGTGGAGATTTACAACAACAATAGAAAGAACCGGCTATCTCAAGTGATGGCTCCCCGTACCATTACACTAGTAATTACAGCAGTGTGCTGCTCAACAGTAAACTGAGAATGGCTACCGAACATTGTCGGGCTACGTTTGGAGTGGTGCCTTGCCCGAGAGTTGTGGGCATGCCTCAAATAGCAGCGTGTAATATTTAGTGACGCGAATTCCTCTTCTGCCATGGGGCACATGATCACAGCATTAGCGTATTCGCAATGGTAGCACTGGCGGAGACCTGGCCAGTGCTACCATTCTCAGTTTATTATCGAGTGACTCACGTTGTAACTTCTAGTGTTTTGGGTGTGGGGAGTCATCACTCGCGACAGCCCTCTAGTAGTTAATGTACCACAAAATTTTTGGCGAAATATAAACCGGTATTTGCCGTTTTTGGCCAACTTTTTAATTGTTCCTTTTGCTGTGAATGTGCTATGTTCTTAGAAGTCGATGTTCATCAAATTAAGGCCTAGTTGTATAGAGCGTAAACGTATTCTGTATTTATTTTTTTCTGAATTACAATAAAAGCCCACGCGCCCCTGTGGGAGGGCGTGTGGAAGGGGGGTTCCTCGTCGGGCCCCTTGGTGCTGGTGGGGCATCAATCCCCATCTCTCCACCTCAGGCTCTAAACCTTATGGTGAGTCGGAGAGGCGAGGGTCGGGAAGCCCTCTAGTAGTGGTACAAGGTAATTACAACACAGCGATACGACAAGATCATTCAACCTGTAGTTTTGTCTTTCACGCCGAGTGTTCAAGGGGCTATTGACCAGCACTATATTCCCGACTACACACTGCTTGCCTCTCCTACGAGTGCTTCAGTGGTGTTGAAATCCTTCCTTGGCCAGAAAGATCTCCAGATCTGTCTCCCAATGAGCACATCTGAGATATGTTAGGCTATCAATTGCACCACTCCCAGTAGGTAAGTAGTTGAATTAGCGTCACACTGGTGCAACACACCGGGTTATTGGCAACGGTTCGGGATCAATTCCGAAGGGAAGGACCCGAGGACAACACCACGTAATTTTGAATCACGGTCAGATGACTAGCCCCACTCTCCAAATTTTCACACCACGCCATCGTGAAGACATTTGAGGCCCGAAGAATTTAACGTGCATCATTTCCCACGTACATGACTGTCTTTGGTTGGATGTAGTTTCGAACTCGCAACCCTTTAAATTAATCCGCTACTCTGCTAACTGGGCTACCGCGGCCCCTAAAATCCAAAGGAAACGCTTTTTAGCTGAAGGTTTACGGTGACATTTGTCATACCCTCACATTATAAAGCAATATGCCATATGAGGGCATTTTCTGTTAAGCTAAATATAGGTGGTGGTAGTATTTCTGCGGCAATAAGTGTTTCCTGTATGTATTCTGAATGTGACATCAGTTGGCTTGTTTTTCGAATACGATTCGAAACTTTCCCTTCGCCAAAAGAATTTCCAAAAAATAAATTCCGAATTGATTGATTAGTCAACACCAATTAGATTCAACCCGAAACGTCGCCAAATGGAAATAAGCTACATTTTAAGGTAACCCCCGATACGTATCATGCGAGAGCATTTGGGTAACAGGAAGTAATATCTCCGTTTTCTGATTGGTGCGTTTGTTTACACTGAAATCCCTCTCATAGTGTGTAAAATTCAATAATCTTTAGTTGTTCTCACAATTTGTCAGAGATTTTGTGTTATAGCAAAATACAAACTGATACAACATTGTTTAGAACTTGAAACGTTTATTCGTGAGACGTTAATGTAAATTTTATGTAAGCTATGAGTTTTTGACTATGTGCTAAAATGAGACCAGATAGTTGATTGATCTCAATTAGATTAATCGTCAAATATCCCCCGAATGGCGATAAACTAAATTTTAAGGCAACCCGATATGCATCATGGCATTTCGACAGAAGTAAAATCTTCGCATACCATCCGGTTTGTTGCACTGAAAATTCCTCTCATTAGCAGAAATCTTCAACACGAGTTATAAATAGGGTTATCATACATCCCAGTTTGATGGGTGCATCCAGGGATCTGGGCTGATTAATCGTTTTGTCCCTGTCGAAAGAAAGACGTCAAGAAATATAAGAGTAGAGTGAGCAATGGTAACATTTTTATGTGCCCAAGATCATGTGACCTTAGACTACTTTCATCTGGCGGATAGAAACGAACATTCATCACTTGATTGGTCCACGGGACGGAAGACGCCCATCCATTGATTCAGCCTCTGATTGGACGCGCGACATAGTACTAGACTTTGGCGATTTCACCACATTTGCTCATTCACACACGTACCCTGTCATTAGATGTTATATGGACAAACGAGGTGGTAGGGATGTCAAATCGGCCACCGAAGTCAATTTTTACAAAGTAGTCACGTGATTACTAGTCAATGTGTTGGACACACTTTTTGAAGCTCTTGTAACGTCCTAGCGCCCGAGTGTCTAGCATAACGAGAAAGTGTCTTGGAAGCTTCCTGTGACCCAATGCCCTTGATTCTTGCGCATGTGAATAGAACTGAAAACAGTAAACTTTCGGACTCCGTCTAGTTGAGACGTCTCCGTTGCAATTCGATTAATATGAAATTAATAGCATTTTGTTTTGCATTTTGCGCATCCATTGTTAACCCATATATAGTATACACTGGTGTTCAAAATAAGAGAATTTTCACTTTTGGGCGATTATCTCCAGAACTACTGGACATATTTTAATGAAATTAGTTATGTACATAGGTTGAAATAATACAAAAAAATAACCATGCAACAGTTATGGTACATACGCATGATCGTGAGTAAGACTCGTCAGCGCAGGAAGGTCTAAAACAAGGTTATAATATTGACACAAAGATGGGTTAATATGGTCCCCTCTTACAGTTATACAGCTCTCACAACGTGAATTCATACTGGAAATGAGTCAGTATATGAGTCCCTGTGGCAGTCGGTCCCACTCCTCCAGCAACGCTGTTTTCATGTATTGAATGGTTCAGGGAGGGGAAGGCGAGTTGCAATTGCCCTCCCAAGAGTACCCCAGATATGCTCTATAGGGTTTAGGTCTGGAGATCTGGCTGGCCAATCCATCCGGCGAATATCCTCATTTTCCAGATAATTGTCGACCAGATGAGCCCTTTGTTGATGTGCATTGTCGTTCATAAAAATGAAATCAGGGCCAACTGCACCCCTGAAAAGGGTAACATAGGGCTCCAAGATCTCATCCCTATATCTCACAGCAGTCACAGAGCCTTTGTCAAAGACATGGAGGTCTGTGCGCCCATTCACATGATACTTGTCCAGACCATCAAACCTCTGCTGCCATAGTGGTCTCTTTCTCGGATGTTGGAGGGTTGGTAGCGGGTCCCTGATTCTCTCCAGATGAACGTACGTCGAGAATCAGTGGTTAGGCTGAACCGGGAATCATCAGTGAATAGAACGGTCCCCACTGATCCCTAGTCCAAAGTCGATGTTCTCTGCACCATGCTAAACAGGCTCTCCTGTGCGCAGAAGTTAGCGGAACGCAAACAGCAAGTTTTCTTGCAAACAGGCCTCTCATGTAGCCTTTTGGAAACAGTAACTCTTGAAACTCGACTTCCTGTGGCCGCATGAAAGTCACGAGAGCTGAGAATCTGTTACACTCCTGTTACGCCTCGCTGTAATGGACAAATATTGATCTTCATTGGCCGTCGTGGCTCTTGGACAACCTTGCCCAGGCTTTCTCTCTAAGTATCCGGTATCCTTAAACTGTTTCCATAAGTTGGACACGATGCTGGACGTTAGATTCAAGTCTAGCAATCTGCACTTGGGACTGCATTGCTTCAAGTCTCCCAACGATTCGCCACCCATTCCATTATCTAAACGTCGGTGGTTACTCATTTTAACTGTTTGCTTTTGAATTTCGTCGAATGTTGCAAAAAAAAAAAAACACGAAATTCGTCGAGGTGTGCGAGCGAACGAAGCGTGGAAATTGTCACTTGCGCTTAGAAAGCCTGTTCCTCTCAATGCACCGCCCACACGCACGTGTACGCCTACGTATTCGACACTAAAGATTTGCATCTTTGTTTCGAAGCATTAGTTTTACCTTTCGTTCAGTACTTTTCGAGAAATTCGACAAAATATGTATGCAAATTATCTTAATTTTGTACACCAGTGTAGTCTTGTGTAAAAATAAATATAATTTTAATTTCCAAAAAGAATTTGGGATTCTTCACGCTCCTCTCAACAACATCAATACTTCTCGCTCATGGGCCTTACCACTCCATGAGGCAATCAGCTTGTTTTGAATGGGGTACTGTCAGCCAGTAGCGTAGCGAAACATTTACTATTGGAAATGCTTAGATTGAATTTGCTCTACTATGAACAATGCGTAAATAAAAGGAGGTGGCTCAATTTTTTCCCCGTAGCTGAGATATACACAACGGAGACCCCGTACCGTGATACAAATTTAAAAACGTAGTGTTTGATGCTTATCTTCTGTCTGCTGCGCTTAGAACTTAAGATAAAATCCATGCAAGTATTCTGTAAAGTTCGTTTTCGAATTATATATAATATTCTTTTATTCCTTGTGTCCTATTCATCGAATGTTTTATTGGGGTTGTAATTTTATAATGAGTGATATTTTTATATCGTATGAAAATTTGTGAGATTTTTAGGACGATTTTTGAACCCCAATTACCTTACGAAGAATTATATTTGCTTAAAACCAAGATTACCTTCATAATCCTTCAAAGTCGAGGGAAATACCACGTGCAACATTTCTGTCACGTTACGAGAGGTTTCCTTGGATGACCTTAGATATATGTACTTGCTGCGGAAAAAAATCGAGCCATGCCCTTTTATTTACGCATAGTTCATAGTAGAGCAAATTCAGTATCGGCATCCCTAGTTGTAAGTGTTACTCTAAGCTACTGTTCCGGGGGAAAAAATCAATGCACAATGAATCGGGTGATCGTGATGGCCAAGATAAGGGACCTTCCGATAGATCCATTCTGCCTCCTCTTGCCCTGCGGACCTACAATATTCCCTGTGTGAATACGGTTGAATTTTGTGTTCCCTACTTTCCTTTACAGTTTATATGGAGAGTTTTGAAACACCTTTCATAATTATTACTTAAAGCGATTCAAAAAATACACTGGCATGCAAAACTTAAGGAACGCCATTATTTTTAAAGGTTGCAACCTCAAATTCTGACCTGTGCCGATTTGCATAACAGAATATTCAGTAGAAAGCTGGTGCACATTCAAATTTTGGAATTGTGGCGTCAGATGCTATAACACAGGATTGAGTTTTGCTACTGCAGGAACTCATCTGCAACCTCGTTACAGCCTGCCTACAAAGGACCCTCTCTTCTCTTTTTTTGAGTTTTCAGTTACCCTTCTGTCTCATGGCACCCAGTGCAGTGTCACCCACTTCAGTTAAACACTTTTCTACTATTTGCTTTTACTCATCGGTTCGGTAACTACCGATGTACTTTTTGTATCATTTTCCCATGTCCAGGTCACTTCACAAAGTAGCAGCTGAAAAATTTTACTGTTCCTAAAGTTCTGCCTGCCAAAGTGTACTTTCAGGGCTTATATGGTTATCATGCTTAACCCTACTGGTGGTTGTGTTGACAAGGTATCTCGTCATTGGCAAAACTATTAGCAGATCTTAAAGGACGAGATATCTCGTCATTAGCAAAATTCTGCAGATGTTTATTTACGAGATTCCTAGCCGAAACCCCTTAGAGGGTTAAGAGAGAGAAAGATAACAGTTAACTGGAGTGCATAAGTAAATATGCACTTCAGTTAATGCCAGTTAATTATGCACTTCAGTTAAAGACAATTAATTATACACTCTAGTTATGCACTGAAGTGCATAGTTATTTATCATCCAACCTTATTCCACCCCTTATTATCCATAATTACTTACAATTATAAGTATTTAATAATTATCTATTATCCATTCCAACCATAATAAAAACACTGGAGTCCATAATTACTTATGCACTCCAGGGTAGTAATCGCAAATCTATTAGGCCTTGTTCATGTGGACTTTTTCTAACGCGCGTTTGATAAGAATTTTCGAGTGTTACCATGTGTACACCTCTAAATCAGGCACTGGTGATAACCTTTCTTTTTTATATTATTTTTGCAGGTTTATCGTGCTTCCTACGATCTATAGCTAATTTTTATTTAATTTTCCTTCAAATAAATCTCTATATTTTTTAAAACCAATCTCTAAACATTTTAATGCATCAGCACAAATAACACATATATAACAATAATTAGTTTTTTAAATTTTAAACACAATTTTCCCTGAGTTCCGACTATCCGAAACGAAAATTAACCCTCCACCCTACCCTCTTTCAGGGGTTTTGTAGCACAAATGGAACCACGAATGGAATAACAACTGGGAAATATTTCAACTAAAATTTGATTAAAACCCACGATGAAACGAGATTATGTTAAAACTAAAAAAATTTCAAAGGAAAACAAAAAACCCAGTACATATCGAAAACCTGGAGATTGCTAATCGAATTTGTGCTACACGTACATATAATATAAAAATTTCGATTAACGTAGTAATAACAATGCAAGATTAAAATATAAATTCTATGAAAAATAAGCTCACAGTAAATAAGTTCAGTAAATCAGAAGTTCATTTTCAAAAGTGATATCGAGTTCAATGTAACACGAGGATGTGAAAAATGAATGAAAATTGAAACGTATCTTACGCATTTCACGTTGAGGACAAATAAAAAAAATAACTTTAAAGTTTAGCTTCTAAATTGAATATTTAATTTTAGTTTTATTTTAAAAGACGTTTACCGCATATGAAAATTAAAACGGACAGTGTGTCGGTATACGTTATCTCAGAAATAAAATTACCTACTATCCTTTTAGTTGTAAACTATCACATTTTTACAAGTTTTGTGTGAAAGCAGGGTAAATTTCTTCAATAAATCGAATACGATTCAATTTTCTCATTCTATTTTTAATGGCCATAAATAAGCCATAAAAAGCCATAAAATGGCCATAAATAAAGCAGTGGATTAAGACAAAATACTCCAATCAAGTTATCTTTTCTATAAAAACGAGATGAATACTCCCTTTTGCGTTCGTAATGAATATATTCGTCAAATGCGGCCAAATGCGTATCGCGAAAATATTAGTACAGTTGAAAAATTATTTATTTAAAGAAAATCACATTTTAGGTATCGATCTTGTGTAAAATTTTCCTCAGATTTCAAATCCGTTGAAATTTTCACTCTATCTTTAACGATCGCGAAGATAGAAACTTGGATTAGGGGAATAAAACGGCCCTAAATTGCGTCAAATTGTGTCGTGTGTACGGTGCAGTTTATTCCTATGTATCTCCAAACGCCTTCTAATCGCTAGAACGACGGGAGATTGTTGAAGCGCCGAAGCTATCTAGAGCGTGGATTCTCGCGATTTTTGCATGTATACACTCCAGTAGAATTCTGTACTTTGGCTACCCGCGTTTTGTTTTGACGTCAAACGCGCGTTAGAAAACGCTTCATGTGAACGGGGCCTTAATGCAACTTAAGCAGAGGACAGTTCCAATGGTATTACCTCTATGTCAGCGATTGTTTTTAAACCCAAAAAATTAGCATCCAGCTCCGAAAGCATCAGCAACTTTTCAGATGAACTGTGGTGTTTTTAAAGTTAAGAACGATCTTCATTTTTAAACATAGCAACTACAGCAAGGGCACAAGAAATTCCCAATTGAAGGTTATCTGTAAGTTGTTATCGTTATACAATTTACATAAACTGCTCCTTCGAGATTGTGATTATTTTTAATACGAAGGTCAAGAATAAACCGGTTAAATAACCGAAAGGGGAACTGTCACTAAGAGCGATAGCACGTGCAAAGTAATCAAATAAAAATTGCGTCGATTTTTCCCATTCCAACCATAACAAATTATCTACTAGAAGGGGCAGTGTTTATTGTTGAAAACTGGTTTCACTTTGCACTCACTCTTGAATAAGGCTGTGAATGAAGGAATTCTATGGTGTATATGCAAGGCTAAATCATTACTATATGTAGATATTTTATAAACAATACAACTTTTTTCATCAAATTTCTTGATCGAGACCATAGTTTCCCAAACTTTTTTTAACTCAACGCCCCCTTTTCAAGGGCAATTTTCTTCGACGCCGCCATCTGGAAAACTATCTCAGCTAATAAGGAATTGCGAAGATAATTGCTTATAATTTTTGAATTTCACCGAAAGTTTTATGTAGATGTGTGTAATTTTAGAATTTCAAAAAACTAATTTAGAAATAAAACAACTTGGAACTAAAATTGTAAAGCCTTTTTTTGGTCAAAATGGAGTAGCAAACAAAATTGCACATTCTCATACAAGATTGCTACCTATTATTAGTAATCAAATTAGTAATAAAAAATATCAATCAAATCAGTAAAATTAAAAATGATCACTAAGATGAGGCTGTGGGTGTTGTGCTACCAATTTGTCTAATTAGGCTTTCGTCAACAACATCCTTAAATCTCCACGGTCAACTATTTTCACTCGAATCTTCTTTTTAGTTAAGATTTGTTACTACACTAAATCCACGTCTAACTAGATAGGATGACGGAAATGCAATCAAAATTTAAGTAGATCAGTTGTAACTTGCATTTTACAACGCATAATTATTGCTACGATGCATCACTGTAGTGAGTGTATCTGTAGTTAAGAGGATAAGTGTTTCCTTAAAACATTTTTAGTCCACAATTTTTTTATCATCTTTTATTGCCCACTATTGTTACTCAAAAGCCCCTTGGGGCCAGCACTGCCCCCAAGATTCTTTCAATGCCCTAGGGGCTGTAGTACCCACTTTGGAAAACAATGATCCGGACATTCTTGAAAAACGAGTTTTGACCTAAATAGAAAGTAGTAGGGCTTTTATCCCCTGTAACCCCCTTCTCTGCATGGTCTCAAGGGCGCTAACTCCTAGGGGCTGAAACCCCTAGCCCCAAATAATTTCATTGAAAATATTACCGAAGGTAGGTAGATAGTTAATTAACGTCACACTGGAGCAACACAGATTTTGAGCAGCAAACTATTGGAGACGGTCCGGGATCAATCCCGAAGGATTGATCTGAGTACAGCACCACGTAATTTTGAACCACGGTCAGATGACGAGTTCAACACCTGAGCTTACCAAAGGTAACAAAATAGATTTTTCAACAAAACATTCACACCAGGGGGCCAAGTCCAACAGACCTGACTCCATTGGGCCCCATTGGAGTTGCACTATCAGTACTGGACTGTGACTCCCTGTACCGATCGTATATAAGGCCATAAAATTTTCTTAACGTAAATCTGAGTGTGACGTCAGTTTTTGTTTTAACGTCCTTGATATTCACTGCAAAAAGTCAACCAGGAACTGATGATACTCAGCGATGAGTATCTTGAAGCTTCAGCCTTAAATGGTTTCTTGGAGTTTGTCATGCGTAATGGGGATAAAGGAGAAAGGACTGCAGTACACAAAATCGAATATGGCCATCGCGATAGGTGGTTGTTTTGCCAGCTCGTAATCCTGCTATAATTTCCGGCGCTGACCGATAAACTCGGATCTAGAACCGTGCTAAAGACGTCAATCGAGGGAACGTTTTGTTTAATTTTAACATGCCCCTAATTGTACGAATAATCACATTCAAAATCAAGCGACTCAAATATCAATTCACCGGAACCGGACTATAGTCCGGCAAAACGCCGTAATCAACCTTAAACTAAAGTACACGCTATTGGCGTTTTTAGAGCGGATTCCGGCTCCGAGTTTATATCGCTGTCAGAAACAATAGCTGTGATTATGAGTTGGCGAAACAATTAATCAACTGTGGCGATCGCCATACACTATTTTACGTATAGTAGCTTTTTCCCCTGACAAACTTAACCACCGTTGTACCAACCGGGATCGTCCAGACGTCGTTCTTGCAGTAGTGCCTTCCTGGGACCATGGCTGCCAACAACTGTATACAGTTGAGGAATCTCGGTCCATTCTCTTCATGATCTGACGGAAGGAACATCCACTCTCTCGAAGGCCTACTATCCGACCTCATTCAAAATCACTTAACTTCACTGTTCAATATCATGACCGCTTCCTTCGTGGCATTCTGTACACTTTCATCTAACGTTCGCACAACCTTTTACAACAATATGACATTATGGCCAGCTACATACGTGTATTCAAGGGTAGTCCATAGCGCATTCGCCTCAACGCAACGCGCTTCTGCCTTGAAATCTTTGTCAGTGCAACACGTCGGTTGGTTGGGTTGGTTTTTTATGGTACAAGGGCCAGATTTGGCAATGCTGCGCCAAACATAAGACAGACAATATTAAGTAATGTGCAACACGCCGGCTAGAGGATATGTAGTTTCATTTGTATACCTTAGCGCAATTCCTTTTGGCGTCGGGATTTCATTTTCCACCAGATAATTTTTTTAAATCGTAGATGAATTTTAAAATTGATATAAACACTATGAAACTATGATAAATAATATTAATTAATTACAAATAAATATTATTACATGTGGATTTATATAAAAATTTTCTAAAAAATGCTTATTTGATATCAATATTTTTCCGTTTTCAGGCTCGTCAATATCAAAACATTCTAGGCGAGCGCCTACTATGCCTACAGGGTGATCCGCCACTGTGATTATGATACTTTATCAGAATATATAATATTCTTCCTTTTGTGCTTGCAACTAGGTAGTTATAATTTTTTATTTTATTCGAATTCTCTAACTTATTTCTATCGTGGCTTTTTATGTGACAAGGTGGACCGAAAAAAAACGTGACTTGGCTTATGCGGCCCGCACAGTCACGTTTAAAACCAAGACAAAATTAAAAAGTAAATAGTAACAGGAATAAATAAAGAGAAAAGTTGATAAGAACTGTTGTATAAAATCACCTTACACGACACATCTTACAACGTGCAAGCCCGAAGTACGTCCATCAAAACTAAACACTTCTTATTTTTAAACTTATCAATCGCATTACTATCTTGACAGATGCTTAGAGGGAGGAAGGAGAATTGGTTGCGAGAGCTACATTTGAAGCAGCGCCTGTTTAATAACATCGTTGTTTCGTAAGTTGGCTATAAAAGGGCTGTTTTGAAAGTAAAAAATTTCATGAGGTCTCGGAAGACACGTCTCTTCTGTAAATGGTTTTTGTTGACTGTTCTAAATTTGCCCGGATAGTGTGATTTGTTTGGTTTTCAAAAAAATTAAGATTTAAGAATGTTAAAGAGTTAAGAATGAGGTAAATGTTTCCGAACGTTTACGAAAATAAATTTCACGATTCAGCCATTATTGAAGCAATGCAGTCGCATTGCTTCAATATGACATAGAACCCCAAATGAATTGTGAGCTGATTGGCTGACTTGAGAATTTGTTTCTGTTGTAGTTGGCTTTTGCTGTATTTCTTTTGTAGCACGAAAGTATTATTTGGATTACCAGAAATGACTCGGCACACAGCTTGATTTTGAATAAAAACGTATTCAAAAAGTATTTAAAGAGGAAATTACAGGAAAAGGGTTCTTTTTAGGTTCCAAAGGTTGTTTTCGGTCTTGGTGCTATAAAATTTACATATTTTGTTTAGGACATCTCACATCACAAAAATGTATTAACAGATTTGAATTGGAGAAATAGAACTAAATAGGAAAAATCTAAGAATCCGAGGCTTATCCACATAACAAATCTAAAAACTATGTCTATAAGGTAAATGTACTAGAAATTGAACTATCAGCTAGTTTTCAACAAGCCTCTCATAAAACAAATCACGAGAGCAAAACCTCTGCTCCACATTCAAAAAGATCCAATTTGACCTCCTGTTGCAAAACAATGGCTGTTGAGGGATAAACCAGACAAAGCTCCATCCAAGATACTCCTTAAAAAACTAGAAAGTGTCACTAAAAGGTAAATTTGCTAGAAATTAAACTATCAGATAGCTTCCAATAAGCCTCCATGTGCAATAAAACAAATCACTTATGGAAAACCTCTGCAAAGTGGTCTAATCAGTTGTTTTGTAGTAAGAAATGGCCATAGAGCGACAAACCAAAGTTCCGTCTACAATACTCCTTAACCAACTTAAAAACTGTCACTAGCAGATAAAATGTGCTACAGATTGAACTATGAGCTAGTTTTAAACAAGCCTTCCACTTACAATAAAGTGTAACGTCCCTGAACACGGAACTCTTGCTAGGAGGCGCTCTCTCCCGGTCTGGCTGTGCAGATGACGTCAGAGTATATGTACAGGAGTCGCCTCTCAAGCTGACCTTGGAGTTCTTTTAGATTTAGTGTATGATGAAATCGCAATCGAGATGGGTGCGGTTGCGCTTTCGCGATGTACCTCGTCTGTGAAATTTTAAACTGAAGCTTTGTAATTTGTATGTAAATATTTATTAATATAGGATTATTTTGTTAAAAAGTGGTCTTGTTTTTATCGTCGATATGGTACAAAAGCAAATCACTAGAGTAAACCCTTTGCTCCCTATCCAAGAAGGTCTAATTAGCCTTCCTGTAGTAAAGCAATGACAGTACTAGGACAAAACAAATCAAAAGTCCATCTACGATATTCCATAATCATCCTAAAAACTGTCACTAACAGATTAAATGTGCTAGAAGTTAAACTATCAACTAGTTTTCTTCTCTCATGTGCAAGAAAACAAAACATGTGAGAAAACATTTGCTTCCCATCCAAGGTGTAATTAGACCTTCTGTAGCAAAACAATGATCGTAGAGGGAAAACCAAACCAAAACCCTATCCAAGATACTCAATAGCCAACAAAAACTGCCTAAAAACTGTCACTGATAGATAAAATGTGCTAAACATAAGACTATCAGATAGTTTTCAACAATCTCGACACGTGCAGCGACACAAATCACGTGAGAAAAAACTGCTCCTCATCCAAGAATGTCTGAATAGTCTTCATGTAGCAAAAAGTGACGGGAGGGCGACCAAAACAAACTTTTTGTTTTCATTTTTATTTCTGTCGTACGGCCCGTTTCCGGTCTCTCGACCACAAGCCGACGAGCAGCCAAATAGAGGTCTGAATTGATGAAAGATGTTTAGAAAACGCTTTCAACAGTATTTGCAATTGTACTGTCAAGAATTTTAGGGCAGTCCCCCGCTATTTCGTCTAGCTTGCAAAGAGGACAAATAGCTGATATCGCTACTTCAATACGATGTAAGTGTTTTTGTAGGTAGTTATGTCTCGTAAGATGTCTAAAGCAAGCCATTCCAACTGCTTTGGGCATGGAAGCTGGGATATGAACTTTATTTCTCAATAAAACATTCCTGTTCTTTCCTGTAGACATTTATTTCTAGATTGGAAAACTATTGGTCCTTACAGACGAGCATATGTCTCCTGATGTAAGGTGGAGGCAACCCTATTATCTTTTATGTGTGTTAGAAATGTTACCAAAACAAAAGATTCAAGATTGAGATACAGGCAGAATTATTTCCACCAAAGAATTATTTCTTCTCAGTATAACCGCTCATAGCAGGGCCGCGCATAAGTGGATGGCTACAGGGGCCCAAGTTCTTTTTACACCAGTCAAAAATGGCTTCTTACAAGGAAGGCTTTAAAGTAAAATGTATATTTTAACCCTCTGAACGTCAAGAGATTTACGAATAGTGTAGAATTGTTTTTACCTCACAACACACTTAATGGCTAAATAACCACACCTATTGGAAATATGATATTGGTCCTTTGCTTAGAATAGAGGGACCGTCGTAGTTCAGTGGATTTGCCCACTGCGCTAGCAACCTGCGAATTGTAGGTGGCGCAGGTTCGATTCCTCCTTGGGTGTATTTCTCTCTTCTGCGTCAGTGAAACTTGGAGCGTGTATTTCCATTACTTGACGTTGTATGTTGTGTTTGGCGCAACATGGCCAAATATGGCCCTTGCGCTATATAAAACCCAACCAGCCAACCTTCGAATGTAATTCTTCCGACGGATTCTATCGATCCTTTAATTAGAAAATAATCCTCTGGAAAGATTTTGTTGGTCATTTTCTTATATTAGAATACTTTGGAAAGATTCTGTTGGTCATTTCTTTAGAATAGAATTCTTTGGAAAGATTTTAGTGCTCTCCTTTCCTTAGAATAGAATACTTTGGAATAGTTCTGTTGATATTTCTCTTAGAAAGGATCTTTTGAAAGGATTCTATTGATCAAGAAGGTAGAAACTGCTTTGAAATCATGCAGGGAAGACTGCAGGTTGTAAAGTGGAATTATGCATGAGCTCCTCAGGGGGCTAAACAAAATTTTACTTGTTCAATTTTAAAAATGGATAAAAAAAAAGTTTTAAGGAACCCACACATCAGGAACACACCCCAGAACCCATCTCCAGCTACAGTACAGCTTTCTTGGCCACATAAAGAACTTTCCAGTCACTATACATCTCTAGAAGCTTTAGAAATGTGGCTCATAATTTTGGGCTATAAAGTGGCATATATTATTTGGAGATTAATTTAAGATTAACTGTGTGACAGTTTTCCTCTGTCCTGAGTCACCCGTTTATTGTTGCAATCAGTTTACTGACGCTTTACTTTCACATTTGTTTAAAAAAAAGCTTTATTTTGAATAAAAATTGCAAAATCTTTTAATTTTATATATACTAAAAACACTTTTTGTAGATAAAAGGCAGACAACGTATACGTGCTCTTCGAATTTCTAGCCACATGCGCAAGACATATATCTGATAAATAAGAACGCATTTGTTTTTCTGTTTTTATACGAATAAAAGTGTAAAGCTTTTAATAAAGAGCTGTGAATTTTTTTTTTATTTTTCATCTTAAAAGCAACGTTTTTGGGGGTGAAAAATAAAACGCTTGTTTTCTTTAGTTTACTTCTTTCCGCCATGTTTGAAGACAAAGGTGATATATTTTTCAGTGTTTCATCACCAGAAAATATTTTGCTTTGCGTTTCTTTAGTCAAATTACTTTATTTTTCTGAAAGTTTTATGAATTGGCTATCAAATCATCCTGAGAGACAGCAATACCGCCAAAATAATTTCTATTACTTATAGGTAAAGGTTATCAGATCCTTAAACTGACAGATTTTTGGAAACCCAACGAGAAGCTATCCGTTACAGTATAAAAAAATTGAACCATGAATTTCAACAGAAAGCATTGTCAAGCTCAAAAAATATTTTTAATATCAGAACAATATTCCACGGAAGCTTCTCACCTGCAGAAACTAGAGTGAAAACCTGAATGCCATCCATATCTTTGATGTACTACGGTCAAACCAATCTGAACTTTTAATTCGATCAACAAGTATATTTCGTTTAAAGAGATTTGAGTGATAACATTGATATAGAATAACGTATCATATCTTCGAAGTTCAAGACCTACCACAGTAACGTAAAACTGCCTTATCTAAATCTATACAGTGTTTCAAAACTCTTGTATAGATTTAGAAAACAGGGTGTTTCAAAACCTTACAGATTTTAAGGAGATATAGGAACACATTAAAACGCCATTAACATAGGGTTATAAAACTTCTTGTGTAGATTTAGAAAACAGAGTGTTTCAAAACTTCCTACAAATTTCAGACATAAGAATACAAAATTAAACCGCATTAACATAGGGATACATATCTGCAAGCGCCGCCTAGATTTTCTAAAAGACGTTTTCGGCAGGGTTCAGCTAGCTAGTTTGGGCAATAGTCATTTTAGACCATTGTTTCCCTGAGTGCGCGTTGAAGGAATCTTGAAGGGGGGACAATGCTTGAAGGGGAAATAGGGATGCGTAGAGGAACAATAGTGGGCAATAAGAGATGCCAAAACAATATGTCGCCTAAAAAGGTATTAACCCTCCTGGTGGTTGTCTCGACGATGAATCTCGTCATTAACAAAACTGACTAGATCTTGATGGACGAGATAGCTCTTCAATAGAAGAAATTGACCAGATCTTGATCTCGTCATCATAAAAAAATCGGCAATATCTTAACGACGATGTATCTCATCATTAACAAAATTGGTCAGATTTTGAAGGACGAGATATCTCGTTAAAACCACTTGGAGGGTTAAGCAACGCATGTCCTCTTGACCATACAAACACACTCATTACAGTGGTGCAATATCACAACAATCGTGGCAACAATCAAAAACAAGGCGACAGGTTGTAACAGAGAGTGTTAGGCACTTTCGGCCTAAATTTTGGATTGCACTTCCGTCATCCTGTTCAGTTGAAAGTGGATTTGGTGCGGTAACAAATCTTTTAACTAAAATGAGGAACCGACTGAAAATTGTTGGTCATGGAGATATAAGGATGCTGATGATGAAATTAGAGCCTAATGGTATATAAACTGGTAGTACTCCAGGATCCTTCTCATTATAGATTAATTTTAATTTTACTGATTTGATTGATAATTATTAATAGTAGTGAGTAAAATGCGTCTATGAACAATTTATTTTTTGCTATTTTATTTTAATAAATAGGTTTGTAGTTTTAGTTTTTCAAGTTGTGTGTGTTTTATTTCTAAATTAAAATTATAAAATTACACACACATATCTATATAAATATTTTGGTGAAATTCAAAAGTATATGCACCACTACACTTGCAATTTATTAGTAGTTGAGACTGCGTTTTCCAGAGGGGCACCGAAGAAAATTGTCCTTGAAATTAGGGCGTTGAGTCAAAAAAGTTTCGGTTGGTAGGTAGGTAGTTAATTAACGACGCACTGGAGCGACACAACGGGCTATTGACGATGGTCCGGGATCAATCACGAATGGAAAGATCCAAGGACAACGCCTTGTAATATTGAATCTCGGTCGGACAAAAAAGTTGGGGAAACTACGCTCTAGAGTTTGTGGCTTCTGAACCAATTCATATCGTCATTTTTGTTAAACTTTAAGGCCCGTAGGGACAAAACTTATGGTACTTTTTCTTCGCCAAACATTTAATAGCTTTTTCTCTCTTCATTTTCCCAATGTTTAAGAAAATCAAACTATAAAGGTTTTTAAATATGTATGAAATCACAAGATTTTTGTCTTTATCTATTTATGGTTAATAATAAGTATATTTATTTTAAAAATGAAAATAAAAATGTATTAAAAATATAACACAGAAGTCCTTTTTGTACATTTTATTGTATGCACATTTTATTTTTTACTCAAAAAGTGATTAAGTTTTCTAAAAATCGATTCTTAGTGTTTTAGACATTGACCATTTGAGTGTATTTTAAAACTCAGTTTGCAAATGAGAGAATTTGTAGGAGTGGGTGGATTTAAAAATTAAAAAAATTTCCTTTTCCTGTTGAAAATATAAATAATTTTCTCTTACAATATAAAACATATTTTATTCAACCCCTGTTTATCCGATTTACTAATAGTATTCAAATAAATTTTTGTCGTGCAAGGTTCCAACATATCGGGTCTCGTTAGCGGACATAATTTTATAAAAATTAATGGGAAACACACTGCTGGTCATCGAAAATACACCATGAAGGAAGCATACGACAGCCTTGAAATGTGCACGATGAGTAGATCATGGAAGGTAGGAAGGTATTTTAATTAACTTCGCATTGGGGGAGCAACACAACGAGCTATCGGCGACCGTCCGGGATCAAACCCGAAGGGAAAGATTGGAGGACAACACCGCTTAGTTTTGAACCTCGGTTAGATGACGAGGTCATATCTGAGCTGGCACCCCACTCTCCTAACTTCCACACGCGTCAACGTGAAGACATTTGTGGCCATGACAGGTTTAACGCGCACCAGTCCCTTTGTACAGGTCTTTGGTTGGATTTGAACTCGCACTCTTTCGGTTGCTAATCCGTTCCAACCGGGCTACCATGACCCAGGTAATGGCATGCAAATGACGCAAATGATTAGCACTGCAGTTTATATGCAAATCATGTGCGCCAGTAGTGCCCCCTGTAAGCGGTATGAAAAAGGATAATAGGATTGGATGTTGGGTATGTAAGCGGTATGAAAAATGATAATGGGATTGGATGTTGGGGTTTTATGGCGAAAGGTCCAAAAGTAGACAAGTTGCGACAAAGAGAACAGAGAGCCGATTTAAGTATTGGAATTGTGCTTTCTCGCTGTTTTTGTCTATAGGAAGCTTAATTATGCCTCATCGAAAAAATACGGCATTCATGCGAGCACGTTTCTGAGTTTGACAGAGGAAGAATTGTGGCTTATCGAGACTGCGGGTTTTATCCTTCTGAGAAATCGGTGCCGGTGTTGGACTAAATCAAGCCATAGTGATGCGAATGTGGAATCGATGTGTGCCGAAGGGACGAACTGACTGACTTGAACGATTTCAACAGCTTAGTCACTCCACTAAACGAGATGACAACATCTTGTGCGCATGGCTATTACGGATCGTACTGCAACATCAAGAACCCTAGCTCAAGAATTAAGGTGTGTTGCACAACAACTTGTGGGTTCAATTCGATGTCGTCTGCATCAGCGAGAAATTTTTCCACGGCGTTCATTGCTGCGACTGCTTTTGACTCCACACCACAAGCGTCTTCGTTTGCAATGGTGCGTAGAACCCCGCACTGGACAACTAAATAACATGAAATCGTCTTTGCAGACGAATCTTGATTCTGTCTACAGCACCACGATGGTCGCATCCGAGTCTGGTGACAACGCGGCAACAGACTGCATGACACTTGCGTTATGCATCGCCATACCGGTCCGTCACCTGGCATTTTGGTATGGGGTGTCATTAGGTTCTACTCCCGCGCCCGCCTAGTACGCATTGTCTGTACACTCAGCAGCCGCTGCTACATCTCTGAAGTATAGGAGCCCTTATCTTCAGGGCTTGCTCAGGCAAGTTTCCTGAGGCCAATCTTCAACAGGACAACGCGCGACCACACGTGGCAGCAAAGCAATGCCTCATTATCCACCTTGTTTCACTTCTTCCATGGCCCACCGTTTCACCAAATCTGTCGCCCATCGAACACGTCTGGCCGATGATTGCCCAACGACTGGCATACCAAAGACCATCCGTGGCAAAGTCAGATGAACTTTGGACACGTGTGAAAGCGGCATGGACTGACATATCCCAAACACACATTCAAAGTCTCCTTCTTTCAATGCGAGACGTGAAACAGCAGGTATTGCAGCCCATGGTTGCTACATAGGTTCGAAGTATAGAAAAGGAAGTTGACCAGCCATTGTTCAAATTTATGTATTCGAAACAATAGTATTTGCAATTTTCCAGGCAGGAAAATTTCTAACTGAGAAGTCGATTTTGAGTTTTGGAGTGATTACGAATATCCCCGTACGTTCATTTTCAGTAAAAATGACGAATTTTCGGCGTAGTCTTGCACTCAGTTTTCTTATGAATATGTTTTACTTATGACATTCTTGCACCAGGTATGCGATGTTTCCGAATTTCATCATCAATATGAGAGGATAGTAAATTAAATTGTTACGGCATTTATGATTAATTTATTTTGAAGTAAACACATTTTTTCTTGAAAATTCCATTCAGCTGCACGTGCAATAACGGACCTTGTTTTAAAAATAAATGTCATCAGTGTAGAGACAAAGCAAACTCAATCGATTACAATTTTTCAAAAAACAGAATGTCAATTTTACAGCGTTTTTTAAAAAGAAAATCACTGCTTTCAATGAATGTTTCACATGTATCTAAGTTGAGTAAGAACAGCTTCAATTTATAGAGTAAGCAACCTCGACCTTCTGTCACTTCACACAAAAAATTTCAATTTTTCAAAATTCCTCACTGATTTTATTCCAAGATCAGCAAAGTCTTATTTAAAATTCTCTTTACTCCAACAGATATTCAGTTTTAAATCGAATCCTTATGGTACTTTTTTAAATTGAGATTCAGTTTCTAAATAGAAACCACGTACCTATTTAGAATGATATATGTAGTTACTTGACTATGGAGTACAACTTTCATAACACCCATGAAACATGAAAAACAAATTTAAATTTAATTGATTTTAATCGTCTTGTAATGAAAATCTGTCAAAATTTTGAATTATATTTGAACTACAACGTATGACTACTGGTTTTAATTTAGCGTAACCCCATCTTATTTTAAAGTAATTTTTCAACTTTACTGGTCATTTTAAAATAGGAAATTGCACACCTTACTTAAAAATGTTATATATATATATATATATATATATATATATATATATATATATATATATATATATATATATATATATATATATATATATATATATATATATATATATATATGAGATAGCATTATGCAAACCATTATGTATTCAACCAAAGACAAAGAAAGTTGGTCGAAATATACATATACTGTGCCAAGAAATTACCCATGTCTGTTATTTTGCAGGAAATAAATAAATCATTAAAATTTAACTCCTAAATATATCTGCAATATGTAAAATACTGGAACACATAAATACAAACAGAAACGAAATTCCGATCCTTGAAAAAATACAGATTTCGGAAAAAGAAAGATATGTGCAAACGTGTCGAATTTCGACTTCCTGAATATATTCTGAAAAAGAACAATTCGACAAAATACTTTTGAACAATTGCGATAAAGACAATAATGATTTATTTACAAAAGGAACACATATTTATAATACTTGGAAATGCTTAAATATGACCGCAACATTTCGCAGTCAATTCAAATACACAAATCACAGAATTCTAAACCAAATTAAAAAATTAAACGTTAATTCTGGCGTTGCCAGATACCGAATTGCAAAATTACGCTTTTATGATCAATGAGTTTTTCGTTTGGGCTTTTCGTGTTCCATTACAAAATGTGCGTTATGTAAAATTAAATATTTTAAATATTCTTTTTTTATCAATCAAATGTTCATAAATTATTTATATCATGGGAAGAAATAAAACGTCAGTTCAAACATAAATATAATTTAATTTGTTTTGGAAAAAATTGTTTTTCGAGCAATACTGGTAAAATAATTTTATTGGAAAATTTGTTTTTCGATCAATACTAGTAAAAAAACTGAGCTGCGTGCCGCAATCATTTTATGATCAAAGTTATTTCTATGGCGATTTCGAATTGTTTTAGCCCCTTCTGAACACCTAGGACAAATAGAACGGGGTTAATATGTAGCCTACGTTACCCACAGGGTTCTAAAGTATAAGTGTACCAAATTTGTTGTAGGTTGGTCAAACGGTGTAGATTTGTATAGAGAACATACACTGAAGAGCCAAAACATTATGACCACCTACTCAATAACGCGTTGCTCCTCCTTTGGCCTGCAAAACAGTTGCAACTCGCCTGGGCATAGATGCCACAAGTTCTTGGTAGATAACTGGAGACAGGTTGCACCAAATGTCTAAGCAGCGGTCGAGATATTCGGACATGGTGGTGTTTGAGCTCTGAGCTGCCGCTCCATGACATCCCAAATGTGCTCTATCGGATTAATATCCGGCGAGTTAGGTGGCCAGGACATTAAGTGGAATTCATCAGTATGCTCCTCGAACCACTCCAACACAATCCGAGCCTTGTGACATGGGGCGTTGTCCTGCTGGAAGATTCCATTTCCAGTTAGGAAGACAGACGCCATGTAAGGGTGCAACTGATCCGCAATGATGTTCAGATAGTTCGCAGCGTTCATGGTCTGTTCTACCACAACTACGGGTCCCAGAGTCGCCCATGAGAACGTCCCCCAAAGCATAATACCGCCACCACCAGCCTGTATATGACCTGCTGTACAAGAGGGGAGCAACTGTTCGCCTGGCAGACGGCGTACCCTGACACGACCATCGACGTGAATGAGAAATCGGGATTTATCTGACCAGGCAACTCTCTTCCACTCATCCATGGTTCAGTCTCGATGTTCCCGGGCCCACTGTAGGCGTAGTTGACGATGACGCTTGGTCAACAGAGGCACACGAGTGGGACGTCTGCTGCACAGTCCCATATCCAACAGTGTCTGCTGAACTGTGTGTTCCGAAACACTTGCGCTTGGACCTGCACTGTATTGGGCTGTCAGCTGAGCCACTGTCTCGCGCCGATTTTGCTTTACCAAGCGGGACAGTCTCCGACGTCCTTTTTCTTTGATGACGCGTGGATGACCAACACCTTGGCGTCTACTGCTGGTGTCACCGTCATTTATTCACTTTGCATGAATACCAACAACGGCAGATCGTGAACACCCTACCAGTCGTGCAGTTTCGGTGATACTCGTTCCGAGTCTTCGGGCCATTACGATCTGCCCTCTATCAAATTCGCTTAGATCAGCAGCCTTTCCCATCACTCGCAAAAGTAAGTGCAAGAATGATTACTTACCTTCTCCAGCAGCAGTTAAATACCATTCTCACTTAATCACGTGCCCTCCACGTCATCCA
The DNA here is from genome assembly GCA_933210815.1 of Meta bourneti. NCBI lineage: Eukaryota > Metazoa > Arthropoda > Arachnida > Araneae > Tetragnathidae > Meta > Meta bourneti. Next base: position 40,852,638 of record OW119933.1, on the reverse strand, counting down.
GACGAGTTCATTGAAAAATGTGGGGATGGTCATAATGTTTTGGCTCGTCAGTGTACATATATACATACATTTATATATATATATATATATATATATATAGACATCGCTTTATTCTTTCTAAGTCGGAGGTTGGTGTTCTGAAGCCCAAAATCCTCTGAAAGTGCTGGTTTCTAGTTTAAAAAATTTCTTTACAAAAAATAATAATGCGAAGTATATTTGTGTGATGTTCTTTAATTAAAATAACAGTTAATAAATTAATTAACAGTTTATTGAATAAATCTTCACAGCAAAGCATGAAAAATAGGAAGATTTGAATGTTTTCATACATAAGACATACAAATCATTTAGACAAAAACATCACATATTCTTATTATCTACCGCTATCAATGTTTTAAGTGACAGAAAAATAAAATGTGCATTTCAAGACGGAGATTTAAGTGCTGGATGTTATTCAATTGGTCATTAGAAATATTTAGAGCAAACAAGCACTGTAAAAGATTTCTGTAGTCAAATTAACCCTCCAAGTGGTTTTGACGAGATATCTCGTCCATCAAGATCTGACCAATTTTGCGAATGACGAGATATCTTGTCATCAAGATATTACCGATTTTTTAATGATGACTATATTAAGATGTGATCAGTTTTTTTCTAATGGCGAGATATCTCGTCTATCAAGATCCGGTCAGTTTTGCGAATGAAGAGATACCTCGTCGATACAGCCATTCGGAGGGCTCATTTTTGTGCTCATTTTTGACTCATTTTATGCCTCATTTTTGTGTGCTTACAGTAGTTCAGTGGCGTAGTTAAGGGAAGGCGACAGGGGCGGAGGTCCCCAGCAGCATTTCAAAAATATTTATTTAAAAGTTTGATAGTTTTTCTTAAAAATTGTTTTCTGATTTTTTAAGCACAATTTCGTCCTTGTCACAGAAATATATTCCAGAGCTGTGCTTGTGGAGTGATTGCTTTCGTGTACTCCAGCTTCGAATACGATGTTTAAAAGTCAATCCTTCCGTTAATGTAGATCCCTGAATACGCATTACTTTTCATGTAGCCCGCTGTATATTCGTATTACTATTAAGAGAAAACACAAATCTCAAATTATCATCTCACAAATATGTAGAGAGCAGAACAAAGAAAGGGGCACCTCTTTGGTTCTTGAAATCCCTTAAAAGGAGCCATTATCTAAACTCAGCCTTTTTTGCTAGTTTTTATGCATATTCAATAAAATTGCAACCAAAAAATTATATCGGGGGAACAGTAATTTTATAAAAACAGATTTTATACACTAATTATTTTAATAACATACCTTATCATCATTTAAAAATCAAATTTTGTTTTGGACAGAGGGCGGCATCAGCTTCATTTGTCCCAGATCTCAAAAAATTTAGCTTCACCTCTGCTCTAGTCAACAGATAAGATGAAAGACTCGACAAGCTTTAAAATATAAACCCAGATCTTTATTTAACGATAAAATTAAACTGGGACCCCTCCGAAATGAAATCCTGATAACTCCTTGAACCAAGCTATCCTTTTTTAAGAATAGTCTCTTATTTTCTCAGTTTCGCTCCAGATAAATCTCACCAGCATCTCATACGTTTTCTCCCTTCCAGTGTCATAAAACTAAAAAGAGAAGATGGTCAAGATCCAAACATTAAGTTTTCTCAGATGGCGCCACATAACTGCTTCATATTTCTTTCGAGAACCGATAGATCAAAGAAATCAGTTCAGAGGTCAGAGCCAACTTGACCTTTATCCACCCAGATAACAAAATTAGTTGGCCTTGCGAACCAAAAATTGATCTTAGAGCGACAAAATAAATATTTGAACGACAACACAACACAAATAATTAACAAGAATTTTTTTAAATTTAAATGCTAATAGCACTATCTCCCAAATGTACAGTCGTCATCTGACCGTGGTTCAAAATTACGTAGTATTGTCCCCGAACCTTTCCCTTCGGGATTGATCCCGGACCGTCGTCAATAGCTAGTTGTGTTGCTCTAGTACGACGTTAATTAATTACCATAACCCAAATGTACAGTCGTAATGCTCCAATGCGACGTTTAATTAACTACCTACTTACCCAAATAGTACAGAATCGCGGTTGCCCAGTTGGAAGAACAACGGATTGCAAATGGAGTTGCGTATTCGAAACTCGGTTCACCAGACAGTCGTGTATGAGGGGCTAGTGCTCGTTAAATCTGTCGTGGCCCCAAATGTCCTCACGTTGGAGTGGTGTGACAATACCACGACATCTGACCGTGATTCAAAATAACGAGGTGTTGTCCTCGGATCTTTAAATTCGGGACGGATCCCAGATAGTCGCCAATAGCCCGTTGTGTTGCTCCAGTGCGATGTTAATTAACTATCTACCAACACCAAATAGTACAAAAACTGACCTTTATGCAGTACCGTAGCGTAACATTGACAACTGGGTATGCCAAGATCGGATCAAAAGCAAAACCCCAAATCCTTGTTTTTCTTTAGACAACCTTATAAGTTATAAGAGTACCAACTCCATTCCCCTGTGGAGCCGTCCTTGCCCAGTTGGTAGAATCTCGGATAAGAGAGAGAGAGAGCAACCGGAGGATTGTGAGTTCGGAACTCGATCCAACCAAAAACCGTCGACTGCGTGTGGGCTGGTGTACGTTTAATGTGCCCTGCCCTCAAATGTTCTAAGTTCGCGTGGTGTGGAAGTGCAGCCAACGAGCCAACTCAGGCGTGTTCATACTACAGTGGTTCAAAATTACGAAGTGCTATCTTCAGATCTTTCCATTCGAGATGGATACAAGGCCGTCGCCAAGTCTTGTTTGCTCCAGTGCGATATAAATTCCACTACGTAGTCGCGGAAAAAACGAACCACTCCTCATTCGAGCAATTTTAAAAGTAGAGAAAATTCAAAGATGGCGTTTGACAGGAACTAACGTTTTCAATGAATTCAATCCTTTTTTGACAGTATTCGGATCTCTTTTACACGGTTGTTGACAAGTACTCCCCAATGCTCTTCTCTTTGTATTCATCAGAGTGACGTAGAAGAGTCTGTCCAATAGAAGAGAGGAATATCTTTCAAATCCATTGGCCTTTATGACTGTAGAAGCAAGACGGGCACCGATGCAACAAGCTAATAATTCTAGCCTGGAATATACATTTTGTATAAAGGTACTACTCTACTTTTCCCTTGGATCAGGTGTACCGCTATTTTTCCTTCTTGAACTCTTCGAAGGAGTACGGCAGCCCCATATCCAGATTTACTAACATCGCAGAATGTATACAAACTTATTGACATCGGATTGGCAGATATCAAGGCACCTTGGAATTTTCACTTCCGATAGTAGTGGCAAATCAATAATCCAGTCTTTAAATCTCTTCTGCATTTCCTCAGGCAGCGTAGTATCCCAACCAATTTTGAGAATCCCATGTTTGTTGAACAAGAATCTTGGGGAATAGTGTGACAGGGCACAAAAACCCTAGAGGATCAAAATCTTACAGACCGCAGATAAGACATCTCTCCTGGTAACACTGGATTTCATTTCACCAACTGGTTTTAGATCGCAGATATTATCCTTGCCTTTATCCCACAGTAATCCAATAACTGGAATGGGATCTGTTTTATCTTGAAAATCATTGTGCTCCCACTCTCTTAGGTCGAAGCAAGCCTTATCCAACAATTGTCTTAACTCTTGGATAAACTTTTGTAACATTTCCTCACTTGATACAGAGGCCACACAATTTTATCTACGTAGAAAGATCTTTTTAATGTCTCGACCATCTCCTGGTTACTAGGTGAGCTTGATTCTAATAGATGATTTAATACAGCGCCTAACAGGAATGGGCTACAGGTGAGACCAAACACAACTCGTCGGTGTCTAAACACTTGCAATTGTCTTTTTTCAAAATCTTCCCACCACAAAAATCTGAGGAAGTTCCGATCTTCTTTCGTAATTGAGATTTACAGAAACGCTTTTCTGATGTCAGCCACAACTCCTATTTTATCTTTTCGAAACCTCATCAGTATAGGTGCTAATTCTTCTAAGAGATTCGGACCCTTTTCAAGGCAATCATTAAGGGAAGGTGAACCTTTTCCACATGAAGCATCGTACACGGGTCTGATTTTCGTTGTGGAATTCTCTTTAAATACACTTCGGTGTGGTAAGTAGTGGCATCGTTGTCCGAGCTCTTCTCTCTCGAAAGGTACCTCTTCAGTAATACCCAATTTTTCCCATTCTTTGAAGACCTCATCATAGCTACTAAGCTTTCCTTCCTGTTGAAGCTTTATGGCAATAGAAACACATCGTTTCTCAGCAATCTCCATATTTGGTTTTAGGTCTTTATTTTCTAACCACAGTAAGTGGATTTCGTAGCGTCCATTTTTGTCCACAGAGACGGTTTTCTCAAAGTAATCCAAAGCAGACTTTTCCAACTCCAGCTTGGATTTGGTTTCTATTGGATCTTTAACTCCTAAGGTGTCTAGATCCCAAAGATTTGTGATTGAGGCATTTTGAGATAAGAGGGATGTGACAGTTAGAGATGAACCATGAATTCTTTCGCCGGGTACTTTTCCCATAATTAACCAGCCCAGACTGGTTTCAACGGCTATCAGTCCACACTTGAGTTTGTGACTTTTCCCGGTAAAGAGTTCTCCGCAAATATCAGCTTCAATCAACAATTCAATAACTGGACGACCTTTCCATAATCCGCTATCCATATTTTCTTTTGTCTTAACTCCTTTTCCCATTGCCTTTTTTGAGTCTTGGTAATTTCCCACGTATCACAGTTTGGTCTAGAACTTGAATAGCGCAGTTGTCACTGTTGAAACTGCTCAAATTTATCTTGTACCGCTGATGCCTTTCTTTTTTCAGCGTTGTACCTCCAAATAAAGAATGAGTCAAATCCTCGGTTCCTATTGGCTCATATCCCATCTCATCGGCAGTTTTCTTCAAGATGTAAGATAGCTGTGAACCACTGTAGATAAGTGCTCCGTATAGTCCTACTTCCCCCTTTCTTGACTTGAGCTTTACCTTTAAATCTGAAGTAGAACTTCTGCTGAACAGCTGTGACTTGACAATGAATTTTGAATTTCCTCCTTTTTTGCTGTGTTTATAATTCCGTCTTTCTTTCGGTTTGATGGTATTTCTGGACACATTATAACCCAATGTCTTCGCCCACAAATCACGCATTTAACTTTCGATTTACAAGCCTTTGAATGATGCTAAAGCTTCAAACAAGTAAAACACGCCTTCTCTAATTATTTTCCGTTTTTCTTCCAGAGACATCCTTTGTGCTTGAAAAAATTCTTTGCTATCATGCGATTTACAGCAGAAAATACGGCTACTTTTCCTTTCTTCACTTGTAAATAAATCATTAGCAGTGCGTACGTATTCCTCGTTTTTCGGAAGCGATTTTTTCTTAGTCATTGATCGTTTAAGATCAAAACCTTCGATTGCCATTGAGATACGTTCCTCATTCTCTACTTCATTTCGAATAAATTTCATAATGTCGTTGAGACGATCTTTTGGAGCGTCTCCTAATTTTGGTTGTCTGCCAGACTCTGAGCAACTCCTCGGGAATGCACGACTCGACTAGAGGAAATAAAACTGCCTCAAGCATTTTCGTGGTTATACCCAATGATTCCAATACTCTTAACTGTGATTCAAGTTTATCATACAGAGATGATAGAGAAAACGAAGAATTTGAATTGGAATTCTTTATCACTAGTGTAAGTAATTCCTTGATGTAAAACTCCACCAAAATGTCCTCTTTCCCAAATCTGAATTTAAAACTTTCTATCACCTTAGGATAATTTTCAGCTGTAGCTGGACAACTTTGAACTAGTTTTCGGGCACGGGAATTCGGAACAGTACACTGTAATAGATATTGAAATTTATCACTTGGATCAACGTTCTTATCCTCGTCAATATTTTTAAACATTGACCAGAACGATAACCAGCCCTTGACACTTCCATCGTACTTTCCGAGTTCAATTTATGGAAGTTTGAACTTTCGGGCTTCTGTTTGTTGACATACATTTGAAACACTTTCGATTTCTTTAAATTGTTTGTTGAAATGGCCTTAATTTTATAAAAACTATTTTAATAGAGCTCAGTGGACTTACTTTCGTTTTCGAGCTCCTCATCTGTAGTTTCCTCAATTTCCAGCAAAAGTTCCAAAATTTCTTGATCCAGTCTTTGCAATTCTGAGAATTTCAAGTTTAAGTTTTCGAACTTTCCTCCAATTTCCAAAAGTTCATCTGCGTCCTCTGAGTCAATGCCTGCCATTATCTGGTTACGGTTACAAAGCCGTGTAAATGAGCTCCGTGCCACTATCCAATGCTTATGTGCATTATCTATTGCGAAAACGAAATTGAGTCAAAATATCACTAGCGTACCTTTAAAAATCACGTCCGTTGTCGCCACTTGTTGCGAGACTCTCCCTGAATCAAATTATTCAGTCGTTCTCTACAAAAATATACTTTATTTATCTGACTCCATAAATGGTACATACAGATATTCACACGGCTGCCTTAACAGACCTTTTTAGAAACGTAAACAGAGAATTTTGGCTTCTTGCCAAGAGCAGAACCATGTGATCTTTCACACTGTTGCCAATTTTAGGAAACAAAATAAGACAAAAATATGCCAATAACTAACATGCAAACGATAATACGAACTACTTTTAACACAGGGACTCACTGCATCAAATTCATGAGGTCTCTGTACTTCTCATTACTTATCTTGTTTTGTTTACTCTCAATTTTAGGATCGTCGCTGGCATAATAACCCTTTGTTCCTCTCTGATTTCTTTTAAATTCAACAGTTTTAAAGGTATCATCTGCGAAACTGGTATTATAGTACAACTTGATGTCTCCTTTGCGAAGTTGTAACCACACTGCATCTGATATCAAAAATGGTTTTTGTCTGTGTTTTTCCTCCATGAAACAAATGGAGCTTCTTTGCTCTTCAAGTAGAGAAAATCAAGAGTCTTCAACGCACATCCTTCTCACAACAAAGGGATTCTTTTTTTAACATGAAGCAATACAATTGGCTCAATCATTTGTGGTAAAAATAGTGTGGTTTTTTTAGTTGCTCTCTATCACACTATGCTTGCCATCTACTTCCATGTGGGTGTGTCCAGCAAGTAGGAACTTGTGGTTGACTTTTTTAGAGTAGAAACGTTTTCCAACAGCCATAGGTACATGAAAATCATTAATATTCCTGTTTTGGCCACTGCAATTATCTGTCCACACTGTTAAGTTTTCTGTAGGTCTATCAGGATTTCGAAGCTCTTCATTCGCCCATGTGAATAAACACACACACACACACACACACATGATGCTATTTCATACCAGATCATACACCAAGTTTTGTCAACGGTTGTGTTATAAATTGTAATATTTAATATCCAGAGTTTTCTTGAGTAAAACTGGGAGTTCTTCAAATCTGGCGTTGGAAAACATTTTGGAGATCAGACATAAAACGACTCTCAAACCTTGATTAGCAGTCTTTCAGTTATCTTATCTTTTTAATTCACACCTACATGAAGCTTCTTCCAGGTGGTTTCCTTTTTGTAATCTAAGTTCATTGAGTTTTTCATCATTTTTTCATTTTTAATTTCGCAGTCTAGTTTGTCGCAAACATCACAAGTGTCATTATCTGGTGAGTGGAAAGACAAATTGAAATCTTCATTGAAAACTTTGGAATAAACCCACTTTTTCTCTGGTTTAATTTTTTTTTCGCACTCATCTACATACGGTGGGTACATTATGGAAATGTTCAGATGATTGTCCAAATATTTATGTTTGGATCTTTCCCTGTTGTAGTGACTTTCATACACCGGAAACTTTGAAATATGGTTTTTGATCCGTTCTAAGCTATTACTCGGTAATTTATTTGCTGGGATATGTTTTCCCCTAAGGTCTGGCGTTACCAAACCAGACTCACTGGCTTTTTTTAAAGAAACTCTCATGAAGGTTTCAGAAACAGAAAGTGTATTCAGGAAAAAAGCTTTGCAAATGACTTCCTCCTTATTAAAGTTAAAAATAAATGTATGGCTCTCGGTTTTGTTTCATCTTGTGCCGTTTCTTTTCTGTTGTCTAACAGGCTCTGTTTTTATACATGAAAGTACAAACTGTCTTTTTGAGTGAATGGACTTACGTTTGTCGTAAATCATAAAAGGAGAATGTTTTAGACTTACGTTATGGCTTGATGCAAAATCAGATTCTACATGCAAAACTCTAATAACCTGAAAAGCGTCACTTTTGGACTCACGTTCGTCTGGTTCTGAAGTACAGAGTTTTGAGTTACATTAAATTTTCCTCATTATGGCGATTTTAGGGGGCAACCAAAAGTTTAAGAAACGTCTGACAAACCTCGGATAATAATTCTCGGATCGTTTGCACTTGCATAATAAATATAATAATGTAATTCTCCAATCGTTTTCACTTGCATAATTCGAGGATTGTTTGCACGCGCTGACAAATGCGTTTGAAATAGTGTTCAAATTTTAAATTCGGGTAACTATAACTACAATTAATCGCGATCTACGAATAGCGATTTCCAATGTGGAAATCCCTGAAATTGACAGCAACTTTAAAATGGAATATCTCTGGATATAAAGATAGTAGAGCCATGAAATTTCATATTTAGACTAATTTAACGATGCCGAATCTGATTAAAACATCAAAACATAATGTTTCCATTAGAAATTTTGATGTTTGTGCAAAATTTTATATGAAGACGGCTCCTTATGCAGAGTTTTTGCATTTGAATTTGTAGAGGACGTTATTCCCAATAGAATATCTTCGAATTTGCTCTACTATGAATAGTGCTCGAAATAAAGGGGGTGGGACCTAAGTTAAAAAGCAGCCCTAAAGGCACAGATGCGCTCAATCTTGGCAATTCTGGATGATCCAAACGCTGTCTTAAATCTAGATGTCTTTTCGATAAGCGGGAAAATTAGGTTACGTCACACTGGAGCAACACAACGGGCTATTGCCGGCTGTCCGGGATCCGTCCCAAATTTAGATCCGTCCAACACCTCGTTACTTTGAATCACGGTCAGATAACGAGATACTGTCGCACCACTCCAACGTGAGGACATTTGAGGCCACGACAGATTTAACGAGCACCAGCCCCATGTACACGATGTTTTTTGATTGGATAGTTTCGAACTCGCAACCCTCCGGTTCTCTTCCTATAAGTTACCGTGGCCCCAAAACCATTATAGATTTGTTCCAGATGCTGCAGAACTATGCATTCTTTTTTTCTAGTTCAAATTTCAAAATGACCAAATATGGCTCTGTGCCATAAAACCCCAACAAAAACAAATTTCAAAAACTTTAAGTTGTAGTCAATTAATTGCAACCAAAAGCATTACTCGATATTCTAAACTAGGAATCTATCAACAAAAATGTTCCTCCAATCTGTACAATATCAAGTGGATGGTCTAGCCATTCTGTCGATACTATTCTGTCCATCATTTCATTTTAATATCAAAATGTTTCAACTTAAGGTTCTACACACAATTTACAGAAATTTAGTTATTCTATTTCTCTACATTTAATAAAACTTCATTAAAAAGAATAGAACGTTTTATTGAACACTTATATAATACAGTCGAGGAAAAAACGAACCACCCCTTTATTTCGAGATATATTCATAGAACAAATTCAAGGATGTCATTCAATAGGGAATAACGTCCTCTACAAATTCAAACAAATTGCATAAGGGGAAATCTACATATCAAATTTTGCACAAGAAAATTTCCAATGGAAACGTTTTGATGTCTTAATCAGATTCTGCATCGTTAAATTAGTCTAAATATGAAATTTTATGACTTTCCTATCTTTATATCCGGAGATATTCAATGTTAAAATTCCCGTCAATTTCAGGGATCATCTCCACATTGAAAATCGCTATTCGTAGATCGAGATTAACTGTAGTTATAGCTACCCGAATTTCAAATTTCAACATTAATTCAAACATATTTGTCAGTGCGTGCAAACGATCCGAGAATTACTATCCGAAGTTTGTCAGACGTTTTTTTAAGCTTTTAGTTTCTTCCTAAAATCGTCACGAGGAAAATTTAACGTAACGCAAACACTAACCATTCGAATGAGCTGAAATTTTGAATAGTCATATTAGAAGTCTTGAATCGAGTCTCATCAAAACATAGTAGGGTCATTCCATGCAAAATGAGCAAATTGACTGTGGCTGACATATCACTGATTTTAATGAAAATTAGTCTTTATATACACTCATGTCCAAAATTATCTTCTTTACATGCATAAAATCAGGGATTTCTCAGAAACTGTGAACTATAATTTAATGAATTTGTGTGTAATGATACATAACATCATAACACATAAATACAAAGGAAAAAATTCAAAAGCACTGCATATGATATAAAACTGTAACATGAAACAATAAAAATGGCAATAATATGTGATAAGGAGGGTTCAGAAAAAAGAATAACTCAGAAAAAATTAAGGCTTATGAATTTAATATGGAATGTGATCTCCCCTGACGTGTACACACATATCACAACGTGTTTTAATGCTGGCAATAATGTTGTTAACCATAGTTTGGGGAATTAAGTTCCACTTCTTCAGCAATGCGGTCTTCAGGGCATTTACATCTCTAGGAGGAGGATGTCTCCGTGCAACTGCTTTTCCAAGGTAGTCCCATAAGTTCTCTATCGGGTTCAGATAAGGAGATTTTGCTGGCCACGGTATTCGCTCAATGGCTTCACTTTCAAGGAATTCGTCAACAAGGTTTCCTCGATGGGACGAGCATTATCGTCCATAAATAAAAAGTCAGATCCATATGCACCTCTGAAAAGTCTTACATAAGGTTCTAAGACCTCATCCCGATATCTCAGGCCGGTCACAGATCCGCTGTTGAAAACGTGTAGGGGTGTACGTCCATCGATCATTATTCCTCCCCATACCATCACACCTGCAGTACCGAAACGGTCACGTTGTATAACGTTCGAAGGAAGATTTCGCCGTTCCTGACTCCCGCCAGATATAAACACGTTTAGAATCAGATGTTAAACTAAACCTCGACTCATCAGTAAAGAGAACATGGGTCCATTGGTGTTCACTCCAGTTCTGATGCTCTTTGTACCAATTAAAACGATCCTATTGTTGTGAAGACAGTGAGACATATACCCTTGGCTTTCTGGCATAAAGGCCTTTTTCATTAAGGCTTCTGTATACAGTTTGCCGTGATACAACAGTTCAATGGCGGCTGCAACCTCCGAATTTAACTGCAGAGCAGTAGACTTCCTGTTACGACGGGGAGTTATTGCCAGATATCGATCTTGAGAAGCAGTTATTCGTTTACGACCTTGTCCAGGCCTCCTTACAACAGTTCCAGAGTTCTGAAATTGTTTCCATATTGTCACGAAACTGTCTGTCATGAAATATTCACACATCTCGCTGCTTCCATGATTGTCTGCCCTGCTTCTAAACGGCCGATAATTCGTCACTTCAGATTCTTCCAAATAATACTTCGGAGCCATAACAAGCCGTTTTGAGTCCTTACACACTGAAATCAAACGCTGTATTGCAGAAATTCATTTTGCGCAAAGCTCTTGATTCACATATTAGAAACCGTTTGATCACTTTTGATAGGATAATACTAATTAGGCTTGTCTTTCACACATTCCCAGCAAAAATGGATTACACCGATCGGATATTTCATGGAATATTATTTTTGGGTGTGTAAAGATAAATTTGGACGAGTGTAGATCATATGTAGTAATGAGCAACTGCAAAACATTAGGTTTCAGAAATCTATATTTTGTTAATTATTGACATGTAAAGAGTTCAAGGTCACGCCTATATTTCAATAAGTTATTGACACAGTTAAAATTTTATATTACATTCTTCAGAAAAAGGTCTTAGAAGTTAGAATATAATTTAACAGCCGTCATTGCTGAATCTGAGAGATCAACGAATATAGAAATTTTCCAATTTGCTACAAATTTCAAATTGCCCTGGTTAACTCTAGAAATGGAAAGACAATATTGAAAATTATTCTTAATGAAGAGCTTTTTATAACAAATAGCGTGGCGTTAATTTCGTGATTGTATTTCTATTCCTTAGTGAAGAAAAGACATTTAAAAAGTAAAATTAAAGAAAAGTGCGATTTTTCACTTTTTAAAATACATATTTACTGAAGGAGTGCTCCAAAAGCATCAAAACGCTTCAACATTATAGGTAAAGATGTCTATTATAGATCTAGATGTCTCTTATATGTAAGTTTTAATTTTGTATTTTGCGTATTTTCGGTCCAGGAATATTTTTAACTAGATGTAAATCTGACTTTTTACTGTAGCTGAAGCTTTTAATGGTAATTTGATGTTCTGATTTTATAATTTATTTCTTAACTTATATACAGGGTGAGTCTAAATTGTTTTTACAAAATAAGAGGGGTGATAGTACCCATTCAGACGAGCAATAATTACCATGGAACATAGGGTCGCATACCACTATGAGGCAGAAAAGAGTAAAAGTAGAATTTCAACATGAACTTACAAGTGTTGGGAAAGCGAATGAACGATACCAAAAGTTGCACAATCTGATTTATTGATCAGAGAAAAACTCACAGCAAGTGCTCAAAGTGGTGGCCACGCGTGTCGTTGCACAGTTCACACCCTCTCGAAGATTCCTGGTGTTATTTTTGTCTGCGGCAACACCGATTCTCGCAACGAGATCTTCAGCCGAGTCCAAAGGCGTCTGGTACACTAAAGATTTCATGTGCCCCCAGAAAAGTCCAGTGGGTTGAGGTCCGGTGAGCGAGGAGGCCAAGCCACAGGTCCGATCCATCGTGCGCTACCGACCAGGCCATCTTGCTTAGGAGATGCTATGTAGGCTGGTACAAAACGACGTCAGAGGCGATGACTTGTTCATGCTCGACTTTACTTTCCTGCCTCTCAGAGTGGAACGCGACCCTATGTTCCATGGTAATTATTGCTAGTCTGGATGGGTACTATCACCCCTCTTACTTTGTAAAACAATTTAGACTCACCCTGTATATATATAAATAAATTAGTATTTCATTTTAATCGCGCAATATGCATAGAAAGGAAAGGGAATGCTATGATTAACGATAATGAACATTGCGCCATGGCGATGGTTATGGTAACCTGTCGTAGGTCTATCCAGTCATTTGGCAATGAAACTTTCAGTCGCCAATTGATGGGAAATAACATTTTTTGTATATTAGATTGTTATCGTTAGTTTGGGACTCAAAATACAATCCTGAAGTTTTTACAAGACATTAAACCATATTCCTCTAAAATAGTTTTTGTAAAAGCTTTCCTTCATTTGATTTTTATGCCCATTTTAAGTGGAGGTAGGTATTTTAATTTTCCTTGGCTGTTTTGAAGATGAAGGAAATGAAAGCAGACTTCCAAACTTCAGCAAGTTTCATCATACTTAACACTAAGTGGCACGAATTTCAACGATGCCTAAATTGCTTCAACCCATAAACCTTTAATTCTATCAAAATCGACTATTTTCCATTTTTCGCTTGTATATTATGTATAAAATTGTTAGTTCCAAATATTTTCAGATTACAAAATCTGAAATATTGTTGACTACGATTAGTTTTTGAGAAACAGATCTTCAAGCATGCAACATTAAGTGATTTCACAACTGCTCTCCAAAGTTGCAAGTCCTTAAAATGTCCGAAACTTGTAAAATATTTTGGATATCGTTATTTAATGCAAACTAAACCCATACCAAATAAAATTAGTCACCATACGGCCACAGGTTTTCCTGATTTTTGCTCATTTCACATAGAATGGCCCAGTAAGGTTCCAATTCATAATTTTTTTTTCAAACATTAATTAAAAAATTATTGCATACTAAAAATTATTTTTGAAAACATGAAGTTAATTTTGTTTGGGTCGTTTAACAGTAAAATGGTACAAAATACCAGCGCTATAAATATTATTTATATCCATAAGTCTATGAAACTATTCTTGTACTCTTAACTTCGAAATGTCAAGACCAAATGACTTGAAATTTGGTACCTGAAGTTAAATTTTTAAGATTCGAAATTATGAAGTTGGTGCTCAATTTTATAAGACCTTAAGCAATTGAATTTATAGAAGACATTAGTTGCTGTTAAACACAATCTTTGAATTTTCTGTTAAAATTACTCGAATGAAGAGGGGTGGTTCATTTTTTTCGCAACTGTATGACATACCTTTCGTAAAACAAAATCGCAAGTCAATTAAAAATTGTGAAGAATCATGCAGAATTCATATCGTGAAATGTAACCCAAGAGCTTTCAATGATTTTGCAAGATGAAAAAGTAATATTCTACACTTTTAAGTGAATTTTTAATTAAATCAGTTAGAGAATTAAATTCTATAAAAAGCAGTATATAATAACTTTAATATGAATTTTAAGATGTGGGTTCGGCCCTTTCAATATGTGTACATATGGTGAAAGGTGAGCTGTCATTTTAAAGGAGAGCAAAATCTGCAGTACAGCATCTGTAGTTATTTTGGAAAGGAACAATGGGACAGTACAAATGTTGTACCACCCATTGTTTAAAAGTTTATTGGTAATCATTCAGACTGCAAAACAGATACCACTGTAAAATCATTAACATCCAAGAGTGATATTTTATAAATAATTTATTTTCAAATATACAAAAGGCGATACTGATAGTGAACATAAATACAATACACTAAATACAGATGCTGTAATTTTTTTGAGCTCTTATAGAACTGTACATTAGGTGATTAAATATTATTGCAACTTTCTTTGCATGATACAAAAGTTTTCTACAATATATTTCATTCAAAATGGTTATTGCAAGACAGTTTCTGGATAAGCATAACAGCAATGAGAATGGTACTCAGATTCAAATAATTACAACTCCCGATATTACATGTGTGAAACTTTTATGGAAATTCATTTTTACGAAGTCCATTATGCATTAGTCTACATAGTAGGTAAAGTAATCAGGTAACAATGTTTGAGATGATGGATGCTCCTATGCTTGAAAATGTGACAATGAGCTATCAGTAGTCTGGGGTACATTCAATGATAATTTAATTCTCTATTTTGAATTGTACAGCTAGAGTTCATCATGGGTATCAGACTGAAAAATAAGAAAGACCAGATTAACTAAATGACAAAATTATTCATTTTCACAAAAAAATCTTTCAATTCCACAGCTATGGCCTAACAGTCCAACCATGCAGGTATTAAATAAATTTCTATCAAATGGAAAATTACAGTACTTCTGCTTAATCATGCACTATCACACTTTAATGTGTTGAAGACAAATTAAAAACTCATTAAAAGGTTAACTTTACATGTTTACTATTTTGAAAGCTAAATACTAAAAAATAGATTTATACTACTTAAAACTTTAAGTGTAACATGTTGAGGTAAGCATAATTTTCATGAAAGCTAAGGAAACCTAGGATTTGGTTTGTTGGGGTTTTATGGCACAAAGGCCATGCAGGTCTTAAGGGGATACCAAGATTTTAGATATCAGGCTTGCTTTTATTCTTCATTCAGCACATTTTATCAAACTGTCACAAGTAATATATTATTGTATTATAATTTTACTATTAGTCCAGCATCTTGGCAAATTAGTAGCCTACTTCGAAGACACTTTTCGTAACCATACTTGTTACAGAACTTGTTTACATGCAAATACGGTACTAATATGCAGTCTTGCAAAATTTTATTGTCTACCTTAAAATTAGCTTAATTTGTAGACTACTTTGCTCTATTCTTCATAGGCTCTTTAAAAATAAGCAGATTCAAAATTAGATTCATTTAAGGCATGATGTATTTCAATTTTTCCAGGTGCAACATTAGAATACAAATGTTTAGCACTTGTACTTTTATAAAATAAGTGTCAATTATCTTAAGCAAAACACGTTGCAACATTTTACACAAGCTGTAACTCAATTAAATACTACTTAAACCTGAATATTTATGAAAGTAACATTTAAATTTCTCATATCTTCATAAATTGTCAAAGAAAACAATAGATACATCCCAGTTTCAAATATTTGTAGTACAAACCTCTATTGATTCCTCTGTTGCATCAGCAGCATCTCTTTCTTCCAACTCATTATCATCTTCATCTTCGTCATCATCGGCTTTTGATTCTTCGGCTGTTTTACGTTCTTCTTCATCTTGTTTTTCTTTCATCTTTTTCTCAGCTTCCTAAGATAGTTTAAATACACTTTAAAACCATCCTTTTCCCACATATCGAAAATACAACACTTAAGAACGGTCAAAATTTAAATAATTCCAGGCACTCTCAAATAATTTATTGAAACTACAACAGAATCTTTCAGTGCAATCATCTATTGAGTTTGCCGAGGACAGCTCACTTAACAATTTATATTTTAAAGGGTCTGAAATGTGAAACACACAAAATTTTTAGCATTCATTTTATTGGCTTTTATACTAATTTTTAAGTATAATCCAAATATATATATAAGCTGTCCATAAGCAATGAAACATGAAATTTTGAACAAAACCTGGTCCACATTTGAACTGATCCCATAAAGTGAATTTCTTAAAGGCAGAATAGGTCTAAGTAGCATGAATTGTTACCTGTCAATTCATTCCAGCTATATTTAAAGTTACATTAATATTACTTGACATTTCTGATTCAAGTTTCAGTTAAACTTGGCAGTTCCAAAATAGAGTTAAAAGGAATTACAGGATTGATTTAATTTAATTAGCAACAGATGCTTTTTGTTTTATTTAACTTCATAGTTACAGGTTATGTGCAGGCATAGCTTAATCACAATTCCAATCTTTTGGTTAGGATATTTAGAAAGATAATTTTAACCAAATTACATTACTTTTCTAACTATTTATTCAACGTTATCAGATTTAATTCACTTTTAAATACATGGCTATTGAGTAAGCACTGTACTCACAATTTGCCTATAAATCGCCATGTTATAGGCAAAATATAACACTAAATGCATTTTTGTAATTCTGTCAGAATGGTTATTTTAGTGATATAGCACTTTTGTCACAAAATTAGCCAGGTGTGATAAAAAGTAGTCAAGGAGAAAGGCTTAAATTATGTCATGTAGTTTCTTGCACACAAAACTATACAATAGCATTCATTCCTTAATTTATGGATGTTTTCTTGTAGGATAGAATTGTAGGAATGAATATTAGTTTATAGTTACCTTGATAGCACCCCAGGTATCACGTCCATGTTTCTCAGCTTCACTTTCATCATCAGTTATTAAAATGTTATCAAAAATAGTTCCCGATTTAACCTACAAATATTATTCAAATTATATAAATGAACATAAAATTAGAACAGGCAGTTACAAATTATTAAACACAGGAAAACTGATCAACTAGTAGTTTTTAGATAATAAACAATGCAAATACTTACTTGCCAGAGATCGAATCCGATACCACACACCTCATCGTATTTGTAAAGATTTGAATCTGGAGTATACTCAGGATTATCAATTTCAGGATGAATCCAAGGTCCTTTATAATTTGGATTGTCAAGAAGTCTAGGTTTCCATTCACCTTTATAAGAAGGATTATTAACATGAGGAGGTTCCCATTCACCATCCATTTCATCATCCCAATCTTCAGGCTTGACAGCATCAGGATCTGGTACATATTCAGGTTGATCCCAGTCCTAAGATACCAAATTTATTATAAATCAGCCTATTTTTCAGAGCTTGTATATATTAGATCAATTGTTCTTTTAACATAATTAGATTACAACAATGACATTTAATCTGATCAGATTTTTTATGCTCAATGTTTGTGAGTAACATACATCATTTAACTTTCATACATAATAAATCTACAGAAGCACTTCTATCATTCTTGAAGTTGTAACAAGGAAGTTTGAATTAATCTTAATATACTTAAATAAAACATTGTTACTGTTAATATTGGGAATAAAAATGAAGTTAAAACTTAATTTCAGAGCTCAAGTTCAATGTAGAAATAAATAATATGCAGTACTTTCAATTTCATGACAAACCTTGGTCCTAGCGATTGCAAAGACGGATAACATCAGCGAAGTTTCATCACACGAATAAATTTTAATTCTGTGGTAATCTCAACTACAATCCCAAAACTATAGAATTCTTAGCTAGAATACTGAAGTACAGAATACAGTATGATCCATTTTGTTTTGTTGATGACCTGCCTCACCTTCCTTTGCAAAAAGCTAGGTACTGAACGTGTTAATCCTCAAACAAGTGTTAAAACTCCGGTTTTGGAGGATTAAAATTTAGTACTGAAACTTGTTTAAATTTCGAATTTCCATTGTGAAAATGGCATCTGATACTTGAGATAATCATTTATCCAAGGTTTAACTTGAACTATGTATACTACAGATAGTGCCGATTGCCTACTAATCAGAGAAACAGCCAAGACACTTGTGAAATATATAGCAGCACAATAGTCTAATAAACCTCATTTTTATAGCAACTTCGGTTGTTCAGTACAAAATAAATTGGCTAAAACACAAAACGTGCTAATTAAGTATGGAAGAAACATTAAACTCGCCAAGAAATATAAACTGATAATTAAAAAAGTGAATATTTTCTTAACATGAAATTTCAATTTCCAACATTGATGTCTGGACAATTTAGAGTAATAAATGCTGCACAATTAAAATGAAATATTTTGCACATTCAATGTAAATTTAATCATAAACCCATCCATATTAAAATAAAACTTGATAACTACTTTGATACTAGACAATTTCTCGAATTCCAGAAAGTCAGTCTTAAAAATCTAATAAAATATAAATGATTCCACTCCATTTTTTTCCAAGTCTCTTGTACCATTATATGGTCTCTAAGTTTCTCTTATCATGTATTTTTTAGTTCTGCAGCTTTCTTGGATACTTAATACTGATAGAACCAACTATTCTCTGAACATATAATTCAACCACGATATAAATTTTTAATATTTCAATTACTGCAAGCTTTTGATAGACAACTGGGCTGTTGTGATAGTTACTCACTTCTGGCTTTTTGTCATCAGGATCTTCAATTTTAGGGTTATCATCCCAATCTTCAGGTTTCTTTGCTTCTGGATCCTTAATTTTCTTTGGTGGTAAGAAATCCCAATCTTTTTCAAGATCTCCACTTTCAACCTTCTCATTATCAATTTTGACAACATATGTATTATCAGGCTTTATTATTAATGTGTATAAATGTGTAAAAACATCATCCTAAAGAATAAAAGGAGATATAGTTAGTTCAAATTTGAATTTTAAAAATATTAGATAAATAAATTAAATAAAAATTTTCCAATACCTTGCATCTGATTTCTTTATTAATAAGAAGATTTTTTCCTTTGTAGTTAAAGATCACATGCACTTTCTTAATGCCAGGTCCACAAATATCAGGTCCTATAAAAGAATTTATGTAACTGCAAATATACCACATGCAAACAAATTGAAATTAAATGTTAATTCATATGAACTTGACAATAAACAATGAACTTAAAAATAAACAGACTCCGCAGGAGCATTTATTTTCAAGGGATAGGATATATTCCCAAGACAAAAATAAAGCCTGACACAATGTTTTGGTTTGCTTTTTGGATTTGTCAGGCACAAAGGTTAGGCATAGCCAAGTTGCAGCAAACACATGACAACAGAAACCAACAAAAAAAAATTTCAATGTTTATAAAACCTTGTAGTGAAATCTAAAAAAAAATTGAGTAAAACAGTAAAATTCTTAAATTAAAGTGAAGGATAAGACCAAAATCATATACCACTGAAAACCTTACTAAGAGAATAACCAAAATAAGGTACCTCTATCTAATTCAAGTATAATTTAAAAGGTGATGTATTAGAAATGTGACAAAAAGCCTGAGTAACGAAGTGATGAATGTGGAAGTTCTAACAAGCCTAATAAAATAGGCCCAAGGACATGTTAAAACTTTTGATAAAAACATTTAATACTTATGCAATAAGTTAAAATATGATTAAAAAAATTGAAATTACTAAGAGGTTACCATTTTAGTAATGAAATTAAGACAAAGTCTTCTATATTTAAAGCAATCCACAATGATTAACAAGTTCAAGAAAGTAAAGTAAATTATTTTTTAAAGGCAAAATTTTCTTGAACTAGACAGGAACAGGTATGCTAAGAGATTCAGTAAATCCATGATTTATCAGACATAAACATAATAGCTCCAATCACCCAGTTATGCAAGCTTGTGTTCTAGGAGCTACTCAAATTCTTTTTGTCGCCAAGTCACTGCCAAATAACAATGGGCAGAAAAGTATTCCGCATTGTAACGCAGATAATAAATATACGAATTTTCGGATTGTTATAAGGCATCAACTTGGTAATTTTAAGCTACAGTACCTTTGTTTTTCATGACTGCGGCAAGGATCCATGCTACCAAAATTCACACTAAGATAACTTGGAGCATTACATAACAAAAATGGGCAAAGATGTCGAATCCGGGGCATGTTTGTCGCCAAATCAAGATGGTGTCCAAAGCCAGTATTGTTGGTTAAAAAACAGGCGATACATCGCTAGTGCCCCGGATTCGACATCTCCACCCAAAAATGGAGTAACTACTTTATAAAAAAACAATAAAGCTATCAATCTAAAATAAAAACATTAATTTAAAGTAACAATGATGCAAACTTACCAAACATAACTAGGTATGGCGTCTCTCCATGGAGATATTTAGGATCTAGACTGCAGTCAAATACTTTGAGGTAGCCTCCACCACAATCTATACTTTGTTCGTGTTTGACAGTGAATTGAAAGACAAGAGTTTTTCCTTTGTTGCTAAAGGAGTCAAATTTTGTTGATAATCCA
Source organism: Meta bourneti (assembly GCA_933210815.1). Classification (NCBI taxonomy): domain Eukaryota; kingdom Metazoa; phylum Arthropoda; class Arachnida; order Araneae; family Tetragnathidae; genus Meta; species Meta bourneti. The sequence continues at coordinate 40,831,800 of OW119933.1, read as the reverse complement.
TAAAATCTAGCATCCTGAGAAGTTTGAATACCTGAAACACATAAATAGACATGCTTGGTATCAATTATCAATACACCTTCAAAGTCAAAGAAATCATAGCTAAACATAAGTTAATACTGAACTATGTTTAATATATATTTTTTAGTGCTTTATTTATTTCACATAAAAATGAATATAAAATTCACTAGTTTAATAAAGTATTCATAGAATTGTTCTGTTTTTCTTTCGTAATAACAAAAAGAACACAGAAATTTTGCAACTGAATAACTGTCTATAGACCCCCAATCCATTTGGCGACTTTTTTTGTCGCCAACCCTGACCGTTACTTTGCGACATTTTTTAACAGACGTATTACAAAAAATGTACATAAGTTGAATATAAGTTATTCTAATCTTTTAACAGATTTCACTGTAAATGAGGGTTTCCTGTTTAAACGGGGCTGCCAGTCGTGAACTGAACCCTCAGTCGCACCCCATTCGATTTTTTTGTAAAATGGAAAATGAAATTTCAAAGCAACCATTATAGGAACCCTGGCGCTTTTTATGTGCAAAGAAATTGCACAATCGCCATAATAAATAATGTAAATCTTGATTATATATAAAAATACAGTTATCACAGTCAATATATAAGTCTGGGTTAAATATGTCTATATATACATAGCGTAGGGACGCTGTAGGGTTGCTAGAATGGAGTGGAAAAAGTGGGAGGTTACCAAAAGCAACAAATCGTAATTGAAGGTTGGCGACAAAAAAAGTCGCCAAATGGATTAGGGGGTCTATACTGCAGCTGTTCCTAACTGTCTAATTTCAAAAAGATGTCTCCAATGAAAATAGTAAGGAAAGCAAAACTTTTCCACTGGAATAAAAAAAATATTGCAAGAAACGCTGAATATGGAAAAGAATGATAAATATAATGTACAATGCCAATTGAGGGACAAAATTGGGAAAACTGAACCTCTATCAATATTCATATCCTTAAAGGTAAACAAATGCATGTTTTAGTTCGAATTGACAAACCAACAAACATTAGCAAGAGAGCATTATAAGGTAATGCAGCTTTTTACATTGATAATTCTCGGTAATGTAACAATGAAATTTACAAGTACATGAAATGTTCACATTGGCAGCCTCAAATCATTCTCAAAACTGCCATGATAAAGCAAAATAACATCCTAGGAAGAATACACATCCTGTACAGTACGCAGCATGACTGATCAAATTTTGCACGTATCAAATCCAACTTATTGCCACATAAGGTTGCAACCACTCTAATATTCTCTATACCTGGAACATGATTACAGCAACTATTGGAACCTTACTAGTATATTTTGCATTTTTAAGTTTTTTACTACCTAGCTTTTGGATTGGATGCTTGGGTTTTATGACCAAGGTCCAAAAGTGGACAAGGTGCAGACTTAGCTTTTAGACCTAGTAATAATTTTTGGGAAGCCCAAGTTATCAGAATATTTTCGCTTTTCTAATCTAAATTTCAAATCATTCTTCTAACCATCTGTAAATTAAAATAATCTATACTGTGAAATCCATAACCAAGTCTTTAAAAAGAAAAAAGCACCTTAAATGAAATCAATCTAAGCCCTAGTCATTAATTTCACTGTATTTATAATAGATGGGCTATTATTCCAGTAGAAGTTATTATAAAATAAATTAGTAACAATTACCTACAAATATTAAGTCATCAATACATATTAAAAAGTAACTTTTAAAAGAACATTAAAAAATTAAATCACATTTTAAAATATTTTTTTTCCCAATTTGATGAGAATAAAAGTTGAAATTACAAATAGTATGAGCAAATACTAACCTTAATTCCAATTTCTAAATTAGTGAACAATTATTAACCATGGAAACTTAAGTTTTTCGCCAATCCAGTTAGCAGAACTATTAATGAAGCTGCTAATCTTAGCAATTTATAACTATTATGGCAACAGAAATAATGTGTAACTAATAAAATAACTTCTACCCTTTCGTGTATATTTAAAATACAAGAAATTATAAAATATTGACAAAATTTCATTTTTAGAAAGACTTACCGTTACTTATTTCAGGATCACCATAGAATTTACCAGGAGTTAGAATGAAGTTTCCCCATTCTTTACCAGCATGTTCAGATGGAGTCCACTGTTCCTCCCATTTTTCTAAGATAAAAAACAAAAAAGGCTGAAATTTGAATATAAATATTCAGTCAATGTTTCAGAAGTGGTTTTTTAACTGCCAGGAGCTCAAGTTTTTACGATAAGTATTGAAACTAATGATTAAATGATGGTCCAAAAAGGCTTGGAGGCTCTGGCCAATTACTAAAAATTATGTAATATCTCTCAGCACAAATGTGTACAATCACTCAATTATTCAGTATGAATTTGGCCCAATCACTTGTTAGTTTAAAACACTACAAATAAACTAAGAATCACTCTAATTGTGATAAATGATCCAAATCAATAACACTCATGCATATCATTCAGAACTAAAAATTCTTGCACTGGTCTAAAGCAGATTGCCTGAAAACGGATTAATGCTGCCTCATAGTACAAGACCCAGTTGGATTATTCATGGTTCATATCCAACTTCAAACAAAGTGTCTCCAAATACAATTTTCACTAGCAGCAAAATGTAACCATAAAATAACACTGCAATTTACAAAAAAAAAATTTCACAAATGAATAACAATTTAATTATAATTTCACTTATAATATGGAGTATTAGTGAATCCAGTAAACCACTTATTCAAGTTTACAAACTAAAATTTTTCATTCCTAAAAAATTGATAAAATTTTAGTTTATAGAAATGTACATTTTGGAGGTGGGATTAACACCGAATCTGTAAATAGTAAAACTTCAAACAATCTAATTTTAAAAAATAGGAAATCTTAAATTCTAGACACTTTTAAATTGCAACCCATTTTAGTTTTAAAAAGTGCTGATGTAACCAATTTTGAACCGATAATTCTCCCTTTTCGGCCTTACCGGCTTTTAAATTTTTTGGCCACATCAATTCGATTTACTACTACCAACAGCAAAGATAATCTACTTTTCTTTTTCAGTTGCCTTCAGAAATAACATTTTCTCCACGGTTCCAATTTTAAATGTCTTGTCCAATAAAAACACTTTTACAAATCGAATAACAGACGTCAGCAATAAAATCGAGCAAACGACATATTTAACTAAAATAAGTGTATTAAACTTACCGCCGTCTGAAAATTCTTCTTTGAAATAAACTTCCCCAGATACTAGCAAATATAATAATTGAAAAGCAAATAGAGTCCTCCACATAGCTCTTGAAGTGAATGGATATATAAAACAGTCTAATTTCATCCCGCACACTGCAAGATTCAGAAACTATTTCAGTCAGTAAATTTCCGGAGTTCTGAAGAAAGTTAGCCTTAGGTTGACATGTGCTACAATGGACAGATGGAAATTTTTCATTGGGTGACGGAAGGAACCTATCACAGCAGACCACCTGGATTGTAAACGTTGCCAGATACGTAGAGAGGGGTGCAACGATCGACTGGGTGTGTACACATCCAACTGGGTGCGTACACATCCAGTCGAACCACGTGTGCATTCGTAAATCCGAAACCATCGCATTTTTAGAGTAGTTGAACTTACGTCACACTGGAGCAACACAATGGGCTATTGGCAACGGTTCGCATTTTTAGGTCGAAGAGCAAAATCTCAAATTTTTTAACTGAAGAATGAAAATTTATATAAAAAAAGAGGAGCTGCAATAAAAAAAGTTTATTATTATTATTTGCATTATTTGTTTTTTTTTTGTTTTACAAGATAGGTGGTTGAATTTACGTCGCACTGGAGCAACACACGACGTTTCTGTTTTACAAAGCCTCGTTGTCGTGATGTGGAAGTTTGGAGAGTGGGGTGCCAGCTCAGTTGTTGTTCTCGTCATCGGACCGTGGTTCCAAATTACGAGGCGTCCTTGGATCTTTTCCTTCGGGATCGATCCCGAACCGTGGCCAATAACCCAATGCGTTGCTCCACGTTAATTAGCTACCGACCTAAATGCTCTTACATGATACATGTGGGAGAAACCTTAAAATATAGTTTATCGCCGCTTTGGCAATGTTTCGATTTGAATTGATGTTGACCAACCATGATATTAAAATGATGGAGCACATGGCCACGAAGCGGCCTTAATCTCCGCTGATGACAAAATTGGTGATCCATGAAAATTGGAAGTTGCCATAAATTTAAGAATAAAATGGGAAAAAATTTAAAAAAATACTTAATCAAATAATAAAGGAGTGCTTAGCAATTTATAATTTTTATTTGGAGTGTAAAATAAAAGTGCCTGAGTTTAAATTAATTTAAGGTTTAAAATTGAATTTTTAAGTTTAAGTTATTGTTGCAGGATCTCATTCTTCCAAAAAAGGGTTCTTCTGAGTCTGCTCTTATTTTGAGGAAGAACGTTAAGAGCCTTCCGAATGTAGTATGTGTGTGTGTGTGTATCTACATTTCTGTAAAATCATTGGGCTTTGGAGATTTGCCTTAGATAGGTATTCTGGATGGTTTCGAATTGTTGGAAATATGATTCGCAAGCTGTCTCCATATTAGGCAGGCACATGTAATGGCAGGCCGAACAAAGTAGAGATATATGAGAATCTTGTTGTGTCGGAAAAAAGTGCTGAATTTCGAGATGTAAGTGGGTACATGATTCGGGAAATTTTCGTAAACTTATTGCGTATGTATGTGTGTGTGGATTCCAATTAAGGTGAGAGGCCAGTATGACACACCTAGGTATTTAGTATGTGTAGACCAGGTAATGTTTTGTCCATGTAGTTTGAGTTGTGGTATCTGTGTGAAACATGATTGCCGCTGTTTTGTCAACATTAAGTTGGATTTTCCATTTAACTAGCCAAGATTCAAGGTAATAGATATGAAGTTTAAGATCATGAATGAGGGTTATAGCTTTACTGTGTTGAGCCAATATGACAGAGTCATCTGTGAACATGGCTAATTTTGGGGGCGTCTGCTTGTGGAAGATCATTCATGAATAAAATAGAACGGTCCGAGTTTTGATAACTGTGGGACTCCAGCGAGAATAACTCTTTTAGAGGTGGACATTTTATTAATTTCAACAAGTCTATTGGATAGGGATATAATTAGATGGATAATTATGTCTGGGAAATAAAGAGTTTAATGAGTTTATAGATTAGACCACGAATCCAGACTTTGTCAAATGCTTTTGCAATATCAAGGAATAACGCTCTTGTATATTTTTTCTTACGGTAGTGTCTTCCTGAGTGTATTTATGCGGTGACTCTCAATAGCTGGTGGTCTGTGAGGAAATTGGAGGTGAAGCCGAATTCTGCATCGGTGATTTTGCTAAGGGTGGGAGAGTAATGATCCAGAGGGGGTAATTGGGGTTCAATTGGTGACAGTCAGTGTTGTATTGAGACCTCGTTAGGGATTTTAATGCAAAAAAGAAGGCTTTTTTGGTGTGTAATCTCTACACAGTGGCGTAGCTAAGAGAAGGCCATAGCTATTAGGGGGGAGTTAGGTGATTTTCCTGGTTTTAGTATTGGTATAATACTTGTTTTCCAGGGGACCAATCAACTATCATATACCAATTCGGAATTTATTCCATTTTTATTGGCGAAGTATTGATATCGAATTTGAAAAACAAGTCAAGTGACGTCATGTTCAGAATACGTACAGGAAACACGTATCGCTGCAGAAAAACTACCTTCACCTATATTTTGCTTTGACAGAAAATGCCTCTCATAGGAAACGTACAGTTGCGGGAAGATTACAATTAACGCTATAAATATCTCCATAAATTCGCATGAATTAAATTTGCCCTAGAAACCGTCTTCATATTAAATTGCGCACAAACTTCTCTATTCCAAAACCAACACGAAAAAAAACTAGGTCAACACCTGAGCTTGCACCCCACTCTACAAACTTCCACACCACGCCAACGTGAGGGCATTTGAGGCCACGACAGATTTAACGTTCACCAGCCCCAACGTACACGATGGTCTTTGGTTGGATCGAGGCACGAGCTGTCACGGTGCATGTGTTGAGATTAGAAGGACAGAGGCGAATTTCCAACAATTCTCAACTATCATTGACTTCACATTATCAGTACTTTTCGTCCTTTGCTTTCCCCGAAATAGGCTTTTAGTCACTGCTTGATAAAGTTTTCTTGAATCCAATCGGGTTTGCAACAAGCAACTGGATTTCATCATTAGCTATTTGAGAAATAACTGTTGTGTCATCGAGATTAGATTTAAACAGCGCATTCACAAGAGAAACCGTACGCGTTAGATAAATCAACTGAGAGTGAATAGATGGCTCTCAGGCCCTCAGACCAGATATGGCCCTCCAATTATTTTTTAGCAGGCCCGCAATCTAGATACAACACCTCAAAATATTTTTATTAGACCCATAGAGCAGATGCGGCCTTTCGAATAGGTTTAACCGGGACGCAGTCCAGATACTGCTTTCCGGACAGGTCTAACCAGTCTTCAAACCCGATATTTGTAAAAAAAAAATTTTCAGTTCCGCATTTGGATTTGGAGCTTTAATAGATGGTGCAGTTTGTTCGCTTCCGGACCATGCGCCATAAAATCCCGAATCTCCAATCCTGGCCCGCAGACTAGACCTCTGGACAGGTTTTCTCAGCCCGCTTCTCTAGGTTGTTAACTCTTAGGGGACCAACCTATCCATCCCCTTAAATACTTTTGACGTGAATACGTCTTTAAAATCGGTCCGGGAGTCTAAGACTCATGCATGGAGGTCATCGGCAGAAACTTGCGCGTCACGAAAAGTGTTGATATCTTAAAGCCCCGTAAATCCAGGGGAATCAACCTATGGGAATAAATGACCTACCTTCGTGTAGAGGAAGGTAGGCCGCGTCGACCAGGTTGGCCACTAATCCACTTCCCCTCTGACCTTTATTCCGCTTGGTGGGGGAAATGAGTCACATTTCGGGCATACGCTGGCCTGTTTAACCGCTATAACTTCAGTTCTAATCGATGGGTCGTGGCGAGTGCGTGCTTAAATTGAAGAGAACGACGAGTCTACAATTCCAATTGACTAGTTGACTGTTTAAACCATTTGTGTGAAAATTGTGTGCAGTAAAAAGTGAAGATTTGTCGAAGATTTCACTATGAAGCCAAAATATCACACTAAAGTTCAATTGTGGCACAGGAAACGTAAACAGGTTGAAAGATCAGTTCAAGACGAACAAAATGATACCAAGAAGTCTAAACCTATGACAAGTGCTGGGAGATCTAGAGCTTACCGAAGACGCCAGAAGGAGCAAGCCGAACAGGCGCGCATAGGACCATTTAACGAGCTGCCACCGGCTGAGCATATGAACGTTGATAATGACGACTTGCCTGCTGTAAACCCAATTACCAGTAAAGAAGACAATACAGCAGTTCGTAGTAAAGTATTCACGAACGAAACCTTATAAGACTGACGAATTTACTGCGGATACTCCCTCACATAATTTATCTGCCAATATTTTCTTATTCGTGGCACTTTTTTCGAATTTCGCTACCATTAAGGGAAAGATGACTAATTTGATAAGATATTTATCACTAAATTTGTTTCAAAGGCGAATACGTTTTTCTTGATAATTCCGTTTTGTGGCACGTGCAATAATAAAAGAACTTGTTTTAAAATGTAATGTCTTCAGTACTGATAAAGCAAAGGTAACCTATTACCATTGCATTGTCAAATTGATTTACCATTTTTTAAATGGTAAATTAATTTGACAGCTTTTTTCTAAAGAAAATCATTGTTTTAAACAAACTTGCCCTATATAAGTTGCTTAAATATAGCTTCAATTCTTAAAATAAGCCACCTTGGCCATCTGTCACTAACAAAGAATTTGTAATATTTCATAAGTCCTAGTTCGGATATTTTTAACATTAACGTTCTTTCAATAATGGCAAAAATCCACTTAAAATTTGCTTTATTCTAACTTACATGCCGCTTTAAACAAATACTTTGCGGTGGTGTTGCGTGTGATGAAAAGGCATTACAATTTATTAAAATAATAAATATTTAAAACAGAAAACAAAATAAAATTTGGCGGGAAAAAGGCCTAAAGATATAAATTCGGGATTCTTTTTTATCTCTTAATCTCGCACAGTTGCCATAACTTACAACCAAAAATTAGAAAGAATTTAAAAATACAAAATTAATTCGGAGCGAAAGAAATATCACTGTGCGTGGCAAACGAACACGAATTTCCGTTTTGTTGCAAAATATCGTCCGTCCCAAACGTTCAGAAATAGTTTATATTTTACAAAGAAAATAAATGAGGCTTAAAATAAGAAAAGTATTTGAATTTAAATTCTGTAAAAATAATTTTTAAAAAATAATTTATTTTTCAGCAGTACTGGTAAAACAATTCAAGTAATGGCATTTCTCAATATGCATTCCAGCTTCTCCAAAACTACCAAATTATGGTTGATTTAAGTAGTTACTCAGATGTTTTAACATGAAACTTGCTTAAATACGTAAGCAAAGGAATTTAATATATAATGCACACACATTCACTACACTAAAATATGGTTAATAAAATTTAGGACATTGCATTAAAATGCTTTGAATAAATCTTATGTGATACAAGCACACAGATACAAAATCGAACATAGAACCGGAAGACGGACAGACAGACTTACGCAATCAAGTTCAGTCACTAAATGAATGTAACAACTCATAGTATGCAAAGTTTCATGAAAATATGATCAAACGTTTGGACAGCATGGGCACACATATACGGACAGACAGATGGACAGACAGACAGACGGACAGACAGACACCAAACGCGCAAGAGACGGATTTTTCATTAGAAGGGTCCAAAACGGATAGAAAACTTGAAATGGATCGAAAATATTCAATGTACAAACACTCTATTCTTATTTATATAGATAAGAGAAGAGACAAATCGCATCGCACAAATTCTGTTCCCACAAATGTCCAGGGAGCACACCCAACCAAAGACCGTCGTGTACGTGGTGGCTGGTGCACCTTAAATCGGTCGGGGCCTTAAATACCCTGACGTTGGTGTGATGTGAAAGTTTGGAGAGTGGGGTGCCAGTTCAGGTTTTGATTCGTCATCTGACCGTGGTTCAATATTACGAGGTGTTGGCCTCGGATCTTTCCTTTCGGGATTGATCCAGGATGTCGTCAATAGCCCGCTGTGCTGCTCCAGTGCGACGTAAATTCAACTAGGAACCATCTGGAGAGCATAATATAAAAAAGAGCGCCTCTTCTTATTTCCGTCCTTGAAACCCATTAACAGGAGTCATTATCAAAGCTCAGATTTTTGCTAGTTTTTCTGCATATTCAATAAAAATTGCCACCAAAAGTTAATATTGACAGTAATTTTATAAAAATTATGCTAATTAGTATGTTTCACACACTATAATCACTTAATTACTACACCTTATTATCCTTTTAAATAGCAAATTTTGTGTTGGACAGAGCGGCATCAGCCTAATTTGCCCAATTTCCTAAAAAGTCTAGCTTCGCCTCTGAGCCCCTTACTTTATTTTATGTTCTCCAGACGTTAGTGGGAAAATATTTCTTTGTCTCTTCTCTTTTCTGAAGAGTAATACGTTTGTTTTCAGTCATGATATGAAAAGAAGAATTGACTTTTAAGCACTGTATTCTAGTGATGGAGTGTGCGAAAGCATTCTCTTCACACGCATAATTACTTCTATGACAAGGACCAAGTTGTGCTTACAATTATAAAACGTTTTTTCGCATGAAACGCCACAAAAAAATTATAAATACTTCTGAAATGTCGCCCCTTCGGATATTAGCGCTCAGAGCTACCACCCCTGTAGCCCCTTCTTAGCTAAGTCTATTTTTAGCGATTTCCAACTCTTTTTCATCTCAGCACACAAACTAACTACTAAAATTGTGCGGTAGTCCAAAAATATATCATATATTTTGTCGATCTGACTAATACTTGTGAATACTTTGGATATTAGAGTTCAGAGCTACCTCCTTATCTAAGTCTGTGATTTTAGTGATTTCCAACCTTTTTCATCCCATGGCACATTAACTACTAAAATTGTGCGGCACTAGAAAAAATATATTATATAGATTGTCGATCTGACAAAAAATAGGTATAATTTTTATTGATTTCCAAAAAATAATATATAGTAATTACCCCTTTTTGTTCCAAATGGCTTTTTGAAAGAATCTTTTTAAAACTATTTAAGCTTCACTGTAATAAAAAATGACACTCAAAAACTATTTATACCGGTATAAAAAATACGAGTATTACTTGAAATTATTTGTGAACACACTTGTGAAAAGTTTAAAACTAAACAGTTGGAACTAAATAAATCTTACACAATCTAATCAGGTGGTATTGATGTCTCGAGCCTGGGAAGGCAGTTCTGTAAACATCCGGCACAAAGCGATACAAAAGCTCCACCCGGAAAAGAATCGAAAAACTTGAAAGTTCGAAAATGTTCATTACAACATATCACTATCTTCGAAGACTTCGCCCAGGGGTCCAAGAAAAATAAGATGCTTATAATTCTTATGCTGTCAAAACATTGGAGATTAAAAAATTGCAATGTAAAGTCCGTTGAACCTTCAGGATATGTAAATCGTTGATCAGCGAAGATTCAGAGATCAAGGAAAGACATTAGCAACGTAGATTACGTAGATTGTTTACCTTCCAACACGCGATGAGTAAACTTCCCACAGCAGAATAGAGATGCCGGATCTACCAATATGGCTTGATGCCTCAGCTCTTGGAAGTCTGACTCCAGATCAGAAGGCTTTTAATTCATCGTGATAACAGCAGCAATATCTAGCAGAGCAGAGCACTACAATATAAAAATCACAAGCAACCTCGTACTGTGACAGTGCTTCAAGAAAGACGCCTACACAAGCATGGGTCTTTGAAGAGGAATAAACATCCACAGATTCCAAAGTTAATAAATTCAATTTATTTAACCAAATAACAAAACGCAGCAAACAAAAACAGACAATTGCTATCTGAGAGTACGTAATCAAAGTAACTCATTTTATACCATGCGCATCTGCGCAGAACAAAATATACACCTTTTTAGAATTTACAGCTTTTTCGATTGACAGGAACGACTCGGCATTTGCATAATGCAGCAAAAGAACTGATACCGCCACACCTGTGGGGCACACCAGTGCCATTCTTGCTGCACACTGGTTGAAAAATGATGGTCTAGTTCAATATCTCTGAATCGTAGGCTTTCTTCGGAATTCTTTAAAATTCATTTTGATAGGTAAAAGAGCATTACAAAATCCTGACAAGTTTAGAATAGAGCAAAAATGTATAGCAGAAAAGGGTAGTAGGCAGTTGAAACCATGTAGCATTTGAACTGCAGAACGGGCTTGAACGAACAGAATTGAGCAGAAAAAGAGACATTGTATTCCGATCTCTGCAAATATTGGTTTCGTTTCTAAAAAGGTGTTGGTTTCTCGTTTTTATTTTTCTATAAATTAAATATCTATTTAAAATGCCTAGAATATAAGGGCAATACACAAAATAAATTAATAACACAAGAAACATTAATAACGTTAATGACTGATATTGTCTTCATCTGCAGAACATTTCTCTGATCCATAAGGAATCGGGTCGGCTTCTGTAGTTGATGAAATTATTTGAGAGTAAAATTGCTTATTATAGTCACTGATGTATTGTTGTGATCATCAAATCATGTTCTTTAATTGAGCTGGAGCGAGGGTCCATTATTCACTTTTGAGTAAACCATTTGGTCTCCATCTTCACTTTTCTTCCTATTGTCGAGTCTTGAATTGAAAAGAATTGTGAAATCGTAAAAAATCACGTTGAAGCATTTACACCACAGACAACGTGGGTTTTCTTGATACTGATTTAAAGCAGTTACACCAGTCATGGGGTACTTCAATTGCCAATATTTTATTTTTAGACTTTTCTACGTATGCATGGGATGTATCCATCTCCATGTGAGTGTGCCCAGTTTCTATGAAGTGATGGATAGCAGTCTTCAATAGCTTATTTTTTGTTTTTAATTCACACATCAAATTAATATAACAATACTGCTATGTATACACTATTTTTGTTTTGGCCATAGAATCACTGTATAGGTGCAGTTCTTCACTGGTCGATGGTTAAGACGAATCAGAAGTTTCGTTCTCTTTGCATTATTCCACGTATAGCAGTTACATTTGAGACCACAGATTAATAAGGACTTAATTAATACTTTTTCACATTCTTTCCCTCGAATAATGACTTTATAAGCAAGAAATCTGGCCCGTCTGATATCCTATTAAAAATCCGTCATAATTTCTAACGTGTTTCCCATGTTTTCCTCTGTCATCGGGTAGACCAATGTTAGAGGCAGCACTTTTCTTTTTTAGTTGTCATCTTTAAGGTTGAGCAAAAGATATTAAAGTATTAAAGTACATAATATGTACTTAAATGCTTATGTACTTTAATACTTTTAATACCTTTAATACCTGCAAAAAAGTATTAAAGTACATAGTTTGGCAGATCTCGATTATATTGATCTCGAATAAAAAAGTACTTCCTTTAAAACTGTCTTCGGCTTTGTATTTTCTGAGAGCGAATTCGTTCTCTCGACTTTTGAACTTGGAGAGATTAACTGGACATGGCCATCGCTGGGAGAGTTCAGACAATTCATATTGCAAAACTTTCCTTTGTGTTGTACTAATTTCACACCTCCTGCATTCATAGGCACCACCCATCACCTCACCTTTCGTTAAAGCACCATATTTTGACTAATATTCTTGTTGAGTGACGAAGGATGTCGACGAATTACTATCAGTACAATCTACAAAATGGGCCGATGTCCTGACATTGATTATTTCTAATTAATGGAACCATCGAACTCACTTAACCCTCCTGGTGGTTGTCTCGACGATTTATATCGTCATTAGCGAAACTGAGTAGATCTTGATTGATGAGATATCTCGTCAGTAGACGAAAACTGAGCAGATCTTGATCTCATCATATAAAAATCGTCAGTATCTTGATGACGAGATATCTCGTCATTAGTGAAAAATTCGTCAGATCTTGATGGACGAGATATCTCGTCGAAACCACTTGGAGGGTTAAAGGACCAATGTGCACCAACTCAAAATATATTGACAGGAGAGGACATTGGCCCTTTTTCTTATAACTTTCATTACCTCGAAGTGATTGGTGAACATAACTTAAAATCAGCAAATTTCGACATTGGTCCTTTTTCTTCTAAGGTACAGAAATATCTCTATGCAAGAGTAAACAGACACTGGAACATCACACTTCTTGTATCTGGAAATTCACTTTTTACATTTGTATCACTATTGGAGGACTGGTGGGATACTTCCATTTGTGAACGGAGAGAAACTGTTTGCGATAAAACGGAAACAATACATTTCATAATCATTACATTCACATTCATTACATATATTACATTCATTCAAGTATTCGCCCACTCCGTATAAGTCTATCATTCCAGAATAAATCCTCCTCTTTAGCTATTTGAGAAAAGGCTGTTCTTTCTCTTCGGTGTCAGATTTAAGCAGCCCTTCCACACAAAAAACCGTAAATGTAAGACAAATAAGCAAGAAACCATAAAATTAGACAAGACCTGAATGTGCTCGAACTCAAGCAATTTTTCAGGAAATCATCCCTTAAATTTTTCAACCAGCTTGAGAATATTGATAATGATTCTATCAAAGCCTATCCCCAGGTATGACTTTCGTCATCCATCTAACAGAAAACTACTTAGAGCTATTCTCAATTATTAACTTAAACAAACTCACCAAACTTAATCTTTTATCTCCGTAACTGATACGACTGCATCTCTCCTCAATAAACACTGAAATGACCAGCTTTGTTGTGACTGCAAGCTCCACACATTGCATCTAGCTCCATCTGCAGAAAAAGAAGCAAGATTCCTGATTGGTGCCTTCCCCACCCGATACACCTCTCCTCCAAGTCCCAGTAAAACTCTATAAAGGCTCCGACAAACTCACTTCTGTTCAGTCAAGCTACAAATTTCACAAGAGATTGAGGGTCCATAGCCCTAGGTTCTCCATGCATCCCAAAACTGTCCAAGCTGTAGCGAATAGATTGATCTCAGGCCCGGAGACCAGATACAGCCCACCAAATATTTTTATCAAACCCGCAGTTCAGATACGGCCCTCCGAAAGGTTTACTCACCCAGCTGGTTCAGATGCATACCTTCAAAAAGATTTACCCGGCCCGCCTGTCAAATACGATCCTCCAAATACTTTTATTCGACTTGCAGACCCAATACAGATACCAGATATTCCTATAGAGGATACTCATTCATAAAAAATAAATATTAAAAAGTAGAAAATCGAATCCTAGCGTTATTTCGTAAATAGCAATGTTGAAATCGTTCCCCCGCAAGTAATTGCAATTTAAGACAAGATGAAAACACAAAAGCAACGTCGAAGGTCAATTGTGTAACCAACATGTCTACTAATAGTCACGTGACTGCTCAGTGAAAAATTGACTTAGCATTTTTCGCCTCGTTTGGCGATATAACATCTCATGACAGGATAGATGCATGAATGCGCATGAAATATTTCTGGGTTTGGCCAAACACATTTGCGTTTAAATGATATTGTTTTGAACCATTAAATCATCAGTAATTTGTCCCTAACTTTGAAAAAAAATTGAAAAAGCTTCAAAGATTAGTTTTAGGGCTAAGTGTTATAAAAACTTCCACATAGTGAGAACCAATAATGGGGCATCCATTTGAAAAAATATATAGCTTTATGAAGCCTTATATAATTGAGATTGCGGAGCTATTTTTTCACTGTTAGACTTGTTTAAAAAGAATGGAAATAAGATAAATGTGTGTGTATCTGAAATTTGTAATTTATTCAAGCAAAAAATGTTAATTACCTTTCTAAGTTTTTATGACTTCAGTTTTGTAAAAAAGCGTTGTGTAGTTTTATAATATTAAATTTGCATTCACTATTTCAATCCAGTACTTTTAATACAGAATACAAATAATAAATTATAAGTTCTTGTAAACTTTATTGTCATATTCATATTACTATACATATATAACCAGCAATCTGTATCCATGAAATTTTGCACATAAATTAAATACATCACCTATAAAACAAAAAAAACTTCACTTGAAATGCCGAAGTAATTTTAAGTTCTCTTTTGAGTTTTGTTTCTTACAAATTCTCCTTTCTTTATCTGCCTCAATAGCCTGGTTGGAAGAGTAGCGGATTAGCAACCGGAGGGTTGCGAGTTCGAAACTCGATCCAATCAACGACCGTCGTGTACATGGAGCTGGTGCAAAGTTAATGGAACGTTAACAGGTTGTCCATTCCCTATAGCCACCATGATCGGGATTCTGTGAGAGCTGTAACTCCAGTGGATGACCGGAAGTTAGAATACTTGTTCGTATATAAGAATTTAGGAAAATATCCCGAATCGTGTACCCACTTACATCTCGAAGCTCAGTATTTTACCTACACAATATTTTTATAAATCTACTTTGTTCAACCTGCAATTACATATGCCTTCCAAATATGGGGGCAGCATGCAAATCATATTTTAAACAATTTGAAGCCTTCCAAAATACTTATATCAGGCAAATCTCCAAAGTCCGATGGTTTTATAGAAATGTAGACGATCGGAAAGCTCTCAACGTCCCCTCCTTTTAAATCCTATATAAACAAAATATCAATCAAATTCTTTATTCAAATTGACAACAGAAACACAACTCAGCAATTCTCGAAATAGACATTTACGGTCCCACCCTTCTCAAAATAATAGCAGACACAGAAAAACCCTCTTTCTGGCAGATTGAGACTGCCCCAATAATAATTTAAACTCAAAATTTAACTTTAAATTTTACCCAGGCACTTTTCACCTTGTATTCTATGTAAACATTTTTAATAACTAAGTGTACTCCCTATTATCATCTACTTATTTAAACTTTTCCTATTAATATCTTAATATTATGGCAACTTCCAATTTTCAAGGCTCTAATTTTCAATACGGGAGATTAAGCCCCCTTCGGGGCCATGTACTCCATCACCACCACAATATCATTAAAGATATGGTTACCTAATTTGGACTCCCATCCATGTTTCAATCTTCTTTTTGTATCTGGAAGTTATATCTAAATAATGTACTATCATTCAGATAAGAACTTAATAATATACTACCAGTCATGAGAAAATTATGAACTATCATTTAGATAAAAACACTTCTTACTAATGAGCAATCACTCAGATGTGTGTGGAAATTTCGGGGTATAGATTCGAGTATGATTCAGTAGAGAATTTTTATGAGCAAAGCGTGCTTAATTTTCTATCGAATTAAAAGCTGGGAATGAGATGGTGCTGTAGCCTTATGCAACAACAGTTCTGTGAAAACGAAGCAGAATTCAGAAACTTCGTATATTATATACAAAATTTTTTCGAAGAATGCTTACATTAGGAAAGAGTAGTTTTGGACAGTGGGCGTCAGCAGTATTTGCCCTGGTCCCAAAAAGTCTAGCTTTGCCTCTGATGTAATGAAGATGAAAGTCGCATTACAAACATGGAAGAAAAGATAAATTAACTGTTCTTCAATTCGATGAAATGGAGGGAAAAAATTTCTGAGTCTGATGTAAATCTAGATCAAGTGCTGGGCCCGTTTTCGCAAATGCAAGTATGTTTAGAGGATTAATATCAAATTGCAAACAGGCAATTTTCGTTTCCTTATATTAAGATGAAGAGTCATTTTCAGTTATTAAATAATTAGATGATGTTGGCTTTACCATAGTTGCATGTGTCTCTGATACGAGTGGAAGCAATCTATACATATAAAGTAGAGTTGGCCCCCCATCTGTCTGTCTGTTCTCTACAAATCTACAACGTTTGACCAATCAACACCATATTTGGTACACTTATTCTTTGGAACCCTGAGAGTAACGTAGGTTGCATATTAACCCCTGTTCTATTTGTCTTGGGTGTGCTGAGGTGTGTAATGCCCCGTCCTCCTGGACAGAGCACTTGCTAGGGGGCGCTCTCTCCCGGTCTGGCTGTGCACATGACGTCAGAACATCTACAGGAATCGCCTCTCAAGATGATCTTGTAATTTTTTTTAGAATCTTAGAGTATGATGCAATCGCAGATGGGTTCGGTTGCGCTGAAAATCGCTCAGTATATCGTTTATGTATCCCGTCTGGTAAATTCTTAAACTGTAGCTTTGTTATTGGAATGCAAATTTTTATGATTATTTCAGATTATTTTATAGAAAGTGGACTTTTTTTTATCGTCGATATGGTTGGTTGGCTTTGGGGTTTTATGGCGTAAGGGCCATATTTTGCCATGCTGCGCCAGACATACAATATCAAGGACAACCAAATTATCAACGACATACAATATCAAGTAATAGACACACACAAATACCGTCGATATGGCACAGGGGACTAAAGACAATTCGAAATCCTCATAGGAATAACATTGCTTGTTTGTACGATCAATGTCAGAGCAATTCACACTAAATTTGGTACATTCATCCTGTAGAATTCTGTAAACACATAGGCTATAAATTAACTCCGTTCGATTTGTCCTGGGTCTGCAGGGGAGCTAAAACAAATCTCCATAGGAATAATCTTGAGTATATTACGATGAATTATAAACAATTCAACCCGAGCAACGACGGGAAATTCGGTTAGTATCTATATACATATATAAAGCAGAGTTGGCGTCTGTCTGTTCTCTATACAAATTTACACTGTTTGGCTAATCCACACCAAATTTGGTACACTTATTCTTTAGAACCCTGCGAATAACGTAGGCTACATACTGACCCCGTTCTATTTGTCTTGGGTGTGCAGAGTTGGCTAAAAACAATCTGAAATCCCCATAGAAATAATATTGAGCATTTTTAGGATCACTGCCAGACCAATTTACACCAAATTTGGTACATTCATTCTTTAGAATCCTGCGGGAAGCATTGGTAATATATATTAACCCCGTTCGATGGGTCCTAGGTCTGCAGAGGGGGCTAAAAACAATTCAAAAACCCCTGCATTAACATTGAGTAATACTACGATGAATTACAAACGATTTAACCCGAGCAACGCCGGGTAATTCAGCTAGTAGGATTATAGAAAAAATTGGGGTGTTGAAAATCATTCATGTTGTGTGTGTAAAAATCCCTTTGACGGGAGTCGTAATATCTACTTTTCCGGATGCTTCACATCTAATGAAACTTCTACGCAATATTATCACAATTAGATGACAATGAATTGCAATTTTGCTACAAATTGAAACTGATTTACATTCAATGCGCTAAGGAGCAGAGCCAAAATGTTCGTATAGAACAGTTATTCTCTCACACCACAGCAACACAGCATTGAAATATTTCTCAGCCTCTCAAGATGCCACGAATTTATCGGAATTCATAAATGTGGTAAACGACTGGTTGATGTAATGAACACTTATATTCCAATTAAATTTGGATTCTCTTCTAAAAGTGGTTTTGGAATGCATTTACCCGAATAGACCCAAATTTTAGACACTATGTTTTCTATGATGGGAATGAGGTGCAATGGGAGAAAAGGGATGTAACTTTTACAAGGGGATTTTTCAATCTATTAATTCCCTCAAAGGTCTATTCCATGAGTTACAATGCAAAAATTATATTTCCTATCTGCCTATATGCAAAATTTACGGGGATTGATTAAGAATTCATTGAAAATCTTTTTTCTCGGGTGCGATCCAGAGGGTGACATCCTACACCTTTGAACGCCCTGTACAGAATACAAATGATTATTCTGCGGAAAAGTCTTGGTATTTTGCAAAATAATCGAAATACAATAAGTCAAGAAACGACTGCGGAATGCCAAGTGACTGCTAAAGTATTACGACAAGCAGATATAAGAGTCAAAATTCAAAAATCGAATGCGTCACCAACAGAAAACATTGAAGCAAGTGGAACTGAAATCAATACAGCAAATAATAATGAATTATTTTGTTAGTTCAGCAGATAATTCTGCGCAAGAGAATCTCTCAGGGTGGGTCACTATGAAATGTAAAAAAGGAGTTCTCCGATTTAGGATTTACAGTTATGAAACGAAAGATCTACCGAAAACGTGGGTGGAGCATTTATCATAAGGTGATCATACTGTACCCTCATCTAAGTGGCGTGAAGGCAGCAAAGTAAAGAAGTCATTCGATTTCACCTGATTTGCATACAAATCAGGGAATTGTAAAGGTTTTGACAGGAAAAGTTTCTTCGTTTCCGAAAATAGCCAAAGAAGTGATTATAACTTAAAACAAAATCAGAAATATCGTGCGAATGAAGTATTTAAACAGGAAAATCAGCATAAAAAATAAATCGAATGTAGAAAATCTGGACGCTTACAGAAAGAAAAATAGAAAATTGATGAAAATGAGAACTTATAAAGAAGTGAATACTCTTAAAAATCTATATAATTTTTCCAAATAATATATTAATTACACATGCTCCATGAAGTGTTTTGCATTTGGTTCAATTAACCTTGTAAATCGGTTCAAAATATCGCACTTTAATCAGTACTTCAGTGTTACGGTTTCGGCTTCTCTGATAATTGGGGTGTCCAGTGACGTCACTCCGCGGACGAAAAAGTCCGACACGTTTTCTCCCGAATACGCTCTATTACTCTATTCTACAAACCTTGGTCTGGTACACGTTAAATCTGACGTGGCCTCAAATGTCCTCACGTTGGAGTGGTGTGGAAGTTTGGAGATTGAAGTGCCAGCTGATTTGTTGACCTAGACATCCGACAGTGATTCAAAATTACGAGGTTACCGAATCCTTCCCGGATGGTCGCCAATAGCCCGTTGTGTTTGCTCCAGTGCGACGTAAATTCAACTATCTACCTACCTTTCTTCATTTATATGGGAAAATTAATAAATATAATATATAGTTAATTAAAGTTCTAAATTCATCAAACTAGATAAACGGATTATTTACATGGGTTTACACTACAAGGTGAGCCGTTCACATGCACAGATAGGCAAAATAAGTTTTTCCGAATTTGAATTTCCAATAGGGGGAAAAGTTGCCTCTTACCTTCAGATATAAGCCTATAGTTCTTTAAAAAATGTTATTCAACGTCTTGGGCCCTCTACCGGACGTTACAGTTTAGTATTTTAGCTGAAAAACTGTCGTTCGATAAAAATAATATAAAACGAAAAATATGCAAACTATTTTAAAACCCTTGAAAATCGACATATAAACAACTCAGTGAAAATAATAAGAGATATTTTTGGTGCAGGTACAGCATTTATTTTTTAACAACAGAGATGGGAAATTCAAAAATTCAAAAATTTTGCAGTTTTTGCAATATTATAAAGAATAAATATATATTTACAAAGGTTGAAAAATACTGAACTACAGTATTTCTTAGAACTATATAGAGTACTGGATACAAAATATGATTTATAATTAAGGTGATTTATACTTTTTTATTATCACATTTTTCGTCTCAATTGTAGCTTAGTTCGGTTGAAGTAAGTCCATGTGCCTTCTGGTTTAATAACATACATTTATGCATCTATCACCAATTTTACGCATATTTCCACCATCTGTGTGACAAGGGTAGCAAAGAAACTGAAAAGTTTGTGTAGCTGAGGAATTTATTCAAGACTCGAGTCCTTCATTTAAACGTTTGTTAAAATAGGGATGAGCTACTACTAAATCAGTCTTACCAATTAATCAGTTTGATGAAATCAATCGCATCGAAGTTTGATTTTGATATTCTAAACGCTATTTTTTCCTCAGTTATTCTCTGTTTAGCACTCAGAACTTTCCTTAGTCCCAGGGGCCAGGGTAGCCCGGTTGGAAGAGTAATGGATTAGCAATCGGAGGGTTCGAGTTCGAATCCAAACAAGGACCGTCGTGTAAAAAGGGAACTGGTGCACGTTATATCTGTCGTGGCCTCAAATGTCCTCACGTTGGCGTGGTGTGGAAGTTTGAAGAGTGTGGTGCCAGCTCAGATGTGACCTAGTCATCTGACCATGGTTCAAAATTACGTGGTATTGTCCTCGGATCTTTCCCTTCGGGTTTCCCGGACCATCGCCAATATCCCGTTGTGTTGCTCCAGTACAACGTTAATTAAAATACCTACCAACCTCCTTAGTCTCAGTTCTCGAATATGGTGACGCTCTCTCTTTCTCACCAGGGATAATTTTCTCACAAGGAGGAGCATTTTCTCGGTGTGAAGGAAGTACACATTTTGTTGAATGCTTGGGTAAATAACAGCTTTTAGTTCATCACTTAAATAATGAGGATGCATGTGTCATTTTAAAAGCATTCAAAGCCCCATCTTTGCCGGAAGGTTGGCACTTTATCACATACCACATTGGTGCATAAACTTCTAAACTAAATTCTGAAATAATTTTTAAGTTCAATGATGGATTCTTACACGACATGTGACATCTAAGGTTGCGATTTGCTGTTGTCAGTCATCGAATATGATAGTTCGGAAGGTTGACAATTAGCTAGATTCGAAGAATATTGTTCAGACGATATAGTTTTGCAAATCTATATAAATAAGAATGGAGTGTTTGTACATTGAATATTTCCGACCCATTTCAAGTTTTCCATCCGTTTTGGACCCTTCTGATTGAAAATCAGTCTCTTGCGCGTTTGATGTATGTCTGTGTTAATCTGTCTGTCTGTATGTGAGTGCCCGTACGAAAAATATCAAATTCAAAATCCAGAAATACATCTTAAAACAGATTTTTAAAAAAGCTTCGAACGAAAAGTAATGAATGTATCTGTTTTTTCACTACAAAATAGATTCTTGGAATACAACGGACACAAATTTTAAAAAGCAAACGATTAAAAAATTACCAAAGTTGCCATATAGTAGTTACCGGTCCTATTTAAAACGTTTTGTTTTGTATAGTTTTATTCTCTTTATCGTCTGTCAAAAATATAGTCAGAATTTTTTTATATTTCGTAAAGAAAAATAAGGCTCGAATAAACTATTAAAATTTAAATTCCGTAAAAATAGTTTTGGAAAATAATTGATATTTAAGCAGCACTGGTAAGAACCCAAGTAATTGCCGGCTCAATATACCTCCCAGCTACTCCAAAACTATCAAATTATGGTTCATTTAAGTATAGTTACTCAGATGTTTTAACTTGAAACTTGCCTAAATATGTAAGCAAAGAAATTTCAAATAATTCATTCACTAAATTAAAATATGGTGTATCAAATATAAAACATTAAATTAAAATATGTTGAACAAATCTTATGTGATACTTGTACAAACACAAAGACACAAAATCAAACATAGAAAGGAAGACTGAGACAGACTTACGCAACCAAGTCCAGTCCCTAAATGAATGTAAGAACTCACAGTATGCAAAATTTCATGAAAATATATTCAACCGTTTGGACGTAGCACGTGCACACACATACATACATACAGACAGATGGACAGACAGCCACCAAACGCGAAAGAGACAGATTTTGCATCAGAAGGGTCCAAAACGGATAGAAAACTTGAAATGGGTCGAAAATATTCAATGTACAAACACTCCATTCTTATTTATATAGATTATTTTTCACTTTAGGAAATCTTAAAAGAATTATTTGTCACAGTCCTTACGTATCATTTACAACAGTATTTTTCGGCAAACAGTTGGTATGGAAGCTTTTCTCTTGATTTTTCTATATTTTTAAATGCAACTTCTAATGCCTCATGAATACTGGATTCTTTGCCAGGATGTTGGTATTTTAGTTCGCGTGTTTAAGAAGAAAATAATACTTTAAAACGCCGTCCATTGTTGTTAAGACTGAAGGTAGAAGTTTAAGTAGAGTGCAGAAAATAGGGCTTTCTACTTGATGCCTCGTAGTCACAGTTTTAGAATAACTCATAAGTTAACGGTATAGCTAGACTTTTGGAGACCGAGGCGAATGATGCTGATGCCACTCTTTGTCCGAAACAAAATTTATGTATTAAAAATGTAAAAAGTAAATTATTAAAATAATTTGGATAAAATATCCTTATTTGTACCATATAAACTTTCATTATTCTATTATTATTCAGAATTTTAATTACTGATCATCCACATAATCAATTATTGTTATTAAACTTATATCTTTAGTATAATTTTTAATTACAAATTAATTACGTTAGCAAAAAGGTGTGTGTGTGAATTTACCTTTACACAACTTTAAAAATAACTGCACACGAGTATTTTGATCAAATATATTAATGTTGTTTAACCTCTATTACGTAAGTACTATCAATGGTTTAGATTTAGCTTCTAACGAGGTAATAATTGCTGCACTTTTTAAAATAAATTATCCTTTGTAGTGAGATATTTTTCACATTAATTATTAAGCAACCAATAACTAAGAAATTTAGATCTAAATTCTTCATGGCAACTTATTTATTATACATAATAATATGTTTTAATACTTTTTGATTACAGATAAATTACATTTTCTGAAACGCATTTACCTTCACACAATTTAAAAAGTATATTGACCTTGAAGGTCGAAATGTTTTAAAATTTGCTTTTACTCAAGCAATAATGTAAAAATGAAATTTATTCTAAATTGAAAAGCTGCCGGATTCAGAAGGAAATCATATAATTTGGATATCTGATTTATTCCGTTGAAAGATATAGATTTTTAATGCACTTTACAATTCACAAGAAATCTAAATATGATCAAAACAGTCTTGACAAATTACATATCTGCATTCTTTAAAATAATTATCTTATAGGGAAACTATTTTCTACAAAACCAAAACTACACTCAGTAACACTTCAGTAAAACATTTTTTCTACTAACAATATTTTTTTCTTTTCAGAGCTTCCTTCATTTTCCACTTAGCTTCTTTTTTAGCTTCATTTTCTAGAAATTCAAAACTTTTTTCAGTTTGCTTATCTATAAAGAAATATGCAAGTGATAGTAACAATGAAATAGGATGAAAACACATCAATTTATTATTAAGCTGGTGGAAATTTGTTTCTATAAATACATTTTTTTCGGTTGGTCCTTTGATGATATTTAACGCCTCTTACAAGAAACTTCTAATTTATTTTATAACTTCCATTTCATATTTTTCAGTTTTTGTCTTAATGCGAAAAAATTCATAAAATTACTGCGTTGACATCTGGTGCAATTTCTTGATAAAAAGAAAAATTT
The DNA here is from genome assembly GCA_933210815.1 of Meta bourneti. Taxonomy (NCBI): domain Eukaryota; kingdom Metazoa; phylum Arthropoda; class Arachnida; order Araneae; family Tetragnathidae; genus Meta; species Meta bourneti. Next base: position 40,807,616 of record OW119933.1, on the reverse strand, counting down.
ACTGTACGATTAGTAATATTGTATGGCATGGGAAGTCCGAAAGCATCACATCTTCAAAATTCAACATTTATTTTCAAAAGCAGATCAGAAAATCTGTCACAGAGTTTTATATGCTTTTTAGCAGGTTGAGTGTAATAGAGTGAAGAAATTTCAATTAAAAAAGGTTTTTTATTATATGACCGCGAAATGCTATGTTTAGTTTAAAAAACATTTCAAGCAATGGAGATGTTTTGGGGATTCATCGAATGTGTGGGAATTTCACTTTTTTGCTTGTTTGTTTTTTTAACTTATTAACATAATTATTAGCAATTCAGTATAATCAGTTCATAGTTGAAAACAGTATTTCAGTATATAACTGTATCAGTATAACAACGTATAATTGCTTAAAATTAAAAAATATTAAGTCATATACCTTAAGAGTATTTAAAATCACAAAAACTTAACATTAAGTAGCTCAAAGGAAGTATTTGCTAATCATTTACACAGTTGATCTTTTTTGGAGATATTAAAAATTCGTTTGATACAATGTAAATAATATATTTAGAGGAATTCCAAATACTAAATTAATCCCTATTCAGTTTTCTATCTTTTAACCAGAAAAATTTGTACAATCGTTAGGTTTGAGGGTTTTTATGGCACAAAGGCCATATTTGGTCATGCTGCTCCAGACACAAGACATACAACATCAAGTAATAGACACACACAATGAAAGTTTTACTGGCACAGAAGAGAGAAATACACCCAGGGAGGAATTACAATCGTTAGGACCAACTCTTAACAATTTGTAAGTAATGAAAGAAGCCTATATCAAAAAGCGTGATATTTAGGAATGAACGAAATCAAACAACGAACGTTAATATCGTGCATATAAAACTTGTATGGATACATAGTATTAGTTATTCATCTTCAAAATTTAATCATCCATACATTATTTTATACATGTAGAAAGAATACTTAGAACACTTTGTCTGAGTTTACATGTAGAATACGTAGAACTCTACTTTAGCAAAAGGGATAAAAACACGACATAATTAATAATTAAAGATTTTTATTTACAAAGGAAAGGGAGAGATATTTACAGGTTAAACATCATTTTTCAATCATTACAATTTATTGTTTACATCGGGTATTCGTTAGGCATACGCCATCCTCTTCTAGCGTCATTTGTGTGTAACCACAGTATTTCCAGAGCACAAGTTTTTTCTAAATATAAGTATGTTAAAGAAATAAATGCTTACCTTTATCGAGAACTCTAGAAAATGACGCTTTTCAAAAATTTATGATCAGAAAAGAGTTCATTAAAAAACTATATAATAACTGGATACAACTGATGTTCCACTCACTACAAAGTATGAAAACGAACTTAACACTCTTTACTAAGCAAGAACGGAGAATGGAGAGTCCGAACTTTTCCCGGGCGAGTAAAGTATTATTTCAACAAGTACTTTCCTTGATGATAAAGTAGTTAAGTTGTCAGAAAAACGAGTCTCATTACTATTTACCCTCTAAACCATTTACTGGATGAATTGATTCTTCCTTTTCACACACATCCATTTTAGTAAAAGGGTCGCGGTAGCCCGGTTGGAGGAGTAACGGATTAGCAACCGGAGGGTTGTGAATTCGAATCCAACCAAAGATCGCCGTGTACAAAGGGGGCTGGTGCACATTAAATCTCTCGTGGCCTCACTCAAATGTCCTCACGTCGGTGTTGTGTGGAAGTTTGGAGTGTGGGGTGCCAGTTCAGGTGTTGTTCTCGTCATCTGACAGTGGCTCAAAATTACGAGGGGTTGTCCTTGGTCCCTTTCCGTTCGTTAATTAAAACACCTACCAACCTGCCAGACCCAAGAGAGGTTTTTGGCTCGAAGGATTCCTGGTTCGAATCCTGAGTAATAATGGAATGGGAAAGCATGGATATTTGTCCGTCTGGAATGTCAGTGTCCCCTCTGTAAATGGAGGTGCCTAGAGTTTGTGGTATGTAATCGAGGTGTAACATGAACCCATCCCCGTAATGAACCAAGTTAATGCAAAGTGGTTCACAAATTCGCCATTGAAGTGCAATAATGAGTAATGTTCAATGGCCAGGCATTAGAAAAAAAAACCTTTTCAACATAGTGTGCATGGCAATCCTGGCAAAAGCCAAAACCCTCCTCTCTCAACATCATCTTCCGTAAATGTCAACGGGGCGCGGTAGCCTGGTTGGAAGAGCAACGGATTATCAACCGGAGGGTTGCGAGTTCGAAACTAGGTTAAGCCAAAAGCCGTTGTGTACGTGGAGGCTGTTGCACGTTAAATCTGTCGTGACCTCAAATGTCCTCACGTCAGTGTGGTGTGGAAGTTTGGAGAGTGGGGTGCCAGCTAAGATGTGACCTCGTTATCTGACCGTGGTTCAAAATTACGAGGTGTTGCCCTCGGGTCTTTCCCTTCGGGATTGATCCCGGGCCGTCGCCAATAGCCTGTTGTGTTGCTCCAGTGAAACCGTCGATTCAACTACCAACCATTTTAGTGAGCTGTCATTTTGAATTACTTGGAACATGTAGTTAGCAGGAATCTCAATTACTGCTAAACGAAAGTACAATGACTGTATTTTCTTATCTCACCGAGATAATAAAGGCATTTAGGGGGAGTAATAAGCCCGAATTCGTGACAGCTTTCGGCTGTCACCAGCTGTTTGTTAACGCTATTTGTAGTCAGATGTTCTCCGAAGTCTATGGCCCCAGTGGCGTAGCTAAGGGCGCGAATTTGTGACAGCTTTCGGCTGTCACCAATTGTTTGTTAACGCTATTTGTAGACAGGTTCCCCGAAGTTTATTCCCGCAGTGGCGTAGCTAAGAATGCGAATTTGTAACAGCTTTCGGCTGTCACCAGTTGTTTGTTAACGCTATTTGTAGACAGGTTCCCCGAAGTTTATTCCCGCAGTGGCGTAGCTACGAATGCGAATTTGTGACAGCTTTCGGCTGTCACCAGTTGTTTGTTAACGCTATTTGTAGACAGAGGTTCTCCGCAGTCTATTGTCCGATGTCTATGCCTTCCAGCGGCGTAGCTAAGGGGTCGAGGAAGGCAGACACAAAAATTTCTAGAGGCGGCATTTCTGAAATATTAAAATCTTATTTCTCTTACGAATATTTTCTAAAAATGTTTCGTGCAATTTTATTAGTGTTAATTACATATGTCAGAATCATTGGGATTTTTCATTATAGCTGTACGTTTATATAGTAGGTTTAAACATTATACATAATGTATCCAAAGAGGATCAATTCTATTTAGATAAGAGTACGAAAACGAATACAGAAGGAAGATTTGTCAGAGGAAATGTTCACAGCGACAAAATACATTGCCAAATACTTTGTAAAGGAGATAATATTAGTCAAATACATTTAAAGGAGAATTCGGTCTAAAAGGTATAGTAATGATTACTACATTTGAAACTACATCTAAAATATCGTACCGATTTAAGTTATGGGATTGATCAACTTATTGTGCTTTATCAGCGCATTATGAACCCCAAAGGATCCTCCTTCGGACAAACAGGGGATTATCTTGTAGATTATCTAAACTCCCTTTCCCATGAGTCTTCTAATAGAGTTCAGAGTGACAGTAGTTTTCTTCAGTTGAACGTCTATTTTTAAAGAGTATAGCTTTTTTCTTACTCGATTGTTTCTCGGGCCAAAAGGTAAGCTTTATTTCTGAAATAAGTTTAATTTCCCATGAGTTTCAATTTTCTATAAAAAGTTTATTTGTAAACATTTAATTGCACTTGTTTTTACCGAAAAGGGCGTTCTATCATAATTAGTGTTTGTTCATCCGATTTTCTCTTAGGCATTTAGATGCGCTAGCAACCTTCGAGTTGTAGGCGGCGCAGGTTCGTTCGATTCCTGTCAGGTGCATTCCTCCCTGGATGTATTTCTCTCTTCTGTGTCAGTAAAACTTTCATTGTGTGTGTGTCTACTACTTGATATTGTATGCCTGGCGTCTGGCGCAGCATGGCCAAAAATGGCCCTTGCGCCTTTAAACCCCAACAAACCAGAGCACTTAACTTTGTAGTTCCTACCTTAATAGGAAACGTCTAGTTTAATTATTTAGTTAGAATGGCGGCAGTAGCCCAATTTATCTAGAGTATGGCGCAGCATGGCCAAATATGGCCCTTGCGTCATAAAACCCCCAAACCAACTAACCGGGGTATTTAGAGAGAAAACTACGCTATATCTTTTTTGCATAAACGATGTAAATGAAATTAAAATAAGTTTTTTTTTATCACAGCAATGTGGTAAAATTCATACTTTACACTTTTTGTTCGTGATGTGTTTCGTTCTTGAACTCTAAGTAAATTGGGCCACTGCCGCCTAAATAAGTAAACTAGACGTTTCCTATTAAGGTAGGAACTACAAAGTTAAGTGCTCTGGTTTGTTGGGGTTTAAAGGCACAAGGGCCATTTTTGGCCATGCTGCGCCAGACGCCAGGCATACAATATCAAGTAATAGACAGACACACAATGAAAGTTTTACTGACACAGAAGAAAGAAATACATCCAGGGAGGAATGCAACTGAAAGGAATCGAACCGGTGACGCCTACAACTCGAAGGTTGCTAGCGCAGTGGACATACCCACTGAGCCACGACGGCCACATCAAGTGATTTGACATAATGCATTTTGTATGCATTTTAATTAGCGTCACACTGGAGCACCACAAAGTGCTATTGGTGACGGTCAGGGATCAATCCCCTTGGGAAAGATCGAGGACAACACTACGTAATTTTGAACCACGGTCATATGACGAACTTTGACAGAAGGAAAATTCCTTTAAACTGTTTTTTATTTTGTGATCTGCATTAAATTATACAAAAACAAAAAATGATTAGCCAAGTACTTGCTATCAAATTCATGGCCGAATCCAACGAAAAATTCTGTATGATTTTGTAGATTTCTATCGAACGAAAGTTGTTAATTGGATTTTTAATGTTATGGAAGAACCGAAGGCGACACCTCATAATTGTGAACCACGGTCAGATGACGAGGTCACTTGAGCTGGCACCTCACTCCTAATTTCCACACCACACCAACGTAAGGATATTTGACAAATTTAACGTACACCAGCCCCCACATACACGACGGTTTTGGCTAGATTGAGTTTCGAACACGCAACCCTCCGGTTACTAAACTGTTACTCTATCAACTGGGCTACGACTTAGTTAATAAAAACTAATGTTACATTTTTGGAAAATTTATCTATATTATTTTAATAGATTACTGTTTTACATTTTTAATACTTAATTTTGTGTGTGTGTGTGTGTGTTGTATGAAAGGCTAGTATCAGCATCATTCGCCCGTCTCAAAAAGGTCTAGCTATGCCTTCGTATGGATTCGCCCGTTTCCCTGGGCCAAAAATCCGCCAAACAGTGAAACCTAATGTTCAATTGAGTCTGTTCCCAATCGTTATTTGGGGCCGTCGTGGCCCAGTGGGTATGTCCACTGCTCCAGCAACCTTCGAGTTGTAGGACTCGCAGGTTCGATTCCTGTCAGGTGCATTCCTCCCCGTTTGTATTTCTCTCTTCTGTGTGAGCAAAACTTTCATTGTGTATGTCTATTACTTGACGTTGTATGTCTTGCGTCTGGCGCAGCATGGCCAAATAGGGCTCTTGCGCCATAAAACCCTCAAACCAACCAACCCAATCGTTATTTATCTCAGCAAGGACAAGCTTTAGTTTCCAAGTGCAGCATTCAAGGCTTAACGAGCAAGACAGAAGATTATACCATCGTTAATCTGCCCATTTGCATGAGAATAAACATGCTGGATAGCTGACTGTCGGCACTCTCAATGAATTTAAGAGACTCGACAACAAAAAATGAATCTTTTTAACCAAATGCCGGAAACGATAACACAAAACCCAGAGAAAAAATCCTTATCCAGGAAGACAAAATTACACATAAAAAATATATTTTTTTAATTTACCCAGAAAACCACAAGATTAATATTTCTGAAATCCCGCCCTCTTAGAAATCTGCGTTCGAGGCGGTCGCCCAGGTTGTTCATTACATCAACCAGTCGTTTACCACATTTATGAATTCCGATAAATTCGTGGCATCTTGAGAGGCTGAGAAATGTTTCAATGCTGTGTTGCTGTGGTGTGAGAGAATAACTGTTCTATACGAACATTTTGGCTCTGCTCCTTAGCGCATTGAATGTAAATCAGTTTCAATTTGTAGCAAACTTGCAATTCATTGTCAACTAATTGTGATAGTATTGCGCAGAAGTTTCATTAGATGTGAAGCATCTGGAAAAATAGATATTACGACTCCCGTCAAAGCGATTTTTACACACACAACATGAATGATTTTCAACACCCCAATTTTTTCTATAATCCTACTAGCTGAATTAACCGGCGTTGCTCGGGTTAAATCGTTTGTAAATCATCGTAGTATTACTCAATATTATTGTAGGGGTTTTTGAATTGTTTTTAGCCCCCTCTGCAGACTTAGGACCCATCGAACGGGGTTAATATATTACCAATGCTTCCCGCAGGAAATTACCAAATTTGGTGTGAATTGGTCTGGCAGTGATCCTAAAAATGCTCAATATTATTTCTATGGGGATTTCAGATTGTTTTTAGCCAACTCTGCACACCCAAGACAAATAGAACGGGGTCAGTATGTAGCCTACATTATTCGCAGGGTTCTAAAGAATAAGTGTACCAAATTTGGTGTGGATTGGCCAAACAGTGTAAATTTGTATAGAGAACAGACGCCAACTCTGCTTTATATAAGTATATAGATACTAGCTGAATTACCCGTCGTTGTTCGGGTTGAATTGTTTATAATTCATCGTAATATACTCAACATTATTCCTATGGAGATTTGATTTTAGCTCCTCTGCAGACCCAGGACAAATCGAACGCATTCCTCTCTGTATGTATTTCTCTCTTCTGTGTCAGGACAACTTTCATTGTGTGTGTTGACGTTGTATGTCTTGTGTCCGGTGCAGCATGGCTAAATATGGCTTGCGCCGTAAAACCGTCTAACCAACCCAATCGTTATTTATCTCAGCAAGGTCAAGCTTTAGCTTCCAAGTGCAGTATTCAAGGCTTAACGAGCAAGACAGAAGATTATAACATCGTCAATCTGCCCAATTGCATGAGAATAGACGTTCTGGATAGCTGACTGTCGGCACCCTCAATGAATTTAAGACTCGACAACAAAAAATGAATCTTTTTTTACCAAATGCCAGAAACGATAACACAAAACTCAGCGAAAAAATCCTTATCCAGGAAGACAAAATTGTACATTAAAAAAACATTTTTTTAATTTACCAGAAAACCACAAGATTAATATTTCCGAAATGCCGCTCTCTTAGAAATCTGCGTTCGAGTAGGTCGCCTAGGTTGCCCACCCCCGGCTACGCCTCTGACTTAAGTGTTTGCAGTTGCATCAGTGATTCAACAGTCCAAAAGGGTAAGTTGAACAATGAGAGTGTGTGGAAATCTCTGAAGGTCGAGCTATATAGTTCCTGATGTCTGATACAATGATTGCTATCTTTATGTGCACGATGGACACGATAAACGTAGATAAAGTGTTGTCCATCCTTTCCATTCTCTAAAATATGTTTATCAGGCTTTACAAATTAAAATAATATTATTTTAAAAATCGTGTTACATAGTGTCTTAACCCCCACTCTAAGCCCATTTCATCATTTAACACTAAGTAGAGGTCTAAAGATGTTAAATAAAATTTTTAAAAGGTTCAGGCATTTATTTAAAAGTAAGAGGTAACTTTTCCATCCTATTGCAAAAGCGTTTACGAAAAAAATCGAATTTCACCGCAGCAAATTCTAATAGTGAAATAGTTTGAGTCCACATCAGATGAGCATGTTAGCTGTTTCGAAATTAAAAATATCTTGGTGAAAGACGGGGTCGAAGTTTTCGAATTCTATCGTTTAGGAAGTCGAAGACACCGACAGACATTTCACTAGTCAAGGGTTTCTTCAAACCCTTGTCTAGTGACATTAAGTGACCTAAAATAATGGCTTTTATTCTTAAAAAATCATAAAACTTTTTAGGAAGTTCAGAGTCAAATATTAAAACCAATCTTGCTCACTTTTCGTATAAATGGCCACATACCGTGGGTTTGTCTGACCGTGGTTCAAAATTACGTGGAGTTGTCCTCGATCCTTCCCTTCGAGTTTGATCTCGGACCGTTGCCAATAGCCCGTTGTGTTGATCTAGTGCGACGTTAATTAAACACCTACCTGCGTGAATTGCATATTGTACTTTAAATAGATACCTGAAGTAAACCGGGTACAAACCTTTATAGACACGTATTTTTTCTGCTAGTACTGTTTTAAGACAAACCCCCAGTGTGTCATTTTACACGGAAATTGGACTGAGTTCGGTTTTAATGCTTATCACAAATTAAACTTCCTAAAAATATTCAATAGCCTGTTGTGTTGCTCCAGTGTGACGTTAATTAAAATACATACATAATTAAAATATTCTATGTAGGTTGGTATTTTTAATTAACGTCGTACTGGAGCAACACAACGGGCTATTGACGACGGTCTGGGATCAAACTCGAAGGGAAATATCGAGGACAACACCACGTAATTTTGAACCAAGGTCAGATGACGAGATCACACCTGAGCTGACACCCCACTCTGCCTACCACAACTGCTTTAATTTGTCAAGGGTATGTTTGTGACTAGCTACCTTCCGGTTTCCAATCCAGAAAGGGAGCTGTTGCACGTTAAATCTGTCGTGGCCTCAAATGACTTCACGTTGGCGTGGTGGAAGTTTAGAGAGTCGGGTGCTACCTCAGTTGTTAACCTCGTCATCTGACCGTGGCTCAAAATTACGTGGTGTTGCCCTCGATATTTCCATTCGGGATTGATCTCGGACCGTCGCCAATAGCTTTTAGAAAAGTTTTAGTTACCTTAATACACTTATGTTTTGTAAATTATTAAGCCTATAAAACTATTGATTCTGTTTTTAATAGTAACAAAAATGTGTGAACTTAGTTCCTCGGTAGGTAGGTATTTGAATTAAAGACACACTGGAGCAACACAACGGGCTATTGGTGACGGTCCGGGATCAATCCCAAAGGGAAAGATCCGAGGACAACACCACGTAATTTTGAACCACGGTCAGATGACGAGGCAACACCTGAGCTGGCACCCCACTCTCCAAACTTCCACACCACGCCAACGTGATGCGGCCCCAGGAGAAAACTTGGGTATTGGTATTTTCAATTAACGTCACACTGGAGCAACACAACGGGCTATTGGTGACGGTCCGGGATCAATCCCAAAGGGAAAGGGGCCGCGGTGGCCCGGTTGGAAGAGTAACGGACTTGCAACCGAAGGGTTGCGAGTTCGAATCCAGCCAAACACCGTCGTGTACAAAGGGGGCTGGTGCACGTTAAATCTGTCGTGGCCTCAAATGTCCTCACGTTGGCGTGGTGTGGAAGTTTGGAGAGTGGGGTGCCAGCTCAGGTGTTGCCTCGTCATCTGACCGTGGTTCAAAATTACGTGGTGTTGTCCTCGGATCTTTCCCTTTGGGAGTGATCCCGGACCGTCACCAATAGCCCATTGTGTTGCTCCAGTGTGACGTTAATTGAAATTCTCCCTTCTCTCCCCAAAGGGAAAGATAACAGCACGTAATTTTGGGTATTTGGGTATTTCAATTAACGTCACACTGGAGCAACACAATGGGCTATTGGTGACGGTCCGGGATCAATCCCAAAGGGAAAGATCCGAGGACAACACCACGTAATTTTGAACCACGGTCAGATGACGAGGCAACACCTGAGCTGGCACCCCACTCTCCAAACTTCCACACCACGCCAACGTGAGGACATTTGAGGCCACGACAGATTTAACGTGCACCAGCCCCCTTTGTACACGACGGTGTTTGGCTGGATTCGAACTCGCAACCCTTCGGTTGCTAGTTCGTTACTCTTCCAACCGGGCCACCGCGGCCCCACACGTAATTTTGAACCACAAGAGAAAACTTGGGAAAAATTTTTCACAGTCATTGGTAAAAATTCACGAGAACTTTTCTATCCCTAGACAGTCTTGTTGAAAACGTCATCCTGTATTTGGACCAATCAGATTACATTATGAAACTAGCTGGTTTCTTGTGTTTTCATTTCAAAATCCCTAACATTAACATGAAGTATTTTCCCTGAGAAGCATCATCGAGCATTTTGTTGAGTGAGTATATTGAATTTTACGAGTTCATTAAGTTATTGCAATTGTGAAAGAGTAATCATTGTAAGTTTTGAAATGGAAACGATTCAAAGTTACCTTATTTTGTTTTCCCCCGAGATTATTTTAGTCATTTGGCGAAACGTTGATAAAAAGAATCATGCATTGCTGAACTTCAAAATTAATGTTCCTGTCTTCAAATAATCAGACATAAACGGTCATCAAGCATTCTATTCTTTTCAAAATCTAGTGTTACATCCCCATTAGAAAGTACCAATGTTTTTGTAAATAAACTTACTAATTCTTGATATTTCATAAATGACTCGAAATTGTTGCTATCGAAATCGAAAGTGTATGTATTTCATGATTGCTGTAATTTTCCGTACCATATATTGTAACCAATGTCTTTTTATCAAAACTCTTTAGTGGACTCACTCTTCATAAAAAATCATTAATCCTTATAGAGTTGTCTGATTTGCTTTCAAAGTAGTTCTACTTAAGAATTATGAATACTCAGACAAGGAAAAATTGCAAGTTTTCAGTGTTTATATTGCTTTTTAATTATCCCTGAATGGCAGTTACTGGAAATGTTATAGAAGATACTGTTAAAGTCGGTTATAAGACAGCATAAATATTATCAATCCAATAATGAAGTAATGTTTCATGTCTTTACTGCCCTCTTTAAAATTACGAGTTCGAAACTCGGACCAGCCAAAGACAGTCATATACCCGGGGGGCTGGTGCACGTTAAATCGGCAACTTGGTTAGACCGGTTGGAAGAGTAACAGATTAGCAACTTGGGTTGCGAGTTTGAATCCAACCAAAGACTCGTATTCAAGGGGGCTGGTGCACATTAATACTATCGTGACCTCAAATGTCCTCACTGTGTGGTGTGGAAGTTTGGAGAGTGGGATGCCAGCTCAGGTGTTAACTTTGTCATATGACTATGCTTAAAATTATGAGGCATTGTCCTTGGATCTTCCCCTTGGGAATTGATCCCTAACCGTTACCGAAATAGCCCGTCGTGTTGCACCAGTGTGACGTTAATTGCCTACCTACCCTTCTTTAAAAGTTGGTCTCAGTCTAATCAACCCTTGTGTAATAAAAATTGACAGTAAGACAAACCAAATTACGCTCTTTATGGTAATTTAATTCTTGATTGTGAAATGTTCCCATGTGAATGCATTTTGGGTTTAAAATTTGTTTTCCAGACTAACATTATTTGCTCTGCTCTCGTTTTGTCTTCCATAACCCTCTTGAATCTTATCTTTACCACTTTTTAGTCCCTTCCAGAAAAATTTTTTGATTTTGTACGGACTAGTTTTGTTGGAATGCCAACTAGTTTTTTCATAAAATTACAGACCTATCAATTTTGATTCTAAGCTCACTTTTCCCTCCTTGAAAGATAAATTTACCATTCCTTTTGAACTTCTCCCTAATACTGGATTGTACACGGTCCTGAAGTAGTTGACCTGTATGGACAATTGTAGGTCTTGATCTATAACTTGATAGATTTTGTTCTGTTGAAACGAATATAATTTTTACTGATTGTAATTTCTTATGAAGATAAATTAGTTTTACTAATCCTTGAATTCAATGGCCAATATGGACAACTCTCTAGGTCACACATGGCACGATATGCTTTGATTTAGAAATGGCTTAAATTTTTATAGATCAATGTTCTTATATTTATTTACTTCACCTATTACCTCAAGTATTTTAGTTTTTATACACTATCCTCTATACCTTTCTCTATTTTCTTTCATCAATTTAATATAGATTGGATGTTATATTTCTAATGAGTAATTTTGTTTTATAATTTATTTAAAATTTCTTTTATACTATAATTTAGGTTTTTTGTGATATTTGTTCAAGGTACTTAGAAAAGTTTGATATGGAGAAGGTAAGTTTCTGTAGGATTTATTGACTATATTTAAAATTTTTTAAAACCACTAGTTTTATGTGCATTTTCTGTAAATTCTTCATGTCCATTGAAATTTTTGTGCCAAAATGAAGGATTGATGAAAATAATGGACATCTTGGCTTCAAATGTGACACTGCTTTAGAGAGATAATAATTCTGAAAATGTAGTTTGTCATCTCAAAAACACTGATGCCAAGTTAAGTTTGTGAACCTTCATCATTAGACTTTTATTGGTTTTACAAATGTAATCAGCAATGCTCTTTAAATATTTAAAACTGATTGCCATACTTTCTGATGTTTTATGAGGGAACTGAAATATCGTAATATTTTGTGCATTTTAAAGATTTTGATTTTCTTTTCCTTCAAATGCGAAGAATATTCAAGAATTTTTTTCTATTTGAGGGAACCTCATTTTTCAGGAAATAGTAATTTATTGATTGCAGAAATGAACCTGAAACTTATTTTATGTATCATTCACATTATACATAAGCACTGTTTTATAGAAATTATGTATAATTCTTAGTTTTTATTTCAAACCATGATACATTTTTCATGTATTTCTGATAATGTTGCAGCCTTGGTGAAGTTAGGGGACTGAAATGTTTAATTTTTTTTATTCATTTTTCTAATGTTACTCTCAGAAGTACTACTTTTAAATTTATGATTTTCCCCTTCATTTGTATATTCATTCACATTGATTGTAAAATATATTGGCATAACATTTAAAAGATTATGCCTTTGGAATTATTCTAATCTTGGAGAATGTTCTCCGAAAGATTATCTAGAAATTTATCTCTAGACTGGGCTCTGGAATTTGACTTGGCATTTGCATTTTTGGGCCTTTATTCTAAGGACATATTGTGGAGATATATATTAAAAAGAAAGCTAATAAACTAGAAAATTTGCTTGTTATATCGTAATGATCAAATTATTACAAAATTTCCTTAAAATATAACAAGAAAGATGCTGCTTTTGCACTAAGCTCCAATCAACAGGAATGTAAGAAGTTCGTGATTCGTGTAGATTAAAAATACTATAATTACAAAAATATATTGTAGTATGAATAAAAATATATTATGAATGTGTAATCAGCTGACAATTTGTTCCATTTACATATTTCCCTCTGGTCAAACTAGCAACCGAAGGGTTGCGAGTTTGAATCCAGCCAAACACCGTCGTGTACAAATGGGGCTGGTGCACGTTAAATCTGTCATGTCCTCATGTTGGCATGGTGTGGAAGTTTGGAGAGTAGGGTGCCAGCTCAGGTGTTGCCTCGTCATCTGACCGTGGTCCAAAATTACGTGGTGTTGTCCTCGGATCTTTCCCTCTGGGATTGATCCCGGACCGTCACCAATAGCCCGTTGTGTTGCTCCAGTGTGACGTTAATTGAAAAATAACAATACCCTCTGGTCAAATGAATACATCATATAAGTAAATGTGTTTTTGTTATGTTTAAAATAAGATTATAGTTTTCCATAAAGTGCATTAAATTTCAGAAACTTTTAAAATTTTCTTTTTCATATGCCAAGTTTTCAAAGTTGACAGTATGCATTTAAATAAAAATAGTAAAAAATAAACAATCCTTGGATAACTGTTTAGTATATCGAATCACAATGCTAAGTTGTGCTGCATTTTGTAAATTTGTCTATCCGTTCATTATAAATTTTCTCCAAGCATATGCACAAGATGGACTTTAGCAAATGAATATGCAAACAAATTACTTGTTCATTTATGGAGTGCTTATATTGTTTAAGTTGCAAGTTTCCAGATGAAAATTCTTTGCTTTTCTAGAGTTAGTAGATAAAAATTTTCATAAATCAAAATCTGCCTGGATTAACAATGGGATAAAAAAAATTTGTGAACTTTTATGAAACCATGAACAGAATGATGCCTTTCTTTGCCCAACTATTTAGAAAATATTGTAAAAATAATAGAATTTGACAAAACAATAATAAAATAATTTTGTTTGTATTGTTTTTAGAATTTACACAAATTATCAATGTATCAGAAATTCAGTGTTCTTACTCATTTTACAATAATTATTGTCTGCCCTGGGACTTTTTCTCAAGGACATCATTTTTTGGTTTTGATTCATTGTAATTTTCAGAGGATTTTCTTTTCAAGATTTTATGGTGCATTTATGACAGAATTCTCGTTTATGAATGTCCAAGTTCAAATTTACTTAATTAATTTTGTAAAAGAAATGTAGAATCGCAAACAGTGGAGTGATTTTTTCTTTCAAACTTAAGGAAAGTTTGAAGACATTTTTAGGTCCTAGTGCTAGAAATGACTGACAATGAGAGAGTAACCATTATATCCCTATTTAAATGTAATTTCACATAAATTGTTAGGAAAAATAAATGGTGGATCTGTTTTTATGAAACAAAAATGAACAAATTCAGAAAAGTTAGGCATAAATGACAATGCCTTAAAAACTCGATCAACAAAATTAAATTTATAGGTACAAACTACTACTTTCAAACCCTGCAAAGTTTTCTAAATATGTTGATGTCTCGATATTTTCTGTTTCCTTTCATTTGACAAATTCATATCCCCAGTTGTAAATACCACACCATATCTGCTCATAACTTCATTTTTATGTTCTTAACAGTAATAACAGCAACAGTATATTATTACTTTATATATGTACAAACCCTCCAAGCAGCATGCCTGAGTACAGTTTGTTAGTTTCTGTGCGGTGGGCAGCAGATCCGAAATATTTTGAGAAACAATATTTCTCAGGACCCGGGCGAGATGTCCAAATAATTTGAGTTTGCTGCTTGCAGTGCAGGAATTTTTCCAAACTGTTTTCAAACTGAATTTTCCTAGCTGTGTCAAGTTTTATTGTTTGGAGAGTTGACATAGTTGTAAAATTAGTTCCTTTTTATAAAAATGTCCTTCTAAATGGCATTTAGTGGTAAAATAATATAATAATTATATTTAATATTTGTTGTTAACAATTGTTATTTTCCAGAATCAAAAATGTAATGAATCACGTGCAAGAAGAAAACGAGTGGTTTCATTAGGATCATCACATGAAACTGGGTAAGTTATGAGTAGAATAAACTTCTTTTGAGGCAAATGGGAGTTTTGTTGCCAGGTTTCCTTATGTTGTCATTCAAATTTATGTAACTTCCTCCTGAAAGATTTACTCAGCACATCTTTGTTAAGCATAAAGAAGCAATGCATATCACCTCATGATTTTTAGGGCTAGTGATAAATGATCAAATTTGCTGTTTCAATGGACTGAAAAAAAATCAATTTAGTAATGTTTTATAGAACAGGATTTAATCCTCACTTATTTGTCACTTGGTATTATAAAATGAATATATTGGAATGTTACTAATGAAAGAAATAGCTTTTTCAAAGAGAACTTTTTGTGTCCTTACATGCAAGATCTGTTCACATAAGAAATATCTTACTAGCTGTCTTTCTTAGGGAGAGGATTTAGACAAATGCAACTTTGCACTCTTCTGTGCTTGTGAATTTTTGCTAAGATTGCAGGTCTTCAGTTGCTGCTAGGTAACTGCAGTGATTATACATGTATTGTTTGTTACATTTTGTTCCCATTAAATGACTTATACAAAACATGCTGGAATGCTCCAGAGTTGATCCTGATTTTTGGGGGAAAATCATCAACACTGGCAGATCTCAATCAGAGATAGGTACTGGGTCTATGAGCCTATAGTTTATCCAGAAACCAAAACGCAGACACCTAATCAGAAAATGTGAGTGTCTACAGCTGATATAACAAGGCTATCCTGAATTTATACTGTACATTTCAATTTTTTTGTCATATTTATAATTGTACATCTCAATTCTTAAAAATATTCCTTTTTTAAGTCTACTTACATCATCTTTAATTAATTTAAAAGCCACATACAGTTATATGGCTCTTTAATGAATTAAACATGGTAAAATATAGTCCTTCAAATTTCTCACCAGTGGTCACATAACTTTCTGTATTTTTATAAATTATGGTGATAATTTATTTATATTGATGCTTTTTTTATACATTAAAAATTGAAATGTTGTAATCTTACATTTTAATTCTTTTGTGCAGCCTTATAGTTGAGAAATGTAATGGTTGTTCAAATGTGACAAAAAATTATACAGTGTATGTGTTATAAGTAATGCAATTTTTAAATCTTGAATTTTATAGACCTGCACCAAAAGTTGCTAGTTCAGGTGGTGGGGCATCTGGAAATGATGAATACATACCAAGAATTCATTGTCGAGTATTACGAAATAATGGTTATCCTGATAAATCAAAAATTGTGAGTAATCAAAATTTTTTCATGGAATAATTTTTTTATCGAAGTTGATGTCTTAAGCTTTCATGTTTCAGTGTTTTATGAGTTTCTAATTTCCAGAAGCAAAGACGAATTATTTTCTAAATAAAATTCTAGTTGCATTGTACTAAATTATGGTTTTGTCTATAATTTCTAGACATGATAAAATAAAAATAAGGTTTTAATTCTATAATTAACATTAGTCATAATAAACTGTTTCTTAATTGCGGAATGAGTGAAATTTTCAAGAGGTTTCTTCATTCTTGCCAAGTATTAAGATTTATTTTTCATGTATAGTATTTTATACAAATGTTTTTAATTTTTATGCTTTCAAATTTTACTTAATCTAAAAGTTAAATGTTATTTCAGGTAGAAAGGTGATGCATTCAAGTCTTGGTGGTATTTTAGAGAGGTGCAATCTTGCTAAAGGGGGTCTAAATTTCCATTCAGAAATTTTAATTCCACTGTTTGATGTTTATTCATTGCTTTCAATAGAAATGAAATACTAAGAGATGCATTATTCAGTGATTATTGATTGTACAAGATATATATTTTGGATTAAATTTGGCTTTAAAAGATAGAATTTTGAAATGATTTTCATTTAGCTGGTTTTTATGTTTTACTAAAATTTGTTTTTACCCTGTTTGTTTACAAAAGTAAAATATTTTCAAAACAAAAGTAGTGGCTCATAGTTCAACTGCTAATTAATGATAGTATGAGTCTATGAAAGGGTGTATGGGACCATTTCTGTGGGATGCATTTCATTGTTCGGGACCATAAATAGATTAGTATAAAACTGATTGTATTTTTATTACAAAAGGGCCAGATCTGGTCAAGCAATGTTTTCTACATCAAGTAATGTGAGTTGTAGGTGGCTCAGATTCGATTCCTGTCAGGTTTAACTCCTCCCTAGATGTATTTCTCTCCTGTGTTAGTAAAACTTTCTTTGTGTGTATGTATGTCTATTACTTAACATTGTCTGTATTGTCTTGGGCATAGCATGGCCAAATATGACCCCCGTGCACCATAAAACCCAACTAACCACCATCCCATCAAGTAAATGGACGTACACAGTAGAAAAGTTTTACTGACAAGAAAAATACACCCTGGGTAAAAGTACATACAGCAATCAAACCTGTACCGTGTACAGATTGCAGGCTGCTGGCACATTGCACAAACCTGAACCAAGTCAATCTTACTGTGTGATTCATTATAAAAGACACATAATATGCAAACGCAATAGAATTATATTTATTTTCATATAATGATAAAAAGGATACTGAGAATTTCTTTTTCATTGTTCATAGCACAGCATACCATTCCTCTTTAAAGATCATCAAGTCTTATCAGCTTAGCTGTTAAAATGCTGTATCCTTTAGCCCTTACAACACTCCTTCATTTCTCTGATCTGAACAAGGAGTTTATTTTTCTATTTGCTAATATTAGGTGGCAGAATTTTTAAATCTTATTGAGCCAAATCGATATATACCCCATAGATTGATTTATTGAAGCATTTGTACCACAATTTGTGTTGATATATAAACCTCTGAAAAATTGTCTGTAAAATACATAAGTTAAATTTGCAATATTCTCTTTATTCAGAAACCTGGACAACATTCAGGAAGGAAAACCCAACATTTTGTGGAAAATGAGGACAGCCACTTAAATTTTAAAAGTGGAGATATCATTGATCAACGATGTAAGTCATTTGGATTTTCCTTGAAACATGTTTTTGAATAACTTTTGCTGTTACTATTTCTACTGCTTAAGAACTGATATAATTTTTTTAGTCATTAATCTTATAGAATTTCATTTAAATTATTATGCTGAGTTATGTGCAAATCAATGTCACCATTATTAAGATGCAAATAAGCCGCATATAAAACTAAATGTTCTGGATTAACTTTCAATTCATAACAGAATCTAAAAAAGACATTTTGAAGTAGCAAAGTTGTTGCATATAACTAAGGTATTGAAAAATTGAGATAAGTGGTTTTATAGCACAAGGGCCATATTTTGGCCAAGCTATACCATCAGATTAGTTGACAACCATTGAAGTACTTATAGTATCTGGGCAGGCAAATAAAGCCATATGATTGGATTCATTGAGTCATTCCATAGGCAGACAACTAATTAT
The DNA here is from genome assembly GCA_933210815.1 of Meta bourneti. Lineage (NCBI taxonomy): Eukaryota > Metazoa > Arthropoda > Arachnida > Araneae > Tetragnathidae > Meta > Meta bourneti. Next base: position 40,789,076 of record OW119933.1, on the reverse strand, counting down.
AGTATGATCTATACATATTCTATAGATGCATAAGGCTATTACTGCTCTGCTGTGCAATATCTTATTGAATGTTCTAAAAATATATTTGCTGCTTCAATCAACCGCTACTTTTTACTGATTTAAAGAAATGGGTGCATACTTGATATGCTGAAGAAAAGCACTTTACGACAGTGATCCTCATTTTGAATGCATATCTCCATATCAGAATAACGTAAACATCTAAAACTAAAGTGCTAGTCATATACTCATAATAGTTTTGAATGCTCAATTCTGATAATCCAGAACTCTTCAAATGTTTATAAATTGAATTTTTTCTAGAGAGTACATGGTAAATGCGACATAAATATAAAATAAAAAAAGAATATTTCAGTTTTTTATGAATGCTTTTATATACCTCATGAAATTCTCAATTGCTGAAATTTGGCATTAAAATTTAATGGCTACTTTGAAAAACTTAGCTTATGATTTTCATGCCTGACGATAAAAATAAATAAATAAATAATTGGATGCAGTGAATGTACACAAATCATGCAAATGATTACTAGGGAAAAGTTCAAAAATCTATATCACAACACATGCAACTAGGATATTTGCGAAGTATTTTTAATTAATACTCTCTTGTGAATGGTATAAAATGCTAAGTATCATTTCTTTTCTGCAATGCTCAATAAGAATAAATTAATTTCAGGCAACTTTATTAAGATTTATATATTCATGAATGAACAATTGAAGAGATATATGGTTTTTATAAAAAAAATTTCCTTCAAAATAAAAGTAAAATAACCATTTATACATATTAAGTAATAAATGGCTGTCATCAAGGCTGAAAATGCTAAATGAATCCACACTAAATTCAACAATAGTTATGATCATATGGAAAAAGTTGGTGTATAAAGGCTTTTATATGGTAAATAGCAGTGACAGGTTTTATGTTGATTTTATTATAAGTAACTCCTGCAAGTTGAACACAACTTTCAAAGAAATATTTTTTTAATCCGAAAGATATTAAATACAACATTTCCATGATTGAAAGTAAAGTGTGAGTGTATTTCCTTTTTCATTATTGCAGATAAGATAGTGGGGTTTATTGGAAGAGGATCCTTTGGAAGAGTTGCCACAGCTTATGATATGCAGGAGTAAGTTTTAAATGTTTAAAATATATTCTTATTAGGTAAATTTCATCCACTTTACTAAATTGACTACATTTATTATAAGATGTATGGCTATGGAAAAATATCAATCAGCCTTTCTTTATTCTTGCATCATTTATAGTAAAGCAATTCAAAGGTTCCATTCAATTGGGAATAATATTTTCTATAAATTCAAATGCATAAAAGCATTCATATGCATTTGCTTAAGAGGTCATCTTTATATGAAATAATGCATGAACATTAACATTTCTAATGACAACACCACATTTTTATGCCACATTTCTGATTTATATCAAAATTTAACCTCAAATAACAAGTTCCAAGTCATTTAACTCAACCGTTTCAGGATTGTGAGTAAGGGAAAATTTAGAGCACTTAATAAATTAGTTTCCTGAATTTTTATTCTGATCTTCCTTAATAATTTTCATGTCACAAGTAAATGTTTTATTATGTTGCTTTTAAAAACCTTAACACAATCTATGTAATATTTCTTTTTTAAGTTACATTTTAGTCTGACACATTAATTTATGAAATTAATGTATAAATAAATTATGAATAAAAAACTTGAAAAATATTTTTTTACTTCTATTAGTTTTTCCCTTTAATAAATTTATTCACTATTTTTAAACACTGCACAAAATGATTTACTTCTATTTGGTAGAAAGAGCTGAAACTTTGGACTATCATAGAAAGTCCTTCAGAATTCAATCAGCTAAATTGATATTGTGATGTGAGCATTTTTAAAATGAACCATGGCATATTAATAATATTTACAAACACCTTAAAAGGGTAGCAAAGCTTTCAAATGCTTAATGTAATTTCCATTTGCATTAATTTCTTGTACTTTTTATTTTTCTTGTAAAATTAAAATATTAGGGTTCACACATTAAAAGCATTTGTACTATAAAATTAAAGGGTACTTACGTATTTTCCGTGCCAGGAAGGGTAAATAGGGTTCCAGCAATAGTACCAGCGATAATGTGAATTATAGCAACCCCTTTTCTGTGGGAAAACAGTAATAACCGCATAGTTAGCCGTGTCTCGTGAACACATGTGGTGTGTTTGAATTTTTTCTTTCTACTTTTGTTAGATTTGCCGAATTATGCGTCTGTTAGATTTGTCGAGAACTGAAGATGCTATCTGTTATTTCCAAGAATATGGTATTTTGTCTAAAATGCGTGAGTGTTTCACATCTATTATTTAAAACAATTATTTTGATGCCACATTGAAGGCAATTTCAAAGCAGTTCCTGGTGGAAATAAAAAATCATCATAAATATTTTTTGTCGCCAAAAAACGCCAACCTGGTACGGATAATACGTAAGTACCAATTAAAGTTTCATTTGCAAACTGTTTTGCATTGCATTCATATTTTCATATAGAAAGCATAATTATATCAACAATTACAAAAACAATATTTTATGGTAAGAGTACTGAAATATAAACTTAATTCCCAGCAGCATAAAATTTTTATTCCTAAACGATATTTAGAAAAATCTGATGATCCTATATGCTTGGCCAAGAATGGCCTTTGTGCCATAAAACCCCGAAACAACCAATATATATGATGATCATAAAACAATTATAAATAGAATACATTTTAAAACTGATTTTCGGCTTTTGGTGTACAAGTTATTTCATTTTGGGATGAGTACAAGTTTCATTTTACAAAGCACTTTGCCATTGTTCAAATTAAGGATAAAATTGGAATGTGAAACTAATGTATTTTTTATTTAAAATTGATGCACTACAATTTTCTTTCTTCTAAGGTATCGAACTGTAGCCTTAAAGATTATTAAAAATACTGAAAGCTGTAGAGAGAGTGGTAGAACTGAAATCCAGTTAATGAAAAAACTGTATGGAATTGATCCCAGGAGTTGCTAGTAAGTTTTTATTTTCTTGTAACCATTTTTGTTTATTAGCAAAATCTTGATGAACTTTTAAATGTGAAGCAAGTATAGCCCCATTTAATCCAAAATTCTATTCATGCATACTTCGGTAGAATGAAATTTTGCTAATAATTTTGTTTGTAATGACATTTTGAAGACTCAATACTTATAGAATTTGGCACCTGTACAGAAATTGCGCAAAAATTTAAAATTTTGATAGACTTGTATTACAAAAAGAATCCATAGGATACATATTTAAACAGAAGAAATTAAGCAAATCTAACTTTTAAAATATACGTAAATGCATTTTGTTACCAAAGTTTCAAGTGACACAAACTTTCAAATTTCCCAGAATTACTTTTACTCTACAATACACTTGATGACTAATAGCATATATTGGTTGAAAGAAGGTCTGAGGAAAGATTCTCAGTATCGGTCAAGTCAAACTGGTTAGAAACCATGCAGTGATAACTACAGGGTGCATGGTGGAATAATGCATCCATGTTTCTCAGACTTAAAATTTGGCTAATTTATAACATTTAGAGTATTGGGTCATTCCATGTCAATTCAACAAAGCACGCAACCTCGATATTTCCAATTTTAACAAAAGTTAGTGAAAAGTTACCCTTTAAATGGTTGTGGATACACATTTTTGAAACAATTATTTGATTAATTTAAAATAACAAATTAAAATTTTGAATAAATGTATTAAGCTCTTGCAACAGTTCTTCTTTTAATATCTTGTAGTATATCCTTGTTGTATTGTTATTTTTGGTGTCAATTGAAAGCTTATTAAACAGGGCTCAATGTTATATGCAACTTTGCAGAATATTTTGCTCAAATATTTAAAAGATTAAAACAGTAAAAATTGAAAGTTAAGCATTCATAGGCCTAACAAATGTTTTCTAAAATTTTTTAAAATCCAAAGTCAAAAAATGCATGACTTGACCTTGAAAATTTTTTATATTAAAAGTCGTGGTTGTAGCATATAAATTAGAAGCTTGTTTGTTACTTTATACAAAATCTGTTACCTTAATGTGGTGGTTTTTAAAGTTTTTAATGACTTGTAACTCGAAAATTAATTTATATATCCATCTCATGTTCTGCTCAATTTCTTATGCCGACATATAAATGTCTATACATATATTGAATTTCATTGAAATTGGAAAAGGTCAGGTTGTGTGTTCAATGTGTTTTGACATGGATGACCCTATTTTGTTTCAATCTTCTGAAATATTTATTAAGACCTATGGCAGATGAGTGTGTTCTAACCAACAATAAGTTCTCTGCACATTCTGAGAGGCATAGAAATATACTCTAGTTTTCACATACATCCGGATGCGTTTTACGACTTTAACCTCTGATCTGCAGATAGAAATCGGAACGCGTTTCTTTCCAGACTGCATACGGTTTGGCAATAAATTTTGTTATTTTATTGCCCTAGTTCAAGTTTCTATCTTTGCAATTGCTGAAGTGAAAAACTCAATGATTTCTCATTCACGAAAGTTTTACTCTAGATCGATACTTAACTCAGGGGAACATTGCGTTATAGTGAATAGAAAACTAATGAAGTAATTTAAATTAAAAATGTGTGCATACAAATCAAGACTAAATTTTCGTTACTGCAGAAATTCATTAATTTTTTATCTGTAGAAAGGAATTTTCATCTGAAGATATGTATACCAAAGAGCTTTCTAAAGAATGAATTAGAGGAAATATACATTGTGGGACATTATTTTGAGGAAACAAAATTGCACATTTCCTTCAAGTATGATAGGGCTTCTGAAGCAGTCGAAATTATCCCTGTCCTAATCAAGAGCTATATACACCTTATCAGCTGCATCTTATCCCTTGCATTTCATTTAGAGTTATTTTTGGGAAATTAAAAAAAGATCAAAGAAATGGTTCTGAAATTTCCAATATCGAACTGAATTCAAAATTTTAATATTCTGTCTCAATGCCATTTAAAAAGGGAATTGACCTTTATTTTATAAAAGATCTTTTATTGTGTCAATATTTATTGTAATGAAAATCTACGATTTTAGGGTGAAAAATAAGCTTGTCATTGAGGTCTCAACGTTTCTGACATCGAATTAGGAAATTGTTTTAACCTTTATGATGCAGTGGCCAAATTTTGTTAACGCCTCGTAAAACGGCATATTTCGCTTAACTTTCTTCCCCTACACAACTTGGGCGAGAGAGTCTTGAATGACTTTTACGACTGACCACCTAGCACGCTTTCCTTTCATAGTGTTGTCCCAATGCCACTCAATGGAAATTGGGGGAATGTGTTTGAAAAACCTCCTCGGGTTTCCACTTTTCACTATAAGCGCCCTTTTCTATCCCTCTTGATACTTCGTACTAGGAACTGTTTGAGATTTGGATTAAAAATCGTTTATGGAAGTTAGGACAGTAGCAAATGCATATTCCATTTGTTTTACTTATATTAGTATTTCAATGACTGATTTTGATAAGCACAAATCATTTTTTCAAATTAAATACAAGATTTTGATAGTTCATTTTTAAAATGGTCAGTGTGATTTTGCATAATTGTTTATTTTAATTATCGTTCATAATATTCATATTTTGGTAGAAAGTAGAGTGTAAAGTGTTTACATTACAATAAAAGACAGATATTTTTCTATTTAAATAATTAATATGTAAACAAGCACATAAAGAATACACTTATGTTTTGTTCTCTTTAGGAGTATTATTTTATTGTACATGATTAAAATTTTATTATTTTATGAGTTTGTTAAAAATGATTAAATAATGAAATGAATGTTTGCTTGACCGGTGGTATTCAATAGGCTCAATACCCCTTATGAGAAAACTCTTACTACTGTGCTTTCAAAATCTTTTTTAACTGAACGTTGTTAACTGTGGAACTCCAGTCAATCCTTGTTTTGAAATTTATTGAAAATTCTACATGTAGGGAAGTAATTGGTTGTTATTTTAGTAGATGTAAAGGTTTTAATTCACTTTAAAATCAGTTTTAGAATTCAGTCATAAAGAGAAGATATATAAAATGACTAAATTTCCTTATCAAGTGAGTATCATATGCACACCAATCTCCAACATTTTGATCTAATTTTAATATTCTTATGGCGCTCAAGTTTCCATTGGATTTAAGAAAATCACTTCTTTTGCGACAAAGATTTTATGTGAATATTCATCAGTTATTTTTGCATATGGTTTTAAAGATGATTGAAAAATCATCTTTAAATTAAAATAATTTGGAAATCGTGGTTCCACCTAAAATATTGAATGTTTAGGTACAATCAAAACGCAAAAATAAATTATTGGAACAGTTCGAATAATTTTTGGCTAATAAAAAACATGGTCACATTCTACCATTATGTTAAGGTCATGAAAAGTGGATGCATCTTTTACGTTAAAATAACTTCCTCATGCCCACATCTTATTTAAGTGTGTACGGGCATCACAACCCCGAGATACCCAAGTGATCTTTCCTCCCTTTCATTTTTACCCTAGTCCACCCTTCTGTTTTTTGCTTTTTCTTTCTCCCTCATTGTGTTGTCTGTCTTATGTTTGTTGCAGCTTGACCAAATATGGCCATAAGACCCGAAACCAACCAACATTAAAATAACATAAATGCGGCAATTTTGATGCTTAGTAAACTTGTGAACTTAGAAATTAAAAATTTTCCGATTCTTCAACATACTCTTGTGCAAATCAGGTAAAAATCAACCAATTCAAAATTGCCAATTTGTAAAGTGAAATATTTAAAGTTAGTGGAAAATGTCTTTCTCTATATGGCCCATGAGTAGAACCAATCCTAAAAATTTTTGCATTTCTGAAGCAGTCATCCTCTTCCAATCCGATGAGTGTTTTATCTTTGGAGAGTTTGCACTTATGCTCAAAATTTGTACTGCATACTTGTTAGTTTCTTCAACTAAAATTCGTAAAACTTCCGAATTGAACATCAGGGGAAAATAATCAAGCTCTTGTTTCAGTTCTAACGGTTGGACGTTTGAGGAAAGCCCAACATTTCCACTGAACTCATAAACAGTTACTTCATCTGATGGTTCGGGAAATTTCCAATTTATATTTGGGAATTCTGTAGATGAGCCATCAACTACAAAAGTCTCTTTAGACAATGAGCCATCAACTGCAAAAGTCTCTTTAGACAAAATCCTTCACAGGATGCTCAATTTTGCATTCTGATCGCTATCAGCAAAATTTTCGTCATCCAATCCCATGTGTTAAACCTTCGTGAATGTCGAGCCATTTCAGAAGTAATATTTCCAATCTTTTATACTAAAATCTTAAAAACGCAGTGAGGTATTGGTGTTTTACCAATTGTACTAAGAGTAGCGTTGAATAAGAAAAGCGCTCCCATAAATGATTTTGTACTTCTTGGCATATTCTTTGGCTTGAGAGATATCACCTGTGCCACTTTCTGTTTTTCCCAAAGTGTTCACAATGATAGATAGGGGAGGCATCGAACAAAAGGAAGGACCCTTTTAAAGACCAGTCGCTGACAGCTTGTAAATCGTGATCGATGTCAGCAGTCAACTTAAAAGGGGGGAAAATTCCAAGCTGTCTCAAACCACTCTATGAAAGAAAATTCTTATGGGACTCATTTGTCTCAGCCACAGTGTAAAGGTTACGAGCACAGATGGGGGAAGGGATTTCAACATATTGCTCAAGTTATTCATAAAAACAAGCCTTTTAAAATTGTGTCTAAGATTCAGTTGAATATGATGCAAAGAAAGAAGTTGAGGATTACAATATTGGGAATAATGAAGTAGTGTTCTGATATACTGATGCGTATCCATATTGAGGGTATCCTTCAAAACAGTAGCAGACTTTTGTATGTCAATGTTTTCTTTTAACAAAAATTTTTCTCTGTTCATTTTATCCAAACTCCTTTTTAATTTTTATCATGCAGAATTAATTTTAACTAACATTTAATTAAATAAATGTGCTCTATATTCTCAAGTCACCAAATTTACACAAAGCAATGTTTCTTTTTCTGTTATGTTTACATAATTAACTTGGCATGGTGTGCAGTTTGGAGAGTGGCGCCAGCTCAGATGTTGTTCTAGTGATTTGACCGTGGTTCAAAATTACGAGGTGTTCTTCAATCTTCCCTTCGGGATTGATTCCGGACCATCACCAATAGCCCATTGTGTTGCTCTAGTGTGATATTAATTAACTACCTACTTTACACAATTACATTACTAATTTTGCGAGTGTTGCTTAATTATTACAACATTCTTGAATTTTAGTACTTATACAGTTTTCTTGAGAAATTTTTGTAAACTTTATTTTCAATAAATTTTTTTTCACCAATTTGATATATAAATTTAATTAATCTTTCTTTTACAGCTTATGGGTTCAGATGTTTGATTACTTTGAATTTAAGGGCCACTTATTTATTGCATTCGAAAAACTTGGAGATGATTTGTATACATTTCTTGTAAGTCTTATTTTACATAAATCTTTATCTTAAATTTAGTAAAACTTCTTATGATGTACTATTATATATTGCTTTGTATTAACAGATGTAAAGCTTTTTGCAAAGTGAATTTTTAAATATATTTTCTTACAGAAAGAAAATAAGCACCAGCCTTATCAAATGTCTCACATAAGACATATTGCTTATCAACTTATCTATTCTGTGAAAGGTACTTATCTCCTCAAATCTTTATTAGTTAATAAAAAGAAAATCCAAATTAATTATTTTTATTTTTACAGCCCTCCATGACCATTTTGTAGTCCATACTGATTTGAAGCCAGAAAATATATGTTTTCAGGATTCTGAATATACTTATGGCATCCGTTCTTTAGTAAGTTATGTCCATACCTTTGTAGAGTTGATAATTTCTTTTGATGTATAACTATACATATTTTTAACAGAAAGCAGTTTTATCTTGATCTTTGCACTTCAAACTTTGTTTTATCAGTCTTAAATGGTATTTTGTGGTGAAATTAGATTAACTGCCTGGGTTCTGAAAACCTTGTAAAACAAACTATTATGTTACGATACAAAATTTAAGTAACATTATTTTTATTTCGTATTGGTGTGTATATGCTTTTAGTAGTAGTGAAAACCTTATTAAATATAATTTAAAAGCAACAATTATCAAATATAATTAAACTAAAAATATTGAACAATTTTATATTATATGTATCCATATTGAAGATATCTAAATTTGTGATGCCTGCAGTTTTCTGTATCAATAAAAAAAATTAGAATTATTTTAGCAACTGTTTAGATGATCAATATGAGAATGAAATTGGACCATAATAAATTATTAATTTACATGAAACAAACTAATTATTATTTAAAAAAAAATGCATTTTAATGGTTAAAAATGAAATGAAAATTATGCATTTTTTTATAAGGTTTCGTTTTGAAATTACCAAAAATGTCCTAAGCTATTGATGCAACTGTGGAAAAAACTGAATTACCCTCTGGCTTTCCCGCATCATTCATAGTAAAGCAAATTCAAATGTAGTAGGGATAACGTTTTGTGTAAATTTAAATGGGGGCATCCAATTTGTGTAACCATCATTAAATTGTACAAAGCTTCATAATTTGTAATGAAAAAATCCAGGTTTGGCAAATTTCGAATCTTTATTAAAAGCTTACCAGGAATGCCAAGTTTCATGTCACTTGGTGCAACTGTTTCTGAATTATGAGTGGAAAATTTGGAATACCTAATGTTCCCTACATATCTTCATATCATGCTGAATTTTTTTATTATGTTGCAATTTAAGAACCCAAACAAAATCTGTAATGTTTCTTAAATTAATTTTTAGTATATTATTTATGAAATTTTAATAATGAGAAAATTAAGAATAGCAACCTTCATTTTATGGAATCCATAAGGACTTATACAATGATGCAAAAATTCAGCTCTTTCCTCCCAATAGATTTGTCATTAATGATATTCCTTTTCTTTGCAAAAAGAAATGACAAACTTCTACCTAGTTAATTTGAATTTTACATTCTTATATAAAAAGTCTAATCGATTTCCATTAAAATGTATGAAGGTTTTTATTCATATTTTCATTATAACAGAGAAATATTATTGTATTGCTGATAATATAATACTGGAATGATCTCAGTAATTGGAAAATCAGGATCTTTGTATAATTGGTTTCTATTACTACAGTGATTGCAGCTGAAAATTAAAATTGATAAATATACTGTGTCCTGTAATGTACGGTTTCTCAATCGATTATTCTGTCTTACTCACATGTAGTCACTTACAATTTTATGGGTGAGAAAAGTTTGGAGTTTTTATGGAATGGAGTCTTAATTATTTCAAATAAGATTTTGATATTACATGTCTGCATCATAAATTATTTTCATGAAGATTACAATCCTCTGAACTGTTGGCTTTAGCTTGAAATAAACAGGACGTGTGCCTCAAACTAAATGTTAGTGAAATATGCTATGCATATAATGCCCTTACGTTAGTAAAAATGAACTTCTTGGTTTTGACCTCTTACATTTTAGTCTTGGACATAAATAAGTAGCTCAAATGATATGTTGGAATTACTGAAAATCACATGGTGCAAGGGAGATTGTTGGCAATAAGAAAAGCAACATTTTCTTATTGTCAAATTCCAAAAAATTAGCAGTTCAGGCATGAGTTATGTCTGCTGAGACAGTACAGTATCATCAAATATTAGCTAGCTATGGACTTCACAGAGCAATTTTATGCAGCACAAATGATCAAGCTTCAATTGAGTCATACAGACCTTTGTTTTCTGAATGGCCATAAATTTTGTTTCCCGATTATATATTTCAACTTGTTTTACTTTGATTGTTGCATAATTAGTGCAAGACATCAATGACAACTTGCTACATGCATGGCTGATATTTGAGGTATGGCAGAGCTATAAAACTAGTGTGTACAATAACACTCTGCTGACTCGCATAAAGCAGTTTGGTTTGCTATTCCCCTGATCAAAAACTCTTCCACTCAATGTCACGATGCAATGAATACTGAATATTGGTGAAAACACTTTCATAACTGAAAGTGCATTTAGTTAATTGTTCTAACATGAGTAATCTGAGACGAATTTAAATTCACACTTAGCGCTGTATGTATTGTATACCAATTTAACTTTCCTATTTATTCTCAACTTTGAGAGAGAGAGAGTGAGATCACCATTCTATATAATCGCTTTGTCTCTGAACTGCAGGTGGACTTTATTTTACTGTTTTTACGTTTACCTTGTCTATTTTGTGCGAGTCTGTTTTCTAGTATGCTGTAAAATTTTAATGTTTAATTTTCTGGTTACATTGAAAACTTGTCTCACTTTTCAGCAACAAAAAACTTATCGCAAGGTTTTAGATTCTACAATTCGGTTGATTGATTTCGGCTCAGCAATACACAGTACGGAAGACTACCAAGGTATCATCCAGACTAGACATTATCGCTGTCCTGAAGTTGTTTTTGGTAAGTTATAATACTTAAGTTTTATTTTAAACTTATCTCAATATATATGCTCTTTTAGTATTGTGAATACTTATTTATTGTTCAATAGGAATGGATTGGTCAAGTGCTTGTGATACTTGGAGCATTGGTTGTATTCTTTTTGAATTATATACTGGATCATGTTTATTTTTTGTAAGTATAGCCATATGATTTTTTTTGCAATATTTGCAAGGTTTTTAAATATGTATTATTTTAAGAACGTAAGGTTTAATAAATTTTCCCAATTGAATGTGAGTTTTTTACTTTGTCATCTCCAGAAAAAAGAAATTTCTGTTACTTTGTCCATTTCTTGGGTTATATCTAATGAATCACTTATCGTAGAACCGTTTCATTGTAAGAGTATGCTTAAATCCTTTGTGTTGAGGATGATCATTTTGTAAATGTTGCTTCAATTTTGTTTCATTATAACACATAAAGGCCTTCAATTTTTTTTATGGATTTGAATATATGAATCATTTTCATTTTTGGCACTCATTATGGACTCAAATCCAATAACAATTATGCAATATCTAACATTTTAAATTATAGTGTATGATATTCTTTTTTTATCATTAAGATGTGTTAAAACAAAAAAGATGATTTACACTAAAGTTTTAGCAATATTTATATATGAAAAGTTCTTTTGAAACGGAAAATGTAACTGTTCACATTCTTCAAGTCCTAAAACCATGGTACTGGCTATCTTTTCTGAAAACTCAGCTATACAATATGATTGAAAATGCTTATATCATTTCCTGCTAGAGCTCAAGCATCAAGTGCTTTTTAAGAAATCTCAATTTGATATTCTGAACATGGAATTTTCTTATGTACTCAAACTTTATTTAGGTTGCAAATTATATACTTAAACTCTATTTTCTATTGATCGATTTCTATTTAAAATGTGTTTTGCACATAAACGTGATACAGGTATTCTCGGAATGTTTGCTTTATTAATCATAATTTGAAATAGTTACGCAATAGCATGACGTGTGTATTTTTTATTAAAATAGGCTCAAATTGTAAAAACATTTGTAGCTGTACAGACTTATCTTAAAATTTTAAGCATTATCTTTGAAGCTATGCTTTATCTTGTACTTGTTCTAAAGATAGTTTTAAATGGTGAACTTATAAACATCTAACTAGAAATGAAAACACTGATTACAAGTCTCAAAATGCAAAGATCAAAATTTCCATTTCTGGATACTTTTTGTTCAATCCATGAATGTAAAACCTTTTCATGCAAAAATGTTGCTCTAATTGGATTTCTATTATAGCTGCATGATTTTATGAAAATCTGATGTTTCAGAATTTATTGCCTGATCTATCTTCATGAGAAAAATCTGATATCCTTTTTTTTCAGGAACTTTACATCCCGTAAAGTTACTAGATTGCCTAAAATTACTAGATTAAATAAAAATTCTAGTAATTATTTGAAAAGATAATTTACCATGCAACTTTTTTCTGAACATTTTTATTGATATTTGATTTTTATAGGTTACAGAGGACGAGGAGCATGTAAATGCTATGAGAGATATTCTTGGTCCTTTACCTGACATATTCAAAGACACATCGTAAGAGGCTTTCTTTCTTGAAGTACTTAAAATTGTACTGTAAATTCTTATTTAAATCTGTACTTGGTAAAATATACTAGTAATGTAATATTTTTTCCAACTGGGAAGTAGTTTTCTAACATGACTGAAAAATCTAAGCTGGGTAGTGTAAAACTTGTATTAGTTTCTTTTTTCCATTCAAATTTTGTTATCTTTTGTCCAAAAAATTAGCAGTAGTAGAGTTTGCAATAATTTAATTATAATTTTATATAGTTAATATAATTATAATTTAATATAGAATAATTTAATTATACTGCAAATTAAATCCATATTGTGTTGTATTCAATAGTGTTATAAGTTTTACTTTGGTATTTATGTGAACATTTTAATGAGCTTATGCTGTGTTTTTAATTGCGAAATGAGAGAATCTATCTGCATTTTGTGTATAAATATATTTTCTATACAGTAACACAATTTCTTGACACAGTTTGTTTGCTAAAAAACATTTATCATAAGAATCCCTCGTTCATTAATTTGTATAGCACGAAATCAACAATAACATAGATGTCAAAACATGGAAATCCTAGTCTTGTCACATTTCAACACCAGTGAAAACATTCTTAACCTTCTAAGCATCATGAGATTTCCATGTAGTATAGTATTGCTTTTACCCTACATCAAGCATGACTAAACAGGCATGTCTATTAGTTGACAAGCCTAGGAAGGATTATATTGGTCACATACAAGAAGTCCAAAACTACTTAGAAGTCATGCAGGGAAAACTACAGGTTGCATGATGGAATTATGCATGCATGACCCTGAGATGATTAAAGTTAGCTTAGAACTGTGTTAATACTTAAGACTATGTTTGAATAACTGTCATTTTCTTAATGCTGTGAGCTAAATGTTAATACTTTGTTGAGACCATTTGTCTTTCGAAACAGCATTTATATCCTTTTGGCATGGATTCAATTAATTCAGTATTGTTTAGCATTTCAATAAGCTTGGTCAGCTTAATATCAATTCATCTTTTGAAAGTGCTTTCTACAAATGTTTTATATGAAATTTATGTTGGGATTGAGCTCTAGTAAAATTTTGATTTTTCTTTAGCCAGATAAGATGTCCTTTTTCTGCTTTGAGTAATGCTTTGTGTTGTGAAATGAGGTATATTCAATACCTCATTTTCTTTTTTTGCACAAGGTACCATTTGTTTATGCAAGATTTCCTTTAAAAGAAGTCTGTCCATACTGCTATTTACAAATGGAGTCATGATTTCATCACTAAAAAGCTTGCTAGTTTCTTCTCTTGGTTCACTCGATGTGTTCCTTAACATAAGCTATTTAAATCTTTTGGTATTTTTACAGATACAAACGGTATACTACTTGTAGTCTTCAAGCAATTTAGCATCTTTCAAATAAATTTTACAAATGAAACACTAGAATTTAATGCTGTTTTTACTCTGTTGATTAGTTTCTTGATTTGCTGCATTTGAAATATCTATTTAGATTGGATGCATCATATTTTATTTCCCTTCAGTCCTATTTTCGGTTTTTGAGAGTCGGGTAGTGGGACTTACATAAAAGTATATTCTGTATGTTTTTTAATTGTCCCATTTTAATTTTAAAGTGATTGATTTTGACATTGAATGAACTATTTAAGAAACATTAATTTTGTGTTTTACTGTTTCAATTTGTATTTTTACAGATATTAATGGTTCGGTTCAAGTATTTTTATCGAAACACTTGAACCATTAAAATCTGTAAAAATACAAATCAAGGTATATATTGTAGGGTTTGTTCAACTGGAAATCTTTAATCTTTGAAAACTCCTTAAAATGAATGATTTTTTAAAAGGCTCTCGAAAACTTGATTATTAATAAGATTCTCTAGAAAACTAAAATACACTTCTGAAATTTATTTCACTTTAATTCTGATTGTTTATAATCCAAGAAAATAACTTACCTTCTAAATTGGTTTTAATCCCCATTTGAAAAAAGGAAAACTTTTCAACATGGGCTTTCTAGATGGTATTAAAGAATTTTTTTCATAAATATCAGTATGATTTAAAACTTAAAATTTGTTTATGGACATCCTGTACAATTACAGTAAAGAATGTGGAACGATACCTGCCATCTCCTAGTAAGCTAGCTTTCTCTTGGAAATAGGGTGTAATTTGATGTTTTTGTAGCACTTTAGCTAGGGATGAGTGTGGAATAATTACTGGCTTTAGTAATTGTTTTCCTTGCACTTTGCTACTTAATCTTTCATTTCTGATATAGTTCAACTTCGGATGTATTTGCTCAGAAACAGAAAGTTTGCATATTTTTTAGCACTTGACATTGACGTGTGGTTTTCCACACTGGTATAATTAAAATTCGAACATTTATGTGTAATGAGATATGTTAGAAGGTGAATTATGACAGTGAATAAGAAATACCTGTCGCAAAAAGGACATTTTGACCTAGCTTGATTTCTTTCACTGAAAAATTCCATCACATAATGTTTTAATCATAGAACTCAATCATACTGTTTCAGACAATAAATTCCACTTTAGTTCTTTCCATGAATACTTTATTTTATCCATAACCCGATTCCAAAAAATCATGAAATAAATTTTGTGTCATGTAAATTCCTTGCGCAAGACTTGCATCTACCTTTTATTACAATGTTTTTATATTTACATGGATTTTATTTCTTTTATCTTGCATTTGGCGCAGCTTGTTCGCATTTGGACCTTG
This sequence comes from Meta bourneti, assembly GCA_933210815.1. NCBI lineage: Eukaryota > Metazoa > Arthropoda > Arachnida > Araneae > Tetragnathidae > Meta > Meta bourneti. The sequence continues at coordinate 40,773,288 of OW119933.1, read as the reverse complement.
CACCATAAAACCCTAATTACCTACCTACTCTTCCATCACTTAATGACTATACCTTTCTTCTTGAGAATGTAAACAATAAATTTGATTTCAATTAAGTTACTGTGCCTCATGGAAAAATAAAATTTCTTGTAAACTCTTGGGATATGCTTTTCCAAGAGTACAAACCATGTGTTTAACTATTGCCACATAGTATGTTTTTAGTCAATTGCGAAAGTGCAAAGATCCCCTGGTTTTATTGAAATTTAACTCGCATGTTAGCAAATGCAATAAACAGTAACAGAAGACTTGAGTAATATACAAAGCATTTAAGTAGAGAGTAGTTGAAGTATGAAATTTACTGTTTATAAAGATTTTGGAATGAAAGAAATTCTTTTAATACTTTTCTTATTAATTTTGCTGTGACAAATACTCTACTAAAAGAGAAACTGTTTATTACATAATAGATTATATTAAATTATTGTTCATAATTATTGTATATGTTAATTTCTTACAAGAAATGTATTTTATGATTGCTTTTCTCCAGACTTGGCCAGAGTATGTGGGAAGATTATGTACCATTACCTCAACGAAAATCAAAAACAGGTTGCAAGCCTTTAAGAGTATGTCTTTCTAATGATTTTTCTTTTGTGGATCATAGAAAATGTTTATTTCATGAACTTCTGGCAATGTTACAAATCCTATTTTTTACTGTTTACTTTAACTTTGAAAACAATATTAACCAGAGTGAGTTGTGTAATGTTTCATGTTTTTGAAAACTATTTATGATTGTCTGACAAAATTAGCACACAGATTGCTCTGGGATAAAAGTTAACAACTCTTTCTCGTATTGAGCTCTTGATTTTCATCCATCCATCTTCCATCACTTATAACAAAGCAGTCATTCTGTTTGACTCACATGCGACAATCTTGGCCTTATGCTCCTATAAATAACTTCATTGTGTTCGCTTGGCCAGAGCTCATTTAAATGCCAGTGACATCTTGAACTCTGGTTGGATCATTGCCTTCCAATGGATACCAAGCCATTGTGATATACCAGGCAATGAGCTTGCAGAAAACCATCCGGCCCTCTCCCTTACCTCTGCTTGCAGGTTGGTAGAGCGAAAGATAAATAAGTCCGTCTGCGACCATCAAAAGCTGAAGGCCATGGACAAAACATGGAGCAAGCTTTTGTCTGACCCTGTTCCACCTAATTTGCCATGACATATTGCTACTGAAAATTTTCGAATTTCAACTGGGACACGACTTTTTAAGAGGACACTTACACCATATTGGTGTGCATTCTTCTCCTGACTGCCCCTTTTGTTCAACGGGGAGCTTTATGAATTTTAGTCATTTTTTATCTTGCACTTTTATCTGATGATCACATCTTAGTTGGCGACCTTTTTAGCCACTAAGGGCTAATTTGTATTGGAGTGCCCGTAGGAAATTATGGTCTCTGGACTTTTCCTGACGTAAGGAAAAAAATTCTTGATTTTCATAAATAATTATTTGAATTAATATAAAAGTTTATATATGCAAAAGAATATGATGATTTGAGTAACTTGGTGCGTTTCTAAATGTTGGACAATGTAGACAGGATGGCACTAATTATGATAGATTCCCACAGAAAGCTATCGAAAGAAAATTTTATTTGAAAAATTTATTTTCGTGTATATGAATTTTTTCTCAATCTTATATATAAATTAACTTTTTATTCAATTTTGTAACTTAATGTTGACCAGACTTAGTTTCCAGTTCCATTTCAAATTTTTGGGGAAAACTTGATAAATTGTGGAGCTGTATTTGAAAATATGCATGTGGCCAAATTGTGATTATATACTGAAACAGGTATTTTTATACAAGAACTGAAATGAGTAGGATGTTTAATAATTTATCAGAAAAGTATAAAATCAGAAGTTGCATTTTTAAAAAATGTCTTGCATTAATGAGAAATCTTATCATTTGTCATGATTTATGCTTTGAATATGTAGTCGCTTAAAAAAAATACGAAAAATACTCATTCGAATAATTTTAATAGTAGATCAAATTCAAAGGTGACATTTGACAGGGAATAACGTCTTCTATGAATTCATTTGCATAAGGGGCCGTCTTCATATTGAATTAGACACCAACTTCATAATTTCCAACGACAACCCCCTATTTTGACACAACATTTCGAATCTATATCATAATTTAACACCAGATACCAAGTTTTATGTCACTGGGTACTGCCGTTTCGAAATTATGAGTATGAAAAGTTTGGAGCTCCAGTTTCCTAGACTTATGGATATCTTAAATAATATTCATATTATAGTAAACTTCCTAAACAATATTCAATATTTTGTAGCATATTACTATTAAGGTACCCAAACAAAATATACATAATGTTTTAGTTTTTAAATAATTTTTAGTTTGCAATATTAATTATTAAATTAACCGAAAAGATATGAATAGGAACCTCAATAAATTTGGACAGAATCCGATTCAGAAACTTATATATTACCATATAAAATTTTAGCTCTTTTATCTGGATAGCTTTTGTGCTACACTTAAATTTCCGTCACTACGGTGATTTTAGGGGTATCCAAAAGTTGAAAAAATTAACAAAAGTGGTATTTAAGGATAACCATGTTAATTGTTTATTGCTAATTTGCGATAACAAATACTATTAGCTGTTAATATTAACAGTTTCATTATCAGCAAGTGGTACAAACAGTTAACTGGACAACAATTGTTATTGACTTAGAAATCTACATAAACAGGTAATTTTAACTGTCACCTCAATTACAGTCATCAAAAGCTATTAATATTCTTTATAACAGTTACTAAGTGTTAAAAGTTTCAATAACAGTTACTAACTCTTATTTTCCGTAAACACTTTGAATAACAGCAATTCTCGGAATTTTTAATGTTTTAAAACGAATATTATGAAAAGAATGAACCTTTCCTCTCAGGTTCTTTCAATCAAGCATAAAATGAACAATTACTGATTAACGACGATCAATCGTAATCTACAATTAGCGACTTTCAATGTGGAGTGATCCCTGAAAAGGGCAAAAATTTAACATTGAATATCTCCGAATATACCAGTATTAAATTCATGAAATTTCATATTTAGACTAATTTGAGATGTAGACTGATTAAGGCATCAAAATATTGGGTTGATATTGTAAATTAGGAAGTTGATGCTTAATTTAATATGAAGACAGCCCCTTATGCAAATTTTATGCATACGAATTTATAAAAGACATTCCCTGTCGAATACCATCTTTGAATTTGCTCTACTATGAATAGTGTTCGAATAAGGTAGGGGTGGTTCGTTTTTTTTTCCAGTGACTGTACAATTATTGCTCTTGATGATTGTTTGACTAATCCACTATTTGGTGTGTGCTATGAAATTTCCTACTTGGTGTATTTATTCCCTAGTGGTGTGTGAATGCTAGGTTAATCTTTAAAATAGAATAAAATTTCTTAAAAACAGTTATTTGTGTGTAATGAGTTGCAATGACAGTTTGAATCTATTACAAATCTCCTTGTTAGTTTCCCAAATAAATTAAGTACATTAAAAAATTGTATTTTACTAAGACAAACTAGAGAGAATGTCTGCTCCTGGTTACGACTCGGTACTGGTTCATTCCATGTAAAATTAATAAATTGGCTGGGCTGACATGTCACTCATTTTAAAGAAAATCAATTTTTAAATAGGGCACATAGTAATGAGCAACTGCAAAATATTAAGTTTCGGAAATCCAATTTAATTGTTGACATTTAAATTTCAAGGTCACAAATCTAGATTTTTTAGCACTAAAAGTAGCCTGTTTGCGACCCTAATTTCAATAAATATTAACACAAAATTTAAATGTTTATATCGTTACGTTCTCCAGTAAAATGTCTAAGGAAAAGTCAGAATATAATTTAATAGACACTGCAAAATCTGATAGATCGACGAAAATAGAAATTTTGCCAAATTGCTCTGGTATCTAGAAATGGAAAGAAAATTCGGAAAATTATTCTTAATGAAGAGGTTTTTTTAAACAAATAGCATGTCATAGTTTAGTGATTGTGTTTCTATTCCGTAGGAAAGAAACAACATTTAAGAAGTAAAATTATGCAAAAAATGCTATTAAAAAATAAATACTTATTTAACGGAAGGAAAGCTCCAAAAACAAAAAAAAATTTCAACACTTATAGACCAAGATGTCTGTCCTGAAATTTTCATTATTGCCTTTTGCTTATTTTTGTGCCCCAGGAATATTTTTAACTAGATGTGTGTAAATTTGACTTTTTATATTGCAGCTGATGAAAGTTTTTTACTTCGATAATATAAGAATGCGAAAAAGAAGGAAATAATTATAATGGTGCACTTGCAAATTTTCACATAAAATTTCTTTTGCAATCCCCCTTTTTTTCACTTAAGCAAGAGTTCCATCGATGAAATAATCAATAAGTCAGTGGAAAGTTAATTTTCTTTGAGATGTCTTTGATTTGCTTATGCATTAGGAAGTGTAAGTATTATTAGACAGGTAAATATATCTAATTTTGAGAGTAAAAAGAGTTAAAACATCAATGTGATACCTTGATTCGCAAATATACATAATTCATGAATCCTTGTTCCATATTTATCACTATCACCAGTGAAAGAAATAAAGATTTTAAGAATTCTGTAGTTTGAGGTGAAATTTCAATTGAAGCAAATGTTACAAAATTGAACTAGAACTTGATCAGATTAGAGAAAGTGAATTTGAAAAGACAATTAGGTTTAAGTTATTGCAATATTCATAGTGCATAAGTTTAAATGTTTCAGCTTTCTAAAGTAATGTGATTTTATAATTTATATAAGAGTTGAAAATAATTTGGTTTTTCATTGTTTTTATTTCACTGTTGTCATTTGAAATGTGTGATATGCATAGAATGGGAAGGAAATGCTATGATTAATGGTAATAAACATCGTCAGTTATGGCAATAGTTATGGAATATGGTAACCGCCTTAGTCCTTCAAATTGGCAATTTCCAATGAAACTTTCAGTCGCCAATTGGGTGATGGGCAACACCTATTTTTGCATGTTACCGATTTCGTTACTGCTGTTTTAGGACTCTAAAGGCAATCCTGATTTTTTTACAAGTAAAAGACATTAAACTATTTCTCTAAAATGAGGTTTTCTTGTGAACTTTAATTCATTTGATTTTGTATCCTTATTTTTTGTTCTTTGTAATTGGATGTTCTGCTATTATAATTTATTTCCGAAGTGAAAAATCATTTGGTATTTCATTGTTGATTTGGGGTTTCATTATTCCATTTCAATGTTGTCATTTGAAATGTGCAATATGCATAGAATGGGAAAGAAATGCTATGATTGGCAATAATAAACATCCTTAACAGTGACTTATAATTTTTGAAATATGGTAATCCTTCGTAGGTCTATCTAAATAGTCACTTATGAACAAAGCTCATTCACCAATTGGCGATTCTGTTTTTACATGTTACTGATTTTGTTACTGTTACTTTAGTACTCAAAAGGGAATCCTGAATTCTTTTTACTAGTAAGACTAGTCTATCTATTCTTCTAAAATATAATTTTCATCAGCTTTCGTTCATTTGATTTTGCTGTTGCATTCCTCCCTGGGTGTATTTCTCTCTTCTGTGTCAGTAAAATTTTCATTGTGTGTGTTTGTCTGTTACATGATATTGTATGTCTTGTATCTGGCGCAGCATTGCCAAATATGGCCCTTGCGCCATAAAACCTTGAAACAACCAACCATTTGATTTTGCATGCCTATTTTAAGTGGAAAATAAGTATTTTATAATGTTTCTTTGCTATTTTGAAGATCAAGGAAATAAAGGCCGACTTTGAAATTTCAGTTTTCAAAAATGCCTTTAAATTCCTTTAGCCCATAGAAACCTTTTTAATTCTATCAAAATCAACAATTTTCCACTTTTAGCTAGTAATTTATAACTTAAATATGTTTAAAATTCAAATTTCCAAACATTTTAAAAGAAAAATTTTCGTAGGTTGCAAATATATGAAATATTGTTGTCTACATCAATTAGTTTTTGAGATACAAATATTAAAACATGCGACATTTAGCGATTTCATAACTACTCTTCAAAGCTACATACCTTTAAAATGCCTGAAGTTGCCAAAGTATTCTGGATACTTTTATTTATACATAAACTAAACCCCTGTACCAAATTTCATGAAAATCCATCACCATACAACTACAGGTTCTTTATTTTTGCTCATTTCCCTTAGAATGTCCCTACTTTGATATCATGACAAAGCTGTGTTTTGATGAGATAAGCATTGTGGTTCAGTAGTTCTATTCAACACTGCACTGCTATTGGCTTGTCTTGTATATTATGTTTTTGTGGTATACTGATTTTTGTCAACATCTTCCCTAATTTGTGCATATGAACAATTTTTAAACATTGTGAACAAATTAGGAGCATCCGAGTGGATTGTCCTGCAAAATAGTGTTATTGTTTGGGAAAATCAATGATGTGTCTAATGTCTAAACATAGCTTTTCCAATTGAAATTAATCTGTTAGTGTGGAATTTTCTTTGTTTTAAGAAAATCTTATGACAAGGAAAAGCGCAAGAATTTATCTTTAAAAAATACTTATTTTTAAAGAATTATAAGTATACAGATTTTATAAAATGAATGATTGAAAATTACTAAAAATGACTACAAATACAAACTTTTCGTATCCAAAAATATGAAAATTTCAATTTAATGATTTAATTGTAATTGCCTCAATTAATATTTTGGGAAAATTTTGTGATGATCAGAGCAGTGCCTTTTGAGACATGTATTGTGACTATCAAGAAGCTAAAAAGTACATTTTTAGTTAAGTCCTGATAATGTGAAACACCTTACCTTAATAATTATTTTAATTAAATTATAAAAAACAATAGTCAACCTTTGAATAAAGCTGAATTTAGGTTGATTTTATTACCTTAAATAGTACATGCTAAAAATCAGATATAATTACTGAGCTCTCAAAGATAATTATCTATTAATACAGAACTAATGTCAAGCTTAAAATGCAAGGAAATTATTTTTGTGTTAATTTACAGAGGCTGAAATATATTGTCACACATAAATGAACTAACACAATTTCAGTCCATTTTTGGTGTTTGGTGGTACAAAAGTTCTGTTTTTCTTTTTTTGGTGTAGTAATAATGTCAGTATTATTTGAATGAATTTGATTTTAGTTAGTAAATTGGGAACAATGTGCTATTTTTTGTATCAAAAGCAGGTTGAGATATATTCAGAAGAGACAAAATAATATAAAGCTTCAAGAAAGATATAATCTATTCGCATTCATTTATTAAAAGTAGGTATTCAGAGCTGAATTTGCATCTGTTGACTAGCCCAGTCATTCACTGTGACGGGATGGGAGAGAAGCAGGCTTTCTCTCTAGTTTGTTTTACCATATATTTTTACTAATCTGTTTTCTAAAAATATTTTCTACTTAAAATATGCAGGTACCCAGTTTGATCTGGTTACAAATGGTGCATTATACATTGTTATTTATTCTGTTTTTATTCTGATTTTGACTCTAAATAAACGTTTTGTAAGTCACCAAAAGATTTGTTTTAAAAATAGCTTAGTTAGCTTTCATGGAGAGTACTTGCCTATTCTTGTGGAAGAGTTGTGTATTTGTTTTTTGTACCTAGGTTCAACACTTAATTGTCTAATACATGGTTTATATTCTCCCATATCAAATATTTACCAATATTGTATGGATATTAATCCTACAATGACTTTAAAATCATGCCATGGACTTGCTTTCCCATTGATGTCCTAAAATATAACTAGAGATGATCTTTAAAACATAAGGAACTACCAATACAGGTTCCTCATTTATGTTTATTAGCTATTCAGACTTCTAACTTTTCATCAACAGACTTGTTACAATTCTTTTGCTTAAGTATAAACCAGATCTGACCATGTTTTTCAAAACCTTTTGGTGTATCTAATATAAACCTTTTGTAGGAATTAAATCAAGTTAAAAAGTGCGTGTTTTTTGTATCTTAACATTTTCCATTTTTCTTTCAGAAGTATATGTTTAATTCTTCATTAGAACACTGTCAATTGTTTGACTTACTTGAAGCATTGTTGCAGTATGATCCACTTCACCGAATCCCATTATCAAGAGCTTTAAAGCACCCTTTCTTCGAACTGCTGCCTAATAATTTAAAATGTAAAGCTAAAGGGAATACTTTTTATAAGGTTTATTGACATTTTTACTAGTCAATGTTTGAGCATGAGCTTTTGAATATTTTCACCATCACATTAAATGTGATCACCTGCTCATTGTTTAAATCTAAAAAACGAATACCTTTCATTATTGCTTTAGGCTGCTCAATAATCAGTTACAGATAGTATCTTTACGTTGAACAGAAACAATTGTAATAACTTTATCACATCTCTCCATGTTAAGTTCTTTAACCCTCTAAGCGGCACGCCAAATACACTCGGAAAATTCAGTTTGAATACAACCCAAAAAAATCCCACATAGCAAAGCGGCAGATCCGAAATATTTGGCCATATCTTATGGACTGCCAGACATCTCATTCCTCAAAATATTTTGGGTATGCCACCCACTACGATGAAATCTCACTGAACTGTTCTCAGGCATGCCACTAAGAGGGCTAAATGTTGCTCTTTTTGACATGACTTTTTTCTTTGTTATTTTATGATTTCTTACCCGTTAAAAAGTATTAACATAAATTGCTGCTTCTAAAGCATAAAAACTGTTGTAACTTGGTACATTTTTATTTTAAAGCAGAGAAACATTTATTGTTACTTGGAACTTGTTAATTAAATATATGTCTAATAAACACACGTTGAAAATGTTTACTGAATTTAAAGTACATAAATTGATGTAAAAATATTTTATAATTACAGAGTGCATTTATGTACAGATTTTCATAGGAAAAACATTTGTATATAGCTCATTTTGCTTTCAAAAGCAAGACTGAAATCGCAAACATGTTGTAATATGTGTCATATTGACCTATTACCCTACTTAATAGTCTAATTTTTACAATATTTTTCCTGTTTAGCCATTCTAGTTTTTTTTTATGTGTGTTAATCATAGTTTCAAAACTTTCTTAGTTCCAAAGTTTTGGAATTTAAATTCTGTAATTTTTAAAAGCATAAATTCTTAATGATGGTTTTGACTATCATTTGCAATTTTAACGTATATTGGTATAATATGTATACAGGTATTTTTAATTGTAGTTCTGTGTGTGCAATTTTAACTAATTCTCTCTAAATTATGTCTGGTTTATCTATAATGTTAATTTGAACTTTATGGTTACTTCATACAACATGATTTGTTTGATCTTGAATTCTGCAAGTAGTCAGAAAGAAGTCTACATATTTTGTTGTAATGTCTCTTATGATATTATTTGTCTTGATATTTCTTGTTCCTTATTTTGTACTCTGGTTATGACCAGTAAACATTTATATCTTTAATTGTATTTTCTTTAGCTTATGTTCTGAAACAATTTGTTTTAAGTTTGTTAAAGTTTTTTTTCTTATGGGCAAAAATAAAGTTTTTTTATTAAACCTATATTTCGACTTTTATTTTTCATACCTAAATAACTGCCTATAGGTAATTGGTATATTGGCTTTGAAAAATTTTGCATTTTGCTGAGATTCTGTTATCTATTCCATGCTGTACTCGTCATTTTTATTAGACAATTCATACATTTAATTAGAATTTCCTTATTCCAACTTTGGTGACTAAATTTAATTTACATAGAACTGGTGTAGCAAATTGTTAGCATCTGTATCATATTAATCCCCATAGTCTCGAAATAGACTAATAAGCGAAAATAAAAGGCAAAACAGTTAAAATTATATGTATAAGAATTACAAATATATATGTGTGCTAATATGTAATCTGAAGTGTGCATTCCTTACTTACGTTGAGACAATTACATTTTGATCTTTTTAAATTTGAGGGATTAAAAATAGAGAATATGGATGATGAAATAAAAAGCAAAATAAATTGTATGTTACACAATGGAATCCCATTGTGTCCTGGGATGAATCTCACTTCAGTCTTGGTGCTGATGACCATGTATGGAGGAGACTAAGCCATTGTTCCCAGACTACCGTGCAGTGGCACACAGCCATTACTCTTATTATGGTCTGGGGGTTCCATCTCCTCAACAGTGGGTCCCCCTAGTATAATTGTTGGTACCATATGAACAACCCATCGATACATAGATGACCATGCTACCAGTTCTGTTGCCTTTCATATCACATCTGCCAGGTACCATTTTCCAACAAAACAGCCCTGCCATATCGCAGGCATATTCCTGGAATGCTTCAGTGTTCTAATCCTTCCTTGGCCCACGAGGTCAACAGACCTTTCACCAATCAAGCATTTTAAGGATGTGATGGGCCATCAAATGCAGAATGTTGGAACGGAAGCAGAAATTGCTGGATGTTGGAAAACTGCAGTAGGATGACATGAGGGCTCTGGCACCATGCCATGTAGTGGTATACATTATGACCAAAAGAGGTTTTATACTGTACTGACCAGTAAACTTTACGCTGCTGCTCTTAGACATTAAAGTATCCTCTGTGACTTTGAAACTGTTAATTTCATTATCTACTTGTATATTATGCATGGTGAATTTCATTCCAAACACGCTTCAAGTTTATTGACAGTATTTAAAACTTAATCATGCGATTTTAAACAAAAATATTACGAACATTCTTGTTAAAGGGCACTTTTGACCCAAAGAAGAAAAGGGACAGGCTTCAACCCTTGTAAACCTACATGGCTCTGGAACAAATGATTCAATATCTGACTGAGAAATTAAACTTTGAAAAAAGACTCGCTTGTACGCTTATAAGTGGCATTAGATCAGCTACATTTTTGTTCATCGGAAAACTGAAGGAAATCTACTATTATAAAAGGAAGTGTTTGTGTGTGCGTGGTGTCCAGACGAATCCATAGCACTTACGGCCATGAAATTCGGCACACAGGTAGTCCTAAAGGTGAAATGTCCCTCGAAGCCCAAATTTTGAAATTTAATCTAGAAATGTTTTTAATTAATATTTTCTGCTGCTCGTGTAGCCCCTCCTCCCCTATGATGTATCTGCGCAGACCGATCTGACAGATACATCGTGCATGCTATCTCCACTAAAAATACCCCTCCTCACATTAAAATGAAGCCCATTGTGTTGCTCCAGTGTGACGTTAATTGAAATACCCAAATACCCATTAAAATGATGGCGTAGTGGGTAAAGCGCCGGACTGAAGTCGCGGCTTTGGAAGTATCCAATTTTTTTTGTACTTTTATTTTTTGAATTCAACACAATTATTTTTTAAAATTTAATTGATTTTATGCAGCTTTTTCAATTCTGAAACTGGTTTCTCTATTGTCACTGTTTTGTCCTTTTTCGTACCACCAATGAAAAGCAAACCACTGAAGCTCCACCCCCTACATGTTCGACTCCAAGTGCCAAGTTCCTACCATCAAGAAATTTTCTGCAACCCAGTTAATAAATTACATGAAATGAAGTAACAGTGTTTATTACTGTTTAATTTGGTTTTGATTTCGCTGACATTGTAATTCATTTAGGTTGTTTGTCGGAATCAGTGGTGACATAAGACAAAAAGTATAGCGTTATACTTAAAGATTGAATCACATTTTTATTTCAGTAGTGGTTTTTTCATAACTTACTTTTGAATTTGTATAATTTCTGTATTTGTATAATATAAATCTATCGACACTACATGTGACACAGATGAGGCTGAACTACACAACAGAGTTTTTGAATACATTGGATCCATCTGGAGTACCAAACAGTTTTTGATCACATTGGAGCCATCTGGAGTACCCTCGCACATATTGCAGCTAGAAATTGGGGCACCGATTATGCTTCTCAGCCACTGAAGCCACCATCATGACTGGACATGCCGCAGGCGAAGTCGTATTCATTCCTAGGATCCCAATCATATCCCTTCGGATCCCTGTTCGTTTAAGTTTCGCCATGAGCATCAACAAGGGCAACCGCTGAAAGTTGTTGGACTCGATCTCATTAAACCGTGTTTCTCCCATGGTCAACTAACTGTATGTGGGTTGTTCAAGAGTTGGAAAAGCCGAGAATCTTTACATCCTAGCTCCAAATGGAAGAACATTGAACATAGTGTATCATGACGCTCTCTAAGCAAGAATCAGTGAGGTGGAAGGAATGAGGCGACATGCCCGTGTCATGTCGGGTGGTGGTGGGACTCATTCTTAAAGTTATTGTTTTTTCTTTTTAATGTTTTTAGAATCAGTGAGGATAAACAAGAATGATGTCACTGGCAACGCCGTGCGGGTACTTCTAGCATCATATATAACGTATTTGTTATGCTTTTTCAGATTGAAAATATTGTTTCACGGCCAACTGGTTTATTCAGCAACTGTTAAATATTGTTTCATGCAACAGATCCAACTATGACTTAACTTTCTCATCAAATCTCATTTAAATTAAAACTTGATTTAAGGCTGGTCTGTGGGGGGAGGAATCCGAGTGGTTATCACTAGCTCTCGGCTCAACACCACTCGGAATCCACTTTAAGCCGTATATTCCGGTCAAACTAGCCCTACTCGTGTAACAAAACATGACAGATTGACAAACCTAACCTAAACAAGCAATGAGTTTTCCATTAACTTCTTTTTAATCCTGAGAATAACCCTCAAAAAATATTTTTTTGGCTTTTTCAAGTACTTTGAGACTCAAATTATGAAAAATATTTATATTGTTTTGAGCGAATGGGTCCCATGAGGGTAATGATCCCAGATACTTTAATGTTTTAACTTTTAAAGATAAAAAAACTAAAGTACCCAAACGGACACTGTTCAGTCAGAAAAACTAATTGTCTTGAGAACCGACCCCAGAGCAGTCTTAATAGTGGGCAGTTGCCCAGGCCCATGATTTAAGGATCCGTGGTATTAATATTGTGATTATCAGTTTTGTAACATCCAAATAGCGGTAAGGATTCAACACCGGCAGGTTTTCAACGGGCCGCTAGTGCTTGTCCATCTTTGGACCTTGCGCCATCAAACCCAATGGCCGTCGGTCAGAAATCTCAACGTACCTTTACAGATCACCTTCCTGTCCAGATGGTTTTGAGGGATATGCTCAGGGGCCCCTTTAATTTCTGGGCCCGTCGTAACTCGGAGCAACACAGCGAGCTATTGACGACGGTCCAGGATCAAACCCGAAGGGAAAGATCCGAGGACAACATAACGTAATTTTGAGCCACGGTCAGATGATGAGGTCACACCTGTACTGGCACCCCACTCTCCAAACTTCCACGCCAAAGTGAGGACATTTGAGGCCTCGACAGATTTAACGTGCACCAGCCCCCTTTGTACACGGCTGTCTTTTGGTTGAATTCGAACTCGCAACCCTCCGGTTGCTAATCCGTTATTCTTCCAACCGTGGCCCGTTTGTCTTTTGGGCTCTTGGTGAAATATGTTCCTTGCGCCGTAAAAAATAACCATCTTTAACTATCAGTATCAACTGGAGGGTCGAGAGAAATGAGATTTCCAACTAAGCGGAGGTATTTCTGGCCTGCAGTGGCGGGCAGTATCGAGGCTTAGACGTGAAATAGTATAAGTAAACTGAGCACTGCTATTGAGAGGAGCTTCTATAGGCGACCAGCATGCCGACTAGAGGTCACGTGACTGCTATGAAAAATTGACTTGGTTGGCCGATTTAGCATCTTATCGCCTCGTTAGGCGACATAGCATCTAATAACAGAGTAGGTGTTTGAATGCGCATTTCTACAAAGTGGTGTGACATCTTAGCGTCTAGGATGGCGGGCAGCAGACCCGGAAGTTTCCTGTCCTTGACTACTCCGCATGCGAAGAGGATGAAAAACAGTTAGCTCACGGACTCTTCTAGCTTCACGGACTCCGTCTAGTTGAGACGTCTTCATAGCAATTCGGATAAAATTAAATATGAAATTAAGCATTTTGTTTCGCGCGTCCATTGTCAACCCATGTTTTGTCTGTAAAAATAAATGTAATTTTTTAATGTCCCAAAAAGTTTGGATTAATTCGTCACAGTGGCAACAAAATTGGTGAAATCGCCTATTCTATGTCGCGCGGATCGATCAGATGATTCAATGGATGGGATCTTCACGTCCCGTGGACCAATACCAATGAATATTCAGATCCAACCAGCTGACGGGGCCGCGGTGGCCCGGTTGGAAGAGTAACGGACTAGCAACCGAAGGGTTGCGAGTTCGAATCCAGCCAAACACCGTCGTGTACAAAGGGGGCTGGTGCACGTTAAATCTGTCGTGGCCTCAAATATCCTCACGTTGGCGTGGTGTGGAAGTTTGGAGAGTGGAGTGCCAGCACAGGTGTTGCCTCGTCATCTGACCGTGGTTCAAAATTACGTGGTGTTGTCCTCGGATCTTTCCCTTTGGGATTGATCCCGGACCGTCACCAATAGCCCATTGTGTTACTCCAGTGTGACGTTAATTGAAATACCTCCCTCCACCTCCTACCCAACCAGCTGACGAAAGTAGTCCGAGTCAGGTTACTACTAGTTTAGGTCACATGATCATGGGGTACATAAAAAGCTTACCAGTGTTCATTCTACTTTTATATTTAAGGCCGCGGTAGCCCGGTTGGAAGAGCAGCGGACTAGCAACCGGAGGGTTGCGAGTTCGAATCCATCCAAAGACCGTCGTGTACAAAGGAGGCTGGTGCACGATACACGAGGACAACACGTAATTTTGAATCACGGTCAGATGACGAGGGCACACCTGAGCTGGCACCCCGCTATCCAAACTTCCACACCACGCCAACTTGAGGATATTTCAGGCCTCGACAGATTTAACGTGCATCAGCCTCCTTTGTACACGACGGTCTTTGGTTGGATTCGAACTCGCAACCCTCCGGTTGCTAATCCGTTACTCTTCAAACGGGCTACCATTGCCCGAGTCCAGTTGGAGGAACGTAGATATTTTAATTAACGTTACAACGGGCTATTGGTGACTGTCCGGGATCAATCCCAAAGGAGCCCAGTTGGAAGAGCAGCGGATTAGCAACAGGAGGGTTGCGAGTTCAAAACTAGGTCCAACCAAAGATCGTGTATACGAGGGCTGGTGCACGTTAAATCTGTCGTGGTCACAAATGTTCCCACGTTGGCGTGGAGTGGAAGTTTGGAGAGTGCGGAGCCAGCTCAGGTGTTACATCTGACAGTGGTTCAATATTACGTGGTGTTGTCCTCGGACCTTTCCCTTCGGATTTGATCCCGAATCGTCTCCAATAGCCCATTGTGCTGCTCCCAATGCGATGTTAATAAAATACCTACCTCCCTGAAATATATTTTATGTTAAAAACAATAAGGTAGGTAGTTAATTAACGTCGCAGTGCAGCAACACACGGGCTATTAGTGACGGTCCGGGATCGTTAAATACAGTAAAATATACGAGCTAAAGCTAGTTTAATGAGCATAAATTGAACTTTAGTTAATATGAGTAAATCATGTAGATATATTAATCATACAAATAAACTCGTCTGACCGTGGTTCAGAATTACGTGGTGTTATCCTCGATCTTTTCCTTCGCGTTTGATCCCGGACCGTCGTCAATAGTTCATTGTATTGCTTCAGTGCGATGTTAAATACCTACCTACCAACGGCACAAACGAAAGAAAATGCACAAACCAAAGGTTAGTAACAAGAGTAAGCACAAACAATACATAAAATAAGAGCTGGTATTAGGTACTGGAATCGTGTTTTATCGCTGTTTTAGTTCACTATAAGATCCCCAAGAATGCCCTATCGGACAAATAGCTCGTTCTGTTGCTCCAGTGCGACGTTAATTAAAATGCCCTGGTTGTTTTTTTAAGTTAATTTTTTATTTCCAACTGTACAAACGAAAGAAAATACACAAAACAAAGGTTAGTAACAAGAGTACGCACAAACAATACATAATATAAGAACTGGTATAAGGTACCAAAATCGTGTTTTATCGCTGCTTTGGTTCATTATAAGATCAAGGTAGGTAGGTATTTTAATTAACCTTCCACTGGAGGAACACAACGGGTTATTTATAAGATCAAGAATGCCCTATCGAACAACTCGGCATCCATACAAGCTTGTTTTTTATCTTGATTGAAACCATGCGAGGTCTGTCCGAAAAGTATCCAACCGTGTAACATGAAAAAGATGCATGGTATCTAGGACTTTTGGCACCTAGTATCCTTCAAAGTAGGCCCCTTGGAACCTCCACACACTTCTCTCAACGTCTCTTCTACTTGAGTAGTTGAATTTACCTCGTACTGGGACAACACAACTGGCTATTGGCGACGGTCCGGGATCAATCCCGAATTTTAGTCATTGTGTTGCTCCAGTGTGACGTTAATTGAAAAATACCAAATACCCGAATTTTATCTTCAGGAAAAGCCAGAATATATACGTAGGATGCCAAATCTGGTCTCTAGGGGGGAGTCACTTCAGTGATTTTAAGTTTTACGAAAACATCCTGCACGAGATGTGACGAATGGGCTCCACCATTTGTTTCATGGCAAGATCCCTTCGTCAAAATCTCGAACACAGTAGTTTTGGAATCCCCTGATCACATATTTATGCTTCAAAATTACTCGGGAGGTCGTTGTGGCTCAGTGGGTATGCCCACTGAGCTAGCAACCTTCGAATTGTAGGCGGAGCAGTTCGATTCCTGTCAAGTATATTCCTCCCTGGGTGTATTTCTCTCTTCTGTGTCAGTAAAACTTTTATTGTGTGTGTGTGTCTATTATTTGATATTGTATGTCTGGCGTAGCATGGCCTTGCGCCACAAAACCCCAATACCAACCAACCCGGACCGTCGCCAACAGTACGATGTTAATTAAATACCCACCTATCTGATCACCTAATTCTCGCACTGTCAGATGCCGATCTTTCTTGATTGCAGCCCTGACACGCAGGGACGTAACTAGACTAGTTTCCACCCGGGGCAAGAACTCGCCTTGGCTCCCCCTCCACCGACCAACCAAACCAAATCCCTCCCCGACAACACCTGATATCGCCACCACACATTAATTCCACTATTCCAAAACTTTTTTATTCAACTTAGATGGTAAATGCTCGATTTGAAAGATAAATAGATTAATTTGCAGTAATTTCATTTTTAGTACAAGATAAAATACCAAATTAATTTTAAGATATTTCATTGACAAATAATCTGAGAGTAGCATATTTGGCATATCCTTTCACACTTATCATAATCGCTACAAATGAAATGAAAAGGTTTATCAAATGATATCGGGATTGTGTGTAGGTGAGAATAGCACTAGTCACTCTAAAAATACATTCACGCAGTTTACTGCCTTATCATCCTCCCCTTCTTTACTCACATCAAATTCATACTCATGCAACACTTCACACATTCTGCATTTAGCTCCTTTAATAGTTTTTGAAGTCTAAGTTTTCCTCTTCATTTTTTTTATCATACGTAAATATCTATAGTAAAAAAATACTCGGCCAGTTTAGCCCCCCCCCCCCAATCGGGCGCCCGGACATATGCCCCCGTCTGATCCCCTAGTGTTACGTCCCTGCTGACACCGATCAGAATTCTCAGGTGTTCTGCTTGTCGAAGGCCTTCGAAACGTGGGTAACTTTCAACAGATTCCCGGCCATCTTTGAAATGGCTATTATTGAAAGCACATTTTTATTCGCGCTGAACTCACTATGCATCGTGCCCGAAAGCCTTAATATCTGAATAATTTCCGTGGATGAATTTTCAAGTTATAGCAAAACTTGATACAGATTCGCTGCTCTACTCTCTCGGTCACTGAATACGATGCCCTCAAAATATAAGCTGACTCAAGGGCGTCTAGCACTTAACTGATTAGTTTAATGGATTCGTGACTTATCACGCTTGCACATCCATGTCTCCCTTCTTGACCGCTGAGTTACATAAATGCCGCTAAAACTGTGTTCATTAGATTGATTACACAGGTCTGCGATGAAAAAATTGTCTTAAAAATAATTAGTGTTTTTATAGGTTTTTGAATGCTAATTACTGGAAAAATAATTTTAAAATTTCATCACGTACAGTTTTATCACAAATCACAGGTCTAATGTGTACGAATTTTGTATACTTAAGAGCAACGTAATATTAATGTATGAACTTATTAAACATATTTATAGATTTTAAATAATTCGTTCTATAAATTCTATCCAAGAAAGAATAAACTTACTTATTTAGGATTTTCCTCTAAATTGGTAAACTGTCTGTTAAACAAAACAGTAAAGCCAGAGAAAACAAGTTAAAACCGGATCACTAGCCTGTTGGTGTCTGTCCTCCCCTCCCCTCCATCATTCCCCTTCCATCCTGCCATTTTTCCTACTCCCATCAATGTCTATTAATTCAGTGCTGTACACGTCACTAATTCTTGGCTTTGAATAGAAGTGCTTTTTACTTTTAGTTTGTGTTGCGGTTGAGAGAAATGGCTTCCAGAGGATGTGTTACTTCACCAGATTGTTTTTGCTATATTTGTGGTAACTATACAGTAAAAAAAAACCAAAGAAACATTTCAGATTTTGTGGAAAAAGTGTACTTTGCTTATTTTGGCATGAAATTGGGGGATCAAGACAAGCCCACACAAAGTTTGTTCCGTTTGTGCAGAAGAATTAGGACAACGGTTTCAAGGTAAAAAAACAATCTTTTCGGTTTGGTATACCAATGGTTTGAGATAGTCTAAAAATCATACTGATGATTGCTATTTTTGTACATGCAATGTGAAAGGTTTCAATCTAAAGAACAAAAGGAGATATTTTATCCTAACATCCCATCTGCCATACGCCCAGTCCCTCATGGACCTGGTATACCAGTTCCGTCCCCTCAAGATACATTGGAAATTTTTGGTGATTTAGAAACAGTACGTCCACGTGGAAGTGATAATGATGATGATTCATATCACCCCGGTAGCGATGAACCTAAACTTTTTACCCAATCTGAGTTAAATGATTTAGTCAGACTTAGATCTTCCTAAGGAATCGGCACAAGTTTTAGGTTCCAGATTGAAGGAAAAAAATTTGTTGGCTCCTGGTACATCATTTTCTTGGTTTCGGAGCAGAGAAGAGTTTGTTCCGTTTTTCTCTCAAGAGGGTGAACTTGTTTATTGCAGCGATGTTCCAGGTCTCATGACAACTTTCAATATTCAATACAAACCTGACGAATGGAGACTTTTTATTGATTCGTCAAAAAGAAGTCTAAAAGCAGTACTATTGCATAATGCAAATGAGTATGCTTCTGTACCTGTTGGACATTCAATTCATTTAAGAGTGCTATGAAAATCTTGAATTGATACTTAAAGTTTCGTATTCAGAACACAAATAGGCAGTTTGCGGTGATTTGAAGGTGATATCTATGTTGCTTGGTCAACAGAGTGGTTACACGAAATTCCCATGTTTTCTTTGCGAATGGGACAGCCGCGATAGAAAAGAATATTATATAAAGAAAGAATGGCCAAAAAGGAAGACATTGGAACATGGAGTCAAAAATATTCAAAGGGAAAGTTTGATTAATCCAAAAAGGTTTTACTTCCACCGCTTCATATAAAATTAGGCCTTATAAAACAATTCGTTAAGGCATTACCAAAAGAAGGAGAATGTTTCAAATAAGTTCCCGGGTTTATCCGAAGCAAAACTGAAGGAAGGGGTATTTGTAGGACCTGGACATCAGAAAACTGATGAAGAATGAAAATTTTGAGCTCAAAATGAAAACAAACGAGAGAAAAGCCTGGAAATCTTTCAAACTAGTAGTAACCAGCTTTCTTGGAAACCAGAGATCCAAACTACAAATCTATTGTAGAAGAGATGTTAGCAAATTTCAAGATATTTAAGGTGTAATATGAGTTTAAAAGTTCATTTTCTCCATTCGCACCTGGACTATTTCCCTGAAAATTTAGGTGCAATCAGCGTGGAGCAAGGTGAAAAATTTCACCAAGACATAAAGGAAATGGAAAGGCGATATGAAGGAAGGTGGAATATCAGCATGGGGGGGATAGCCGACTGCTGCTGGATGTTGAAGAGACGATCCCCGCAAGTTCACAAGAAAAGCGGAAAAAGAAGTTTTGAAGAAAAGAGAAAACGCTACTATAAGGATTTATAACCTTTATCATAAACTCATTTATCATTTAAATCATGACAGAGCTAGTATATAAATCTAAAGTATGAGGTGATAATATAAAAATAAAAATATTAAAATATTTTGATTTGAGTTATTTCTCTCCAAATATGAAATCGAAATTGTGAAAAACCTTACGTGATAGAAAAAAATGGATTTCCTTTTTGGAGAACCAGCACTGAAAATAATATACAAATCAGTTATATATCAAAACTAAAACAATTTTCAAAAAGTATTTTTTTGTAGATTGTGCTATTGAATGAGACTAAAACAGTGGTGGGGCATATCTACACCTTTCCCTAAAACTTCTCTTCTTTCTTATCCCAGTGTAAAAAACAAATTATCCAAGTCATTGAGTCTGTGCAAAAAAGTTTTTGGGCAATGACAGATGGGTCCTTAAAAATATCTTCATGTATGGCTCCAATGCAATTCAGGATGTGTGAGGGAGATGCTGGTAATAAGTCGCACTTTGTACAGGTGGGAAAGGATTTCTGGCCATCAATGAATATCACCCTTTTCAAATGGCCAGATCGGAGCCTGGCAAGCATAGAGAAAGTTTTCCAGGGCAAATTTAAGGCAAGTTGCTCTCCTGGTGTTCCACTGAGGTACCAATGATGAAAGGATACTGGAGATGATCTGCGCAATTTCTTTTTAAGTACGTACAGGTGATTGTCCTCTGAGAGCAGGACGGTACTTTCTCTTGTGCCAGGTTGTTTATTTGCTCCAGCTTTTGCCAATTAGTCAGCTCTCTCATCGCCCGGAATGCCAACATGTGATGTGATCCATTGAAAATTATTTTAGAATTTTATTGAAACTTAATATTAGAAGGTCTATTTTTTCAAATGAGGATCAAAACTGGTGAAGCACTTTTTAATTGTTAGACTTGCTGCCTGCGAATCAATGTAAATATTTATTTTAAGGGACTGACTTTTAATGTCCTTAATAATGTAATATAGTAACTTCTCGTATTACTACCATATATGTTCATTTACTTTTCTGGGTTAGGCCTCTGGACTTGTATCGCTTTACAGGAGACAACGCCTTTTCGATTCTCATATTATTATGAAAAGTTTTTCGTTTGTTGTAGACAAATATACTGACTGAATATTGACAAGACATTACAAAACTGATCCAAGTTAGATTTTGAAATAAGACATATTTATGAAATAATTTATTTCTTAGAAACTGCCATGGTTTATAGCTTTGAACAGAAGGTGCGACATATCTACATCCTTTACCAATATGTTAGGGATTTCTCACGTCACCAACTACCTTTTTGTGGACTGAAGCCTCTGGACTTACCAGCGTTTGATCTTTTAATTCAACCACGATCACCCTTACTTTCAAGCACAAAGGCAAATAGTGCTGCAGGCTTTTATGATATGATTGATTTTATTTTTGATCAATAAGTTTGCTTTCTTTCAATTGGAAAAAATTAAATTACTGTATTAAATAAACTCAACCCGCATCATTATAGGGCTGAGGAGACAGGCAGATACGTAAGTATGAGTCAAACACCACGAAGCACAGGATGAACAATTATTTTCAAGCAGATATTTACATAAGTTACACATCATGAAAGTTGGCGTCGTCGTCATTGTCTCTTTGCTTGCGCGTTCTTAGAAGGTCGTCTTTAAAATCGCCGCCCATTCGGATAAAAAGCTATTCATGACGTCTGCCCAAGGCCGTAAGTCCGGAACATACTCTCCACTCGATCAACAATTGGCAGTCACGTATCTCGTAATCATTTTTCTATTGAAAGCCCTACCGGCCTCGGAAGCACTAAATCTCGAGAATTTCCCAATGGACATCCGTCAGTCAGCGGTTTCAAATGGCGACATACTGCACATGCGGACACAAGTCCGAGACTGACAGGCCACGTTGGCGTGGTGTGGAAGTTTGGAGAGTGGGGTGCCAGCTCAGGTGTTGCCTCGTCATCTGACAGTGGTGCGAAATTACGTGGTGTTGTCCGCGGATCTTTCCTTTTGGGAATGATTCCGGACCGTCGCCAATAGCCCATTGTGTTGCTCCAGTACGACATTAATTAAAATACCTACCTACCGAGACTGACGGGACAACCGAGAAATAGGGAAATTCTGGAGAGGCAGGTGCTTCTTGAAGGCTAGTTTCAGACCTGAAATATAAATAGACTAAGCGTTGCTATTAAGAGGAGCTTCAAGAAGTGTCAACTGCAGGTCGACTAGTTGTCACGTGACTGCTCTTTGATAAAATTGACTTGGCTGGCCGATTCTGTACCTTATTGCCTCGTTTAGCGATGCAACATCCTATGACGGGGTGTGTGAATGTCATTTCTATAGTGGCGACGAAAATGAGGAATTTTCTTAAGTCTACTACTACGTCGCTCGGACCAATCAAATGATGAATCTATGGATGGGCGTCTTCTCCTGTCCAGTGGACCGATCAAATGCTGAAGTTCGTTTCCACCCAGATGAAGGTAGTCTAAGGATCACGTTACTAAAAGTTTTGGTCACATGATCCTGGGCACATAAAAAAGTTACCATTGCCCACTTCACTTTAATATTTCCTCTACTGCGGTTTAGACCGACTCCCATGAGAAGGCAGTTGAGTCACATGGTTTTGAACGAGTCTATTAGTTAAATTGGGTGGTAACGTAACAAAATCATTCCAATATCGGCGTCTTTAGCGCGGATTCTTTATCTCAGTTCGGTGCGAAAGCGATAGCATTGATTACGAATTGGCAGGGCGAAAACATCCACGGCAATCGCCAATCACGCTTTTGCGTTCGGCAGCCTTCGCCCAACGCGTTTTCACACCCTATTCAAAAATCGACTGACCCATGGTCGATTGCCTCCTCGTCGGATTGCCTTTCTTTCAATAGAAAAATAATGTCGTGAAGTCTTTTTACAGTAATTTAATAGCTTTTTCTCATTAGAAAGACAGAAACGTTTTAAATAAATACTAAACTCAACTATTTGCATCATAATACGACTATAGCATTGGTTCTCTGTAGTACAAGTCAGCAAAGCTACCGTGATCGAATTTATGCGGTCAAGCGATGCTAAAAGCTTAGAGACCCAGAAAAACATGGCAGATATGATCACATGGCAGTGATATAAGAAGTTACTATACTACATTATTCAAGAAAGGTGCAGATATGCCACCAATTTTTTGGTCTCATTGCCGTGCGAACAAAGCATTCAAGCACATATAGGTAGGTGTTTTTAATTAACGTCACACTGGAGCAACACAACGGGCTATTGGCGACGGTCTAGGATCAATCCCAGAGGGTATGGGTATTTGGGTATTTCAATTAACGTCACACTGGAGCAACACAATGGGCTATTAATCCCAGAGGGAAAGTCCGAGGACAACACCACGTAATTTTGAACCACGAAGAAAAAAGGGGGGGGTATTTCAATTAACGTCACACTGGAGCAACACAACGGGCTATTGGTGACGGTCCGGGATCAATCCCAAAGGGAAAGATCCGAGGACAATACCACGTAATTTTGAACCACGGTCAGATGACGAGGCAACACCTGACCTGGCACCCCACTCTCCAAACTTCCACACCACGCCAACGTGACGAAGAAAAAGGAGAATTAAATATAGATCATGAAATTTATGGAATTAATTCCCATTTCATAATTCTACCTCGTCATGTAAATCTAACTTCGGTCAATTTTTGTAATGTCTTACTTAAATTGAATCAATATACGAACAAAACAGACGAAACTAATTCACGCCTCATTTCTCATGTTCTCACGTATCGCATACTTTACTTTTAACATTTCAAAGTCCTTCCACCTGAAGCGTGGACCACGGTAGCCCAGTTGGGGGGTATTTCAATTAACGTCACACTGGAGCAACACAATGGGCTATTGGTGACGGTCCGGGATGGGGTGGGTGGGTGGGTATTTCAATTAACGTCACACTGGAGCAACACAACGGGCTATTGGTGACGGTCCGGGATGAATCCCAAAGGGAAAACCGAGGACAACACCACGTAATTTTGAACCACGGTCAGATGACGAGGCAACACTTGAGCTGGCACCCCACTCTCCAACCTTCCACACCACGCCAACGTGAGGACATTTGAGGCCACGACAGATTTAACGTGCTCCAGCCCCCTTTGTACACGACGGTGTTTGGCTGGATTCGAACTCGCAACCCTTCGGTTGCTAGTCCGTTACTCTTCCAACCGGGCCACCGCGGCCCTTAGGCCAGTTGGAAGAGAAACGGATTAGCAACTGGAGGGTTGCGACATCGAAACTCTGTCCAGCCACGGGGGGTAGTGCACGTTAAATCTGTCACGGCCTCAAATGTCCTCACGTTGGCGTGGTGTGGAAATTTGGAGAGTGGGGTGCCAGCAGACGTTGTTCTCGTCATCTGACCGTGGTTCAAAATTACGAGGCATTGTCCCCGGATGTTTCCCTACAGGATAGATTCCGGACCGTGGCCAATCCCCTTGTGTTGCTCCAGTGCGACGTTTAGTAAATACCTACCTCGGGATAGATCCCGGAGCGTCGCCAATAGCCCGTTGTGTTGTTCCAGTGCGTCTCTGAAAGGTAAATCACAAATCGACTTTGTCGATTCGCTATGGAAGTTTTTGTTCACTTTGGGTAATCTCGTCATCTAACCGTGGTTCAAAATTACGGGGTGATGTCCTCGGATCTTTCCCTTCGGGATTGATCCCGGACCGTCACCAATAGCCCGTTGTGTTGCTCCAGTGTGACGTTAATTAAAATATCAACCTAAATACCTACCATGGTGGATAATCACTTTAATAATTTAGAATTCATACTTTTACCCATAACCACGTGGGAGATCTTCAAACCAAACCTGGTAGAAATAACAAGCTGCGGGCACAAGCTCCTTCTCTCATTTTAAGGTCGATGACTAGTTGATGTGCAACGCACCCTAACTATTGAGTCATGCGCACGAGATGTCTGTGCTCTGGTTTGTTCATTTGGCAAGGCCGTTGAGATCTCTCACATCGGTGAAGTACGTCCTTCTATTTCCCTTGACGTCATATTCTCATCGTTGTTGCCTCATTTCTAAGGAGTCAAAATTGCATAGCTTACTTTTAACATTTCCAAATTCCTTTACCTGAGGCCGATAAAGGATTACCATGTTCCACACCGATCATCCAAACCAGTTCGCGTCACTGGTAGGGGAGAGAAGGGTAGCCAGAATTTTTTTTCGGAAGGGGCCCAAAAGGAATTTTTAATGCAAAAAAGTTAAGACCTTATCACATTTTTACAAAGGTTTTCTTGTGATTCTTTTTTGCTTGACTTAAAAAAAATTACTATAATCGCATAAAGAGACATACGTAGTTGATCTAAGTGCACTACAATGACTGCAATGGTTCCGCAAAATTTACAAAATAAAATGCATTAAACAGCATTAACCCTGCAAGTGATTTCGACGAGATAACTCGTCCATCAAGATCTGACCTATTCTGCTGATGACGAGATATATCGTCATCAAGATATTGCCAACTTTCTGATGACGAGATCAAGATCTGATCAGTTCTTTCTTCTAATGACGAGATATCTTGTCCATCAAGATCTGCTAATGATTTTGCTGTCAAGACAACCACTAGGCGTTATGTGGAAGTTTGGAGAGTGGGGTGCCAGCTCACACAGGTGTTGCCTCGTCATCTGACCGTGGTTCAAAATTACAAGGTTTGTCCTCGGATCTTTCCCTTTGGGATTGATCCCGGACCGTCGCCAATAGCCCGTTGTGTTGCTCCAGTGCGACGCTAATTAAAATATCTACCTACAAACCTACATTGATGAGCAATAAATTGACTGATCAGAGAAATCTAAGTAGTTTTGAACTAATTAAGTCAGAGCTAACGGCAGGATTTAATTGACTCCAGTTTCGGTAGGCAGTTGAATCAACATCGCCCTGGGCACACAACGGGCTACTGGTCAGGGATCCATCCCTAAGAGAAAGTTCCGAGGACAATACCTCGTCATTTTGAATCTCGGTCAGATGACGAGTTGGCAACCGACTGTAAAAACTTCCACACCACGCCAACGTGAGGATATTCGAGGCCACGGTAGATTTAACGTGCACCATCCCCACGAACACGGCGGTCTTTGGTTGGATCGAGTTCCGAACTCGCAACTCTCCAGTTGCTAATCCGCTACTCTTCCACCCGGGCTACCTTCGCCCCTAGTTGCAGAGTGTTTGAAATTTGCACAATAAAAACTGTTTGTCTCGGCAGTATCCAAATACATACAGGTTAGAACTCGGAAACGGAAAATAATTTTTTATTCCATAATTGTCCATTATAAAAATTTCTTATTCCATAATAAAATTTTATTCCATAATGCATATTACATACATTGTAAGCTGTTTTGTTCAATATTATCCAAGTACATTTTTGCCCTTAGGTGCACATCTACTTTATATGTGTACCCGCTTCATGGACCCGAGGTACTCTAATGATCTTTCCTTTTCTCATGGGGTTTACTGTCTTAAGTGGGGCCATCGTGGCTCAGTGGATATGCCCACTGCGCTAGCAACCTTCGAGTTGTAGGCAGCGCAGGTTCGATTCTTGCTAAGTGAATTCCTCCCTGGGTGTATTTCTCTCTTCTGTGTCAGTAAAGCTTTCAATGTGTGTGTGTGTCAATTACTTGATACTGTATTGCGTCTGGCGCTGCATGGTCAAATATAGCCCTTGCGCCATAAAACTCCAAAACCAACCAACTGTCTTACACGGGTCTTAACTGTCTAACCACAACAAGTATACAAGGGTGTCCCGCTCCCGGGATGCCCAAGAGCTTTCATCCCTGCTTTCATCCTATTATTATATTCCCTAATCCCTCGTTTTTACCCTTTTACGACACTTTTGCTTGAAGTTTGTCTTGTGTTTGGCTAAATGTGTCCTTGCGCCATAAAACCTCAAAACAACCAACCATCCACATTTTTTCGAGCGACGCCGCTGAAAGTGAGTAAAATCTGTCGCGTCTAAATATCCCTTAAATTTATGGTCGAAAGTTGGTCACCCTAGGGAGGTGACCAAGCCCCCTCTAGCTACGCCACAGATAGGGGCCACAGGCTTTGCCCAAGGCCTACAATGCTCTTAAGACTACTGGGGATTTCGTAAACTGCATTGCTGAGAAAACGTCTATTTTCTATAGGTCTTGAACTCGAGTTTTTGGACAGATAACATTTGGCGATGAACAGGTTTTCTGAAAGCTTTTTGGGCAAAGGAATTCCCTCCCTGATACGGAAGGATGCGGGTGACTAGTGAGAGCTAAAGAGGGACAATTATCAAGTAAAAAAAATCTTGTCCCACCCTTATCATTTCCGACCTTATGGTATCTCGACATAACCATTTGAAACCGGTTTCGATCACAGGGTCGAAAATCTTAGTTCCAACGGAGCAACCCGGACAACAGGTAGGTGGTGCTTTCACTTTCAAAACACCGACGAAGGGGGAGATTTTCGTAACAAAAAATCGTCCTTTTCGTTTACTATGACAGCTGTTGGTTAATAAAAACAATACATTCGTATTTAAATGTATTGTAATGTTCTAATACAGTAGAATAATGTACTGCAGATTTTAGTCAGATATCTGATTGGTTAGTTTCTCGCTCTATTGTTATTTTTTTAGTCAGGATTTCATTTCTTCCGGGACCAAAATTGCAAGTTTTGGTCAAACCGAGAATTCGGGCCCTATTATAGTAGTAATTGTCCGTTTAAAGTGTTTTTTAATTGTGTTTAGATATATTTATGATCATTATAACCTTATACATAGTATATTATGTCTTATGTTATCACATACTCTCAAAATGCAAATTTGCTCTCACTGGGCATTCGAGCCGTATTATTCTTTCTATACATTGTAGAAAATAAAGATATTTTGACCATTTTAACACTTACAAAAGTAGAAATGAAATCGACCATGTACAAATATTTTAGTTGCATGTATTGTGATATTTATTTCGGAGCTATTTTCACGATAATCTTTCGTTCGTACCTTTTCACTGCATTCAAGAATTATTTTTTAATAATTAAATTGAAAAAAATTGAAAATAAACTCAACGCCCTTAGATTCATAATTAAATTAAATATAAGTCTTACGAAACCATTACTGCTAAAGTTTTTCAAAGTAACTAGAGTTGTCTCTTCACTATGCAGTCAAAGTAAATTTCACGCACTAGAATTAAAAACATTAATACAAAACTATGAAACATTCTTTTTAAATTTAGCTATATTTGTGTCAAGTTTTACAAGTACTTTTATTTAAAAAACTCCCGTTACAAACATTTTAAGGGTTCTGGGTCATAAGAGTTTAGTATTCAAAACGTGTACGAATTTTTAATTTGCACTCTATTACCTTGGCGGATGTCTACATCTCGCATCATGTCCAATAAGGCCAGAGGTGAGGGTTGATTTATTTTAATGGTGTGAGGAGTAATTTACGGCGTACTGGGAGTAACGCAACTACGCTCTAAGGTTGGTAGTTGAATTTACTTTGCCACTGGAGCAATACAACTACATTTTAAGAAGTTTGGTGGCTGGAAACGTTTTTTGCGGTTGTGTGAACAAATGTTTTAAAAATAAATATAGAATTTTTGGAAGTATGTGGTATCTAGATTTATTTCTTTGATATCTAGATTTATTTCTTTGATATCTAGAATTATTTCTTTGATATCTAGATTTATTTCTTTGTAGTGGTATCTAGATTTATTTCTTTGTAGTGGTATCTAGATTTATTTCTTTGATATCTAGATTTATTTCTTTGATATCTAGATTTATTTCTTTGTAGTGGTATCTAGATTTATTTCTTTGATATCTAGATTTATTTCTTTGTAGTGGTATCTAGATTTATTTCTTTGATATCTAGAATTATTTCTTTGATATCTAGATTTATTTCTTTGTAGTGGTATCTAGATTTATTTCTTTGATATCTAGAATTATTTCTTTGATATCTAGAATTATATTTTTGTAGTGGTATCTAGATTTATTTCTTTGTAGTGGTATCTAGATTTATTTCTTTGATATCTAGATTTATTTCTTTGTAGTGGTATCTAGATTTATTTCTTTGTAGTGGTATCTAGATTTATTTCTTTGTAGTGGTATCTAGATTTATTTCTTTGATATCTAGATTTATTTCTTTGTAGTGGTATCTAGATTTATTTCTTTGATATCTAGATTTATTTCTTTGTTATTAGTGGTTATATGGATTTCTTTGTGGTATCGGTGGTTATACTTATTTCTTTGTGGTAGTGGAATCTAGATTTATTTCTTTGGCATCTAGTATCTAGATTTATGTTGTGGTATCAGTGGTAATGAGGTACATAACCACATATAGTCCCAAAATTGAGTACATATGTTTTTCGTGTGGCAATTTTCGTTTAAAGTAATAGAATTCATATTAAAGATAATCTTTATTACTTGAAATTTTGATGAGCGACGTTATGAACTATTTTGCAACAAAGTATAACAAGAAACTCATACAATATAGAAACTAAGCTCCAGAAAAAATGTTTCGAAAATCTAATGAAAAAAGCAAGGCATAATATTTTAGTATACACCTTTTCTGAAACTTGTAGTTTTGCTATATGTTGTAGCGTATCCATTTGCTGTAATTAGGTTCCACTCCTTATCATTAATTGTACAAGTTTTTTTCAGTTTCTGAAAAAATTTTAGCCCAATCTCTCAAAACCACCTCCAAATATCTCTTGCTGGTAGTGTGGTGCTCTTGACAAACTATTCTGAGACCTCAAAATTTCTATTATATTCAAATCTGGAGACAGAAGTATGTAGTTGCTGGTATAAAGGCGATACAATAGCCAGAGCTTCACATTAATGGCAGAACATTCGGGATAGTTATTTTTGATGGAAAATGAAGTTATAATTTAAAAGCAGATTATTGGCATTATCCTTGTGCTATTAAAAAATGTCGATATATAATCCAGTTAGGCTAACTATGCTTACCATTTTGAACGGGATTGAACCGTTTCGATATTTCCCGGCTTTGTCGTTTTAATAAAAATTGTCGATTTAGTCCCGTTTTAATAAAAACTGAATTTACTTTAATATTTGTCAATGATAAATTATTCATAACCTATAATATTAAATTAAGTGTTGAAATAGTGAGGGCTATGCTAGTTGTAAGACAAAATTGTGTCATGGAGTGAAAAGTTTTATAATGTGTTGAAAGGGGAACCAGGGGAAATTCAGATTATTTTACGATTGCGGTGAAGTTTTTCCCCATATACGTCTACCTAAATTTTTGTATGGGTTCTGTCATTGAAGAATAATAGTAAGCTCAATATGTTTATGTAACAAAACTAAAAATGTTTATGAAATATCCCCGTTTTGAACGGGATTGAACCGCTTTTTCCAATCTTGTCCCCTTTTTTATTCAGAATTGCGAATATACTTTAATATTTGTCAATCACAAATTATTCATAACCTGTAATCGTAAATTATGTGTTTAAGCAGTGAGGACTATGTTAGTCGCAAGACAAAATTGTGTCAAATATACTTTAATATTTGTCAATCATAAATTATTCATAACCTGTAATGGTAAATTATGTGTTTAGATAGTGAGGACTATGTTAGAGTTACAAGACAATTGTTTCATGGAGTATGAGAAGTTTTATAAAGTGTTTGAAAGACCGAAAAAACCTTTACTGTGTAAGATTATTTGACCGGAGAATTATTCATGGTTGGATTGATGGTGAAGTAGTCCTCCTGTACGTCTACCTAAATTTTTTGTAAGGGTTCACTGAAGAATAATGATAAGCGCAATATGTTTAAGTAATAAAACGTTTTTATCATCTTACTTTTTCATGAATACAGAATATTATATAACCTCCGTCCCGTTTTTGCCATCCCAATTTTCCGTTTTTGTGTCAAGGAAATATGGTCAGTCTAAATCTGATTCATAATTCCATCTATAGAAAAAGTTTCCCAACCTCTAGAACTGAAATGTAACCCCAA
This sequence comes from Meta bourneti, assembly GCA_933210815.1. Classification (NCBI taxonomy): domain Eukaryota; kingdom Metazoa; phylum Arthropoda; class Arachnida; order Araneae; family Tetragnathidae; genus Meta; species Meta bourneti. Next base: position 40,742,183 of record OW119933.1, on the reverse strand, counting down.
ATGAGAAGAGTATCACCGCTGTGTTTGACTGTCGATATATTGTACTTGGGAGTTCCAGGCTGTTTCCATTCTTCCCAACAGCCGTAAGTTCCATGAATGTTAACCCTCCTGGGGGTTATCTCGAAGAAGTGCCTCGTCATTAGCAAAAGAGACCAGATCTTGATGAACGAGATATCTCGCCATTAGAAAAAACTGACCAGATCGTGAAATAGTCATTAAAAAATCAGCAATATCATGATGACGAGATACCTCGTCATTAGCAAAATTGGTCAGATCTTGATGGATGAGATACCTCGGCGAAACCACTTGGAGGGTTAATTTGACTCAGAAATCCTTTACATTGGTTGTTTTCTCTAAATATTTCTAATGACAATTAAATAACATCAAACAAATACTTAAATCTCATCTCGAAATTCACATTGAATTTTTCTGTCACCTAAAGCATTGATACGATAGGTAAAAAAATGAGAACATATCTCTTCACCAGAAGAAACTGACCAGATCTTGAGGGATGAGATATCTCGCCACTAGAAGAAAACTTGACCAAATCTTGATCTCGTCATCATAAAAAAAATCGGCAATATCTTGATGACGAGGTATCTCGTCATTAACAAAATTAGTTTTATCTTGATGGACGAGATATTTCGTCGAAACCACTTGGAGGATTAAGACGACACTGACAGTCACCAATTTTAAAAGGGATGACTGATTTCAATACAGAACACGTTTAGATTTGATGGTATGAAACGAGTTTTCAAGGAAGGGATAAATTTTTTCGTGACTTTCGAACATAAACGGAGAGAATTGCGTACTCTGAAGCAAGTATGACCCACGCAAATGGGATGATTGCCCATTTACTTCATTATATTTTGTTGAAATAAAAATTAAAAAGATTATCTTAGATTTATATGAAGTGTGTTTATCCAAGTCATTTTTATCTTGAAATATCAAAGTGCATTTTAATACGGAATAGCTGTTTTTATTTCTTCATCAAATTCTGATTAGTAGTTGAAAATTGAGTCTTGCCACGTATTATAATGTTCTGGAGAAGCAGTAGACGTTTTTAAAGCATACATTCTCTCGCTTTGTCGTAGCTGACTTCTCGTCGATACCACTTGCTTTGGGTTTGGTGGCGCAGGGTCAAAAGACGGACGAGCTTCAAAATTGTCCTTTGGACCTTGCTGCTCGAAACACTTGGGGGTTTAATTTTCATTTGACACTAAAAGCGGCGAACTTCCGGCAATCCTAGACAGTCAAATACGATTTGGAGCTTCAAATCCAACCCGAAAAGACCTTTTGGGAAATCCCCACAATAAAATTTGTTTTTATCCATCTCTGACATTGCTTTGTGAATTTTATTTAGACCCTATACATTTACATAGTTTTATTTAGACTTTATACATAGTTTTGCTTTAAAATTGTGAATAGCTTAATTTTATATCAGTCTTTGTTTAGTCTAGTTTTTTGTCTTGTGTCTGGCCCATCTAGGCCAGATGTGACTCTTGCGCCATAAAAACCCGGTAATCCTGGGACTTCGAAACATGATTCTTAGCAAATGAAAGCATCTTGGAACGATTGACTTACATTTTGAGAAACCTCTATGATCCTTTGCTTTTTAAAGAGCCCTGTGAACAGTTTCGGCAGAAGCGTTTCTATTAATCAGTCTTAGAATCGCTGTTCGTCTAGCTTTACTGGATGGAGTAAGTTATTTCTCTTTGTGTTTTGATTTGCTGAGGCCCTTTTTCTTCCTTGAACATTCGTGTCTCAGTGGGTTTGCCCACTGAGACACGAATAGGCGGAGCAGGTTCGATTCTTCCCTGGATGAATTTCTCTTGAATGAGTAAAATTTTTCTTTTGTGTTGGGGCCACGGTACCCTGGTTGTAAGAGTAACGGATTAATCCAACCAAAGACCGTCGTGCACAAAGGGAGCTGGTGCACGTTAAATCTGTCGTGGCCTCAAATGTCCTCACGTTGGCGTGGTGTGGAAGTTTGGAGAGTGGGGTGCCAACTCAGGTGTGACCTCGTCATCTGACCGTGGTTTAAAATTACGTGGTGGTCTCGGATCTTTCCCTTCGGGTTTGATCCCGGACCGTCGCCAATAGCCCGTTGTGTTGCTCCAATGCGACGTTAATTAAAATACCTACGTTATGTGTTGTCCAGTACTTGACGCTGTCCGTCTTGTGTTTGTTGCAGTTTGGTCAAACACGGCCCCTTGTGCAACCCAACTTAACCAACCAAACTTTGAATATTCGTAATTTATCAGGGTTTGAGATATTTCTGGATGACTTTTTGTGAATAGTCATTCTGTCTTATCAAAGAAGCAATTTCTCGAAATAAATGTGCCTTCCTTTTAACCATTTAATAACTAAATTCCATTCTTGAAATGAAGTCTCCGTTTGATCTGTCTGGTTGGATTCTTCCCTGTGCATATTTCCCTTGCGCAGTAAAACCCCAACAAACCACCTCGAGTGTATTTCTCTCCAGTGTGAGCAAAGCTTTTCTGTGTGTATGTCCAATCGACGTTGTTTGACACAGCTTAGCCAAATATGGTCCTTTCGCCATAAAACTCAACCCAACCAACCGTTTGATCGGTCATTTCAGTTTCATATTTTCATAAGAAAATTGCGGAGTCACGTACCGATTGCTATAAATCAAGTATTATATTGATTAAAGATCATTAGTAATACTTAATAAAAGTTGTATGAAAAAATTAGCAGATGAAATGGTTTATCGTAGTGTATACGCAATTTGTGACTCTTGTTTTTCCCTGGATTATTTCCAAATTTTTTTCTAGATCTTAATTTCAACATTTCGAGGTGCTTTTGAATCATTTAATTAGAAAATAATGCCTAATACCTATAAATAGTCATAAATGTAACTTTCAACACGAATTTCAACATTTTGAACGTAAAACTTACGAAAACCAGGTGTATGCTCAATTTTGGGAATGACTATGTTGCTGAAAAACTGTTTTTATCGTCTTTTCTCTTCCGTAACAGGAATCATTTCCTTTTCCGAAGCCGGATATTTATAAGATAATGTGCGTAGTTCCGTTTTTTCCAGAAATCAGTGCTTCCCAATCAGTCTTAAAATAAGTAATAAAGCACATCCGATGATAGTGTGACGTCCACAACTTTTATAGAACTTAAAAGACGGAGATATTTGGAGTCACTTTTCAAGGTAAGAAGTACCTTTTTGTCATTTTCATACAACCCGGAAAAAAGATTTTACTACTTGCTTATACTTATTTATATTTCATTTGCATAAGATTTGAAGACTGAAATGATTAAAAAATTGTGTTGGAATTTCAAGTGATACTTAAAAAATCATGAAAGAACCAGATTCTACGTTTTCCCAAACTAAGCCCCAGCCAAAGACCGTGTTCACGGGGCTGGTGCACGTTAAATTTGCCTGGCCTCAAACGTCGGTGTGAAAATTTGGAGAGTGGGGTGCCAGCTCAAGTGTGACCTTGTCATCTGACCGTGATTCAAAATTACGAGGCGGTTCCATTCTTGTAAGGTACGTTCCTCCCTGGGTGTATTTCTGTCTCCTGTGTCAGTAAAACTTTCGTTGTGTGTCTGTCTATTACTTGGTATGGTATGTCTTGTCTGGCACTGCATGGCCAAATATGGCCCTTGCGCCATAAAACACCAAAACACCAACCAAAATTACAAGGCTTTGTCCTTGGATCATTAACTTCGGGATTGATCCAGGACCGTCGCCAATAGCCCGTTGTGTTGCACCGGCGCGACGTTAACTAACTCCCCCAAATTAAGCCAATACCTGATTGATAAGAGCACAATTTTTATATTTAGTTTTTTTGAATAATGAAATATTATTGTAGTTAACCCTCTTGGTGGTTGCCTCGACGAGGTATTTCGTCATTAGCAAAACTGACCAGATCTTGATGGACGAGATATCTCGTCATTAGCAAAACTGACCAGATCTTGATGGACGAGATATCTCGTCATTAGAAAAAACTGACGTTTGTCTTATGTTTGGCGCAGCTTGGCCAAATATGGCCCTTGTACCATAAAACCCAACCAATTCATACTTGATGTCATCTTCGTTCCCAATGAATGTATACTGATGTGTTAGTCAAGAAGGCAGAATCTTTGTAAATCTCAATTCAGCAGTAGTATATCTAAGTCATCCTCATTTTTGAGTAGTATATCATACATAGTTTCAGTAGTATATGTATTTGTAAGTCTAGAATGTCAGTATATTTTCAAATCTCAGAGTGGCAGTATAATTGTAAGTTTAAGTATTGGCGGTATCTTGGTATTTAGCTTTAACGGTTATTAACCCTCCACGACGAGATATCTCGTCATCAAGATATTGCCGTTTTTTGTATGATGGTGAGATAAAGATCTGGTCAGTTTTGTTAATGACGAGATGCTTCGTCAAGACAACCAACCACCAGGACTGTTAATAGCTACGTATTTGAAGTTTTTCTGTAAAATTAAATGTAGTGGACGGTGGGTATAGGCAGTATCTGTAAGTCTCGGTATAGGCAGTTTATTTATAAGATAGGTGTTTAGGATTATATTTATAAGTTAGGTGTTAATGTGTTAACGGTTATTAAATTGCTTTGTTTAAGAAGTTTTACTATAAAGCTAAAAGTAGCGGACGGTGGGTATATGCAGTATATTTTTAAGTTTGGTGTTTAGGGTTAACGGTTATTAAATAACTACGGATATGGGAAGGGTTTTTCTGTGAAGCTAAATGTAGAGGACGGCGGGTATAGGTAGTTCTTGTTTCGTAACTATGACGTAACTTGGTATGAGTTACTCGAATACAATTCCGGCATGCCGCTTATAGCAGGAATCGTAAGAATTAAGGCCAAACATTGCCAGAACAGAGGTCAATCAAAATTCGTTCTTTCGAAAGCATTTTCTTATTTCTGGTAGTTTGTTTACGTTTACTCAGCAAAAGCTCTCAGATAAGTACGAATAGTTAACACCAGATAACAGATTGATTACAGAACCAACTGTTGAATGAGTGTGCTCAGATTTTTCCAGCGTTTCTGAGGTATCAGTTACATTACAACGCAGCATTAAAAAAACTTTAACACTTTCATGCCAAATTAAGGTAGGTAGTTGAATTTATACGTCGCATTGGACGCAATACACGGACTATTGGTGACGGTCCGGGATCAACAGTAGCGGCCCCGAGCGACAATGTCTACGGGGGCGGCATATGAGAAATATTTATTACGAAGTTATGTGTTTTTCCTTTGAGAAAGGCCGCGGTAGCTCTGTTGGAAGAGGAACGGATTAGCAATCGGAGGGTTGAGAGTTCGAAACTCGGACCAACCAAAGACCGCCGTGAACACGGGGGCTGAAACACGTTAAATCTGTCATCTCAAATGTCCTCACGTTGGAGTGGTATGGAAGTTTGGAGAGTGGGGTGCCAGCTCCGATGTTCTCGTCATCTGACCATGGTTCAAAATTACGAGGCGTTGTCCTTGGATTTCCCTTCGGGGTTGATCCCGGACAGTCACCAGCCCGTTGTGTTGCTCCAGTGCGACGTTAATTACCATCCTTTGAGAAAATTTGTCATAATTTTAAACACAATTTTGCCGTTACAGAAATATTTTCTAGCTTGATAGGTAGTGAATAAACTCTCCTGGTGGTTGTTTTGACGAGATATCTCGTCATTAGCAGCAGCATCTCGCCGTGGTTTGAAATTACGTGGTGTCCGTAGATGTTTTCCTTGGGGACGTTACTTAACTACCTACCTAGTCATTAGCAAAACTGACCAGATCTCGATGAACGAGATAACTACTCCATCACGATTCTCATCGTCTCGTCATTAGAAGAAACCGGCCAGACCTTGATCTTGTCACCATAAAAAGACCGCCGTGTACACGGGGGGCTGGTTGCACGTTAAATCGGTCGCGACCTGAAATGTCCTCATTTTGGCGTGGGGTGGAAGTTTGGTGAGTTTGGTGCCAGCTCAGGTGTTGACCTCGTCATCTGATCATTCCTTCACGATGGCCCTGGTCCACTGCGCTAGAAACTTCATCGATTCCTCCCTAGGTGGCCCTCAGGGGCATATCTCCTTTAGGTGTGTATGTACGGTCTTCATGAACCCGAAATTCCCTAGTAATCTTCTTTTCCTTTGGAGTTTACTGTCTACTAAACACGGGGTCGCGCTCCAGTGATACGCCCAAGCGATCTTTTTCTGCTTTCATCCCACTAACCTGTTCCCCAATCCCCTTTTCCTCTCCCACTTTATACTTGACGTTGTCTTGGCGCAACTTGGCTAAATATGTCCCTTGCGCCATTAAACCCCAAAACAATCAACCTCTCTGGGTGCATTTCTCTTTTCTGTGGCAGTTAAACTGTCCTTGTCTGTGTATGTCCATTTACTTGACGTTGTTTGGCGCTGCTTGGCCAAATGTGGTTCCTGCACGATAAAAGTCCGAGCGACCAGACGTTTGTGATACACATTCAGATAATGTATTGTTTATCCCTTTTCTTTTTTTAAGAGTTATAAGATTGTAATGAACAAGGATCATAAGCAGTTGTGTAGTCGCAAATTAAGCAGTGCCGGAGAGCTCTGACCTGGGTGGTATTGTTGGGAGGGGGGTGGAGCGGGTGATAAGGAGGGTAAACAGGGGGTCACTTCGCAATAAAATAATTTTATATTTAAAATATATAATTGCTTTAGCTAGGTATTGGAATCGTGAAATAAAAAAAACGTCAACAATGAAACAATGTATGTTTTACAGTTATTATTTTATATTTTATTTTTGACCAAACATTAACATAATATGTACTGTA